>OY755088.1:8228013-8680513 GCA_963576655.1 Gastrophysa polygoni | reverse complement strand
TAATTGATTTATTCTTTTCGTTTTTTTTTTTCTTCGGTTACTTCGATACTGTACTGTATTCATTGAATAGTAGATGTTGCGGTCGGTCATCATCGGGAGAAACACTGAGCCTGAGATTCATACCTCCACTAATGGGAAATATGAGCGCTGGGATTATCGTGGATGTAAGAGGAATCGGTGAAACAGGTGTCTCTCATTTTCATCGCGAAAAACGATGGAGTCAAAATTATTCATGTGGGGGAGCTGGTGAAGAATATCTCTGCATGAATTTTGGAATTTTGATTTTATCGACCTCGAAAACTGGTTCGACGTACTACCCTGATTACTATAAAAAAATTGACCTCCTTCCGCTCATCTCTGGAATTTTCCGAAAATCATATTTTGTTCGATACCGTCTGTAAGATATTCCAGGAGATTGAACATTCATTCATTCATTCATGTGTGGTATTTTCTCTCCTCGTTACTGAAAAATGAAGTCGAAGTTATCGAAAATTATTTCGATATACATATTTGTAGTAAGAACAGATTTGTGATCTGCCATCATATGTCACTACGATTGAAATCAATCCCTCATATACCTACAAGAGAAATTCTCTATGTTTCAGTTACATCTTGTTTTTCGAAAGATTCGGAAATACAAATATGTTTTGAAATATCTGAAATATATTCGAGAATGGATTTCATTGGGGGGTTTTTTTTTCCTTTCTTTTTTTTTTCGATTCCTTCGGAATGTCGGTGTCCTTTCACGACAAATGATGTGTTGCATAATCAGTCACCTATCAACGAACGTTGATTCATGTTTTGACGACGATATTTCAAACTGCCGGTGACGACAAATGATTCTGATATAGTATTTTCCCAACGGTAATTGAAAGCAGCCGAAAAAACCAATGAGGTTATTCAGATCTGGCATCAATCTGAAGGCGGAGCCTATTGGAATGCGACATCTTCGTATGAAGGTTCGCATTCATCGGTCCACCAATAGACATCAGCGTATCCGCTGGTCGGCGCCTGAAAGAATATCATCTGCTCGTATAAATGTGTGTAGGTAAAAAATTTCCAAATCACATTTCACGTTCTTCGACTACAGAGTATCTTACTAGTATCGCTACAGAGTATCTTACTAGTATCGCAGAAAATGCCGCCGAAAGCAAGTGGAAAAGCAGCCAAAAAGTGGGCGGGGGCGAAGTGGGCGGGGGCCAAGTGGGCGGGGGCCAAGTGGGCGGAGGCGAAGTGGGCGGAGGCGAAGTGGGCGGGGGCAAAGTGGGCGGGGGCAAAGTGGGCGGGGGCAAAGTGGGCGGGGGCGAAGTGGGCGGGGGCGAAGTGGGCGGGGGCGAAGTGGGCGGGGGCGAAGTGGGCGGGGGCCAAGTGGGCGGGGGCGAAGTGGGCGGGGGCCAAGTGGGCGGGGGCGAAGTGGGCGGGGGCCAAGTGGGCGGGGGCCAAGTGGGCGGGGGCCAAGTGGGCGGGGGCCAAGTGGGCGGGGGCCAAGTGGGCGGGGGCCAAGTGGGCGGGGGCCAAGTGGGCGGGGGCCAAGTGGGCGGGGGCCAAGTGGGCGGGGGCGAAGTGGGCGGGGGCGAAGTGGGCGGGGGCGAAGTGGGCGGGGGCGAAGTGGGCGGGGGCGAAGTGGGCGGGGGCTAAGTGGGCGGGGGCGAAGTGGGCGGGGGCCAAGTGGGCGGGGGCTAAGTGGGCGGGGGCTAAGTGGGCGGGGGCGAAGTGGGCGGGGGCCAAGTGGGCGGGGGCCAAGTGGGCGGGGGCCAAGTGGGCGGGGGCCAAGTGGGCGGGGGCGAAGTGGGCGGGGGCGAAGTGGGCGGGGGCGAAGTGGGCGGGGGCGAAGTGGGCGGGGGCGAAGTGGGCGGGGGCGAAGTGGGCGGGGGCGAAGTGGGCGGGGGCGAAGTGGGCGGGGGCTAAGTGGGCGGGGGCTAAGTGGGCGGGGGCGAAGTGGGCGGGGGCTAAGTGGGCGGGGGCAAAGTGGGCGGGGGCGAAGTGGGCGGGGGCGAAGTGGGCGGGGGCGAAGTGGGCGGGGGCGAAGTGGGCGGGGGCGAAGTGGGCGGGGGCTAAGTGGGCGGGGGCTAAGTGGGCGGGGGCGAAGTGGGCGGGGGCTAAGTGGGCGGGGGCTAAGTGGGCGGGGGCCAAGTGGGCGGGGGCCAAGTGGGCGGGGGCCAAGTGGGCGGAGGCGAAGTGGGCGGGGGCTAAGTGGGCGGGGGCCAAGTGGGCGGGGGCAAAGTGGGCGGGGGCAAAGTGGGCGGGGGCAAAGTGGGCGGGGGCAAAGTGGGCGGGGGCTAAGTGGGCGGGGGCTAAGTGGGCGGGGGCTAAGTGGGCGGGGGCAAAGTGGGCGGGGGCAAAGTGGGCGGGGGCAAAGTGGGCGGGGGCAAAGTGGGCGGGGGCGAAGTGGGCGGAGGCGAAGTGGGCGGGGGCCAAGTGGGCGGGGGCCAAGTGGGCGGGGGCCAAGTGGGCGGGGGCTAAGTGGGCGGGGGCTAAGTGGGCGGGGGCTAAGTGGGCGGGGGCTAAGTGGGCGGGGGCTAAGTGGGCGGGGGCGAAGTGGGCGGGGGCAAAGTGGGCGGGGGCGAAGTGGGCGGGGGCGAAGTGGGCGGGGGCAAAGTGGGCGGGGGCAAAGTGGGCGGGGGCAAAGTGGGCAGGGGCTAAGTGGGCGGGGGCTAAGTGGGCGGGGGCTAAGTGGGCGGGGGCTAAGTGGGCGGGGGCGAAGTGGGCGGGGGCAAAGTGGGCGGGGGCAAAGTGGGCGGGGGCAAAGTGGGCGGGGGCTAAGTGGGCGGGGGCTAAGTGGGCGGGGGCTAAGTGGGCGGGGGCTAAGTGGGCGGGGGCGAAGTGGGCGGGGGCGAAGTGGGCGGGGGCGAAGTGGGCGGAGGCGAAGTGGGCGGGGGCGAAGTGGGCGGGGGCGAAGTGGGCGGGGGCGAAGTGGGCGGGGGCGAAGTGGGCGGGGGCGAAGTGGGCGGGGGCGAAGTGGGCGGGGGCGAAGTGGGCGGGGGCGAAGTGGGCGGGGGCGAAGTGGGCGGGGGCGAAGTGGGCGGGGGCGAAGTGGGCGGGGGCGAAGTGGGCGGGGGCTAAGTGGGCGGGGGCGAAGTGGGCGGGGGCGAAGTGGGCGGGGGCGAAGTGGGCGGGGGCTAAGTGGGCGGGGGCGAAGTGGGCGGAGGCGAAGTGGGCGGGGGCCAAGTGGGCGGGGGCCAAGTGGGCGGGGGCGAAGTGGGCGGGGGCGAAGTGGGCGGGGGCGAAGTGGGCGGGGGCTAAGTGGGCGGGGGCGAAGTGGGCGGGGGCGAAGTGGGCGGGGGCTAAGTGGGCGGGGGCTAAGTGGGCGGGGGCGAAGTGGGCGGGGGCGAAGTGGGCGGGGGCTAAGTGGGCGGGGGCGAAGTGGGCGGGGGCTAAGTGGGCGGGGGCGAAGTGGGCGGGGGCGAAGTGGGCGGGGGCTAAGTGGGCGGGGGCTAAGTGGGCGGGGGCGAAGTGGGCGGGGGCGAAGTGGGCGGGGGCGAAGTGGGCGGGGGCGAAGTGGGCGGGGGCGAAGTGGGCGGGGGCAAAGTGGGCGGGGGCAAAGTGGGCGGGGGCAAAGTGGGCGGGGGCAAAGTGGGCGGGGGCGAAGTGGGCGGGGGCGAAGTGGGCGGGGGCGAAGTGGGCGGGGGCGAAGTGGGCGGGGGCTAAGTGGCGCGGGGGCAAAGTGGTCCGGGGGCTAAGTGGTCCGGGGGCTAAGTGGTCCGGGGGCTGATTGGAGCGGGGGCTAAGTTGCGCGGGGGCTCAGTTGTGAGGGGGCTAAGTGGCGCGGGGGGTAAGTGGCGCGAGGGCTGAGTGGCGCAGGAGGTGAGTGGCGCGGGGAGTAAGTGGCGCGGGGGCAAAGTGGCGCGGAGGCTAATCGGCGCAGAGACTAAGTGACGCGGAGGATGAGTGGCGCGGGGGCTAAATGGCGCAAGGGCAAAATGGCGCAGGGGGTAAGTAGCGCGGAGGAAAAGTAGCACAAAGGCTGAGTGACGTGGGGGCTTAGTGGTGCGAGATTTAAGTGGAGCGGGGGCTAAGTGGCGTAAGGGCTGAGTGATGCGGGGGCTAAGTTGTGCGGGGGCTGATTGGCGCAGGAGGTAAGTGGCGCGGGGGCTAAGTGACGCGGGGACTAAGTGGCGCGGGGGCTAAGAGGTGCGGGGGCTGATTGGCACAGGAGCGAAGTGGCGCGGGGGCTAAGTGGCGCGGGGGCTGAGTGTTGCGGGGTTTGAGTGGCGCGGGGGCAGAGCGGCGCGAGGGGTGAGTGGCGCAGGGGATAAGTGGTGCGGGGGCGAAGTGGCGCGAGGGCAAAGTGGCGCGAGGGCAAAGTGGCGCGAGGGCAAAGTGGCACGGGGGCTAAGTGGCGCAGGGGCTGAGTAGCGCAGGGGCTGAGTAGCGCGGGGGCTGAGTGGCGCGGGTGGTAAGTGGCGCGGGGGCTGAGTTGGCCGGGGGCAAAGTGGCGCAAGGGCAAAGTGGCACGGGGGCAAAGTGGGCGGGGGCTAAGTGGGCGGGGGCAAAGTGAGCGGGGGCAAAGTGAGCGGGGGCAAAGTGGGCGGGGGCTAAGTGGGCGTGGGCAAAGTGGGCGTGGGCAAAGTGGGCGGGGGCAAAGTGGGCGGGGGCTAAGAGTAAAATTCAATGAGTGCAATTAAATACGGAACATTTTTCGACTGAAACCCAGCTAACAAACACATTTAATCGATGAATAACGAGTATCGAGTAGAAGTAAAGCGACTGAAATAGTTTTGGCCTTATCAAGCATGAACAATTCGTATTCCAGTGCACTAATGCGAATGCAAAAAATTCGAGATTGAAGAAAGTGTTCAGAAAATGAAATACTGCTGAAAACTTGAAAATCTCTACTTGAGTAATGTTTTCAATGTGCACTGATGAATAAACCACCCTGTGCTAAATTCAAACATCATTTGGAAGATAAACCATTCATTTGAATTTTGAATGCTAACCAAAGTGAAGAAAGAAAATTAACCATCTGTCTATCAAACTTTTCAATAAAATAATTCGAGTTACAGTGCACCGAATCGTGTTTTTTTTCACAAGATAATGAGAAATCACATGTTAACACCTTCATAGTCAGAGTAAGAAGTCGAAAAGAAAAAAAATATCGTTATCGGGGATCGAGTGAATCTGTTTGAATATGCACTAATTAATTCATCAACCTGTAACCGTTTCATTTGAAGCTGAAAAAAATCAATATCATCGATTGAAAACTCAGCAAAGAACCTTTGAATCGATTCACAAGTACAGAAGCTATAATAATTGTTCGAAATCGAACACAATTTATATTTTGACTACTTATTCAGACAGAAAATCAAATGTACCGCTGATCTTTCGATTTGAATGAATCGAAAGAAAGCTCCTGCATGTGTTCTCGCAGTCTTCCGATGAATTCAGGAACGCTGTTGTTGGATGGAGAGTTCCTGGCGTTGAGAAATTCTCCTGGAATTCTGATCGTCTGTACGTATAGCATGTCTGCAACGGTGGACTGAAGGTCTTCCTTCCAGGCAGAGCGAATGCCTAAGAGAACTGTTGGTAGCGGTGGCGGCATCTGATAGCTGCCTTCAGCTGACGGTGGAATCTCTCAATCATGCCATTTGCTGCTGGGTGGTATACCGTGGTTCGTAAGTGAGTTGTAGCAGTCAAGCGGTACAAGTTCTTGAACAGGTGTGACTCGAATTGGAGGACTTGGTCAGTTGTAACTCTGAGAGACGTGCCGAACCGAAAAATCCAGTTACTATGGAATGTTTTTGCCAAAATTGCTGCCTCTTGATTTTGCATAGGTATTGCTTCGGGCCAGCGAGAGAATCGGTCGATCATCGTGAGGCAGTAACGATACGCGTTACACAATGGCATTTTCACAATATCCATGTGCACATGCTCGAACCTGGATGAATGTGGCACGAACGAACCGACAGGTGTTGCGACATGTCGACTCACTTTCGATTGTTGACACTCCAAGCAACTCTTTGCCCAGGCTCTGCAATCCTTATCGACTGGCGGCCACACGAAACGTTGTATAACCATCTTCAGCGTTGCATTGGCTCCGGGATGCGAAAGACGGTGTACTGTGTCGAATGCTGCTTTTCGGAAGGCTTGATGAACGGTCGAACTGATGCAGTTAAGACATCGCATACAACAATGGAATGCGTTCGAGGAATCTGCATGCTTTTGAGTTGCAGGGAATGGATCTCCTGTTGAAGGTTCGCGAGTTCGACGTCATTGGCCTGCGCGGCAGCAAGTGCTTCGAAGACTAGAGTGGCTTCTAATTCTTCGATGCGCGACATATATCGTCCGCTACCACGTTGTCTTCACCGGAAATGTGCCGAATGTCCGTTGTAAATTGTCCAATAAATCTAAATGTCGGAATTGTCGTGGCGATCTCGGATTGGCTTTTGTATTGGCAAATATAATGGGCTTGTGGTCCGTATACACTGTGAACTGCCTTGCCTCCACCATTAGACGGAAGTTTCTTCGAAAAAAAACTGAGGGGTTCCCAAGCATCATTGTTCCACTGTTGTAGAGCGGCACCGACCGAAAAATCTGATGCATCACAAAATATCGCGAGATTTGCTTCGAATTTCGGATGAGCCAATAAAGTCGCCTGAGCAAGGCTCTATTCGCATGATTCAAACGCCACAGTTGTCACAGGGGTCCAGTTCACCGGTGCTTAACCTTTCACGATATTTTTCAATCACTCGTTGAGTGGGGCTTGCGTGATGGCAGCTCTAGGGTAGAAATCTACGGTAGAAATTTTATCATGCCAAGAAACTGTCGAAGCTGTTTCACCGTGTCCGGCCGTGGAAAGGTTCGAATTGCATCAACTTTATGAGGTAGACGTGCACCTTCCTCAGATATCAGGTAGCCCAAGAAGGTAACTGCTGGTTGACCGAAGAAGCACTTTGAGGGATTTATCACGACACCGTACTTCGCTAATCGCTCAAACAAAATTTTCAAATGATCCATGTGTTCTTCTGCGGATTCTGAGGCAACTAGGATATCGTCTGTATATGCGTAGCAGAAATCCAGACCACGAAGTACTTCGTCAATGAAACGTTGAAATGTTGAAATGAAGTGAGTGTAGTGGTGGAATCAACCAGGCGGCTATTGTGTAGATCTGGGAGCAGTCCGAGGTGCGCTAGGAAATATGCTCCTAGGATGGGTTTGGAAATGTCAGCGATGACGAACCTCCATGTGAAGTCCCTCCGTAGGCCTAAGCCCAGGGTGAATGTACAGGTACCATATGTTGCAATGTCAGTTCCATTGGCCGTGGAAAGTAAGAACGATGACCTTTCACGTGGCTCTTGGAGTAAACGACGAGGGTGAACGCAGAGATCTGCTCCTGTATCCACCAAAAACTGTGAGTTTGTTGTGCGATCGCGAACAAACAGACGGCGGGATTGAATAGGGCAATAGCTAACCGCTACTGACGATTGCCCGATTGGATTTCCGAAACCCAATTGCACGGTGAGTTGCAACTTTTTGCTCCATTGCCGAATGGTACCGTCTGAGGGTACCAACACAGTCCCGATCGAGAACGTCCTGGTATTTGTGATCGCGATCTCGTTCGCTCTAAATCGCTCAACCGCGTTTCGATGGCATCTAAACGTACTATCACACGCTCTAAGTCAATAGCAATCCTTTGTAGGTCACTGGATTGGTTGTTGGATGGGGCGGATGCAACAGCGATGGTTGAACGTGATGACAAAATATCGTACACGCGGTCGGCTGTTTCGGCTGATTCGCACAAGGTGTTGCTCGTTGGAACAGCTACCGTTGTTTGTATATCAGTCGGCAAACGACTTTTCCAAATGGTACGCACTAGTGAGTATGGTATAGCGGTACCTGCCGAATTTTGGAGTCGTCTGAGTAATTGTGACGGTTTATCGTCACCCATTTGTTCCTGCTGAAAAAGCTGCTTAGTTTTCTCTTCCTGGGAAATACTCAATCGCTTGATTAATCCTTCTTTGAGACGCTCGTAGGAAAGATTATCGACCGGTCGTATAATTATATCTCGCACTTCGCTACTATACCAACGAGGTAATGATTTGAAGACATTCAGGTAGCGCGTGGCGTGGTCATTTATGGACTCTGAAGTGAATTGCGTCTCCACTAGTGTGAACCAAATCTCTGGGTCGGTTGGGTTAAATTCAGGTAGTGCCGCCGAAATTGTCACTGGATTGACGGTGTCGGCGTCTACACGGTTGGCTTCGATATTTGGCATGATTGATTGTCACTTTTTTCATGGGAATATCACTCACAAAAAAACGATCACGTCGGGGTTACCAGTTTGTATGTTTGTTGTATGTTTTAGTGTATATTTATGGGTCTGTATATGGCCCAATAATATACACACACACCTATTATTTGTTTCTGTGAGGTATTCTGTGGTTGTTGTGGCAAAGCCGAACACTAGAGTTGTTTCAGTTCTTTAGTATATTCACGATGTACTAAAGTATATCGAGATGTCTGTAGCGTGAAGTGGAATAGGCAAGTCTTTGAGATTGACTCATCGAGGACGCACGGAGAAGCTGTGTGCTTTAGAGTGCACCGAGTTGTTCTTACTGACTAGCTGAACTAGAAACTGTTTTGCAAGAAGGGTATCAATCTACCGTGAGAACGTTCCCTGAGCGGCTGAACCATTCGGGTTTTTTGGGAACTTTTACTGTTAGGTGATGAAAGTTATCTTGCTTCGGATGTTGAACGTGCCTCTATGAATGAAAATAATTTTACTTCATTGGACCCAGTTGGTGGGTTTTACGGCTAGACAGACATTTCGTGTACGATGCGAAAATAAATTTCACAACTATAGGTGCAATAAACATCTAAAATCCAAATTGGTAGTTTCAACAGATACGAGGATGAAATTTACAATGTCTGGGGAAAACCCCCACAAAACATCATTCAACACTGATAATTATACGAGATGAAAGCATACAAAATTGTTACTGTGGAGTGAAATAATGAATTTTTTTTTCTCATGAATTTCTAGGCAATCACGTTTTCATAATCATAGGAACTCAATGAATCCATCTATAATGGTAACTACTGAATGTTCGCCAGTTTCAAAATCAACGTGATAAATATTGAAGAACATACCTTGAGTCCCGGAAGATCTTCAAACGACCATATTCCAAACAAGTTTCTGCAGGAACACACAGCCGGCGACCCATTTAATAGTATTCAATCGAAACGACACCTAGGGTACAAAAACACTACCGATTCGACTCAACGATTCCATACAATACGCGAGGAAGCCACGCATCGATTGAGCTGATTCCACGTTGCCGGCAGACTAGCCGACATCTGCAACCCCTCCAAATCTGAAAACATAGGCTGGTCCAATCCCATGCTCACAAGAACAAAGGCGGTGTCGGTAATACAGAGGCGATCAGAGAGCCTTTGATTTCTGCGGTCGCCGCCAATAGCCCCTTTCTTCTTGGCCTGAGTTTTTGGGATATAGATAATTTATACAATATTCAAGGATTACAATTCAGTATAGTTTATACGAAGTCAGTTGAAAAAGCCAAAAAAAAATTTTAACCGGCTGCATGCCGGCAAATCCTTCGACATGCCGCAGATTACAGCGGCGGGTAAAATATTTTTTTTGTTCTCACAAATTAAAGCTGTTTTTGAATGAATTCTTGATTGTTCAAAAATTAACTATATATCCATTTTGGAACAGGAGAGTATCGAATATTGGTAAGTTTCCAGACCACCCATGAGGTATTACCATGGCTCGTTACTCTTTTTCAGTGGGTGTTCGCCAATAGCCTTATTGTCCCACATTTGAAATATGAATATGAAATTGAACTAAATCGAAATTGTCAACAAAATTGAATATTAAATCAAACTCAATAAAAACTTTCAACAAAATAAAATGAAAATAAAACATTAAACTTAATAAAAATTCTCAGTAGTATAAGGAACTTAAGAATATGAATAACAATATGAATAAGTTGAGTACCATGAAAATGCCAATAATTCTGAAATTCTGATTGGTAGAGTTACTATATACACGTATATTCGAGATTATACAAGGTGACCTACTCAATTAAACGTTGTTCTGATTGGTTTAAAATCATAAGAAGAAAATAATCAACAAAATAAAATATAAATAACATTGAACTTAATGAAAATTCTCCTCAAATAAATGGTATATTCTGGAAGGATTTTTTTGGTGAAATTAGGAATAGGTACAGTTCCACAGTTTCACTAAACATGTCACATCACTTTCCTAGAATTTACAAATTTTTATCACACATGTCACATCACTTCTCAACACGTTACACAATTTCATTACACATGTCACATCACTTTCCTAGAATTTACACAATTTCATTACACTTGCCATATCACTTTCCTAGACTCTACTCAATTTCACTACACATGTCATATCACTTTCCTTAACTTCACACTTTGGTTATGCTAATTACAATATGATTCACAACACATCACTTAATTTTCTTAACTGTTATACACAAATACTGGTCACTATCAAATACTAGTCACTATCGGACTCTTCAGGACTCGAATCTTCATTTATCCTAATGATCAATGGATTGATACGTGGTAAGATACAATATTCATGTTCTTTTTTGATTACATGAGATACACAATTCCTCCATATGTCACTCTCGTTTATCTCATTAACTACTGTCCTGATGGTGGTTAAAACTGACTCGCTAAATTGCGGTAATTGGATATTTTTACGTACTTTGCTTTTAATAGCAGCCCAGACCATCTCAATAGGGTTAAGAACACAGTAATATGGGGGGCAAACGTAAGACAGTATGGCCGTGTGCTCCAAAGAGTTCATCAACTACATATTCCTTCGGGAAATTTTGTTTCCTGATCATTTCCAGTAATTCTTTCTTCAGTTTGTTGGGAGATATTTCCATGCCTTTTCTCTCCATGAATTGAATAATATCAGCCTTTTTCGTGTTGGTGCTCGGTATTTTCGTTCGTTGACGTGAATGGTATGACGCATTATCCATAACGATGACTGAATTTCCTGGAATATTTGGTATAAGCTTCATTCAACTTATCCCAGATATCTGGCAATGTTGGCACCTTATTCTCATTATGAAATCTATATACAATTCGACGAATTACTTCTTTCGAAGCATCATCAAGCTTCTTGAGTTTTTGTCCCACTCTTTTCCGTTTAACTTGCTGATCCACAACATCTCCGGTTCTAATAACTGTGTATATAGTGATATAGCTTATTTTAGTCAATTCCTGTATTCTCTTCACAAGTTGATTTTCTGAAGAATCATTATTCTCGTCCTTGAGACGCGAATAGATATTCAAAATTACCCTTTGCGTTTGAACATGTAAATCTTTATTGGCGAACTCAGCTTGCTCTTCCTCCGAATCACTATCACTCACTTCGTTGACTTCCTCGAAAGGCCTCCAGAACGCCATATTTTAATTGCGAACCGAAAAACAGACTCACTATGATTAAAATAATGCATTTTCTGAATTTCGAGTTGAACCAATGAAGACAACTTAGCTCTGTCGCATTACCGTACCGCACTGCCTAGCGCAAGCTAGAAGCACAGAAGAGGGGTTTACACAGAAGGATATTTCTCAAAGGCGGGAACTTTATGACGGCTGACCTCTAAATTTTACTACGATCAGCTGTTTGTGCTGTTTGCATACTGATTTCAAAAGAGAGCTGTAGCGAACTTTTTCACTTGCGATAAGAGCGATTATTACATCAAAAAGCGATTACTTTATACAATTTGTGTTGCTTTTGAGTTGTAGTGAATAGTGAATTGCTAATTTGTGTTTATATTTTTACCTAACCTAAAAATTTGCATGATACTTGAGTAGCTAATAGAAAAATTGTAGTGATACACAATTAATTTGAGTTGCACTCGTGTTGGTCTTGCTTGAGATTGAAGGCTTTTATGCATGTTTTTTGTTCTATTTTTCACCATGAAGGGGTCTAGAGGAATGAATTGTTCAGTTAAAAGTTGCAGTAGTTCATCTATTTATAATAACATTGATGCTAATGGTAGACCAATGAGATTTTTTAGGTTTCCTGATCCTGTACATGAGGAGCAAATAAAGTTTTGGAAAGTGGCATGCAACAATGATTCCATTTTGTTAGCTGATCCTGTGAAGTTGCATCGAAGTCACCGAATCTGCAGTTTACATTTTGAGGAGCACATTTTAAAAACTCATAGGTTGATGGAAGGCGCTATTCCTACATTGAATTTGGAAGTAATATTCTGATATTTGACAGTGATATTCATTTATGGTTTACATGTGGTTTAATTTTTAGGTATCCAGTTCAGTGCGTGAGGAACATTCATATTTCAGAAGTGAAGATATTGAAGTTGGATATAACATGGAAATAGATGATAGAATCATTTCAGATAGGTTAGGATCCAGGACCATTGGTACTCAAACAGAATCCATAACAGAGAACAAGGGCACACAGACAACTAACACTAACAAATCAGATTGTCAGTTGCAAACAGAATGCAGACTATCAGCTAAAACACCCAGAAAAATTAAATTAATTAGGAAATTGAAGGTTGTATTATCAAAATTCATACTTTTTCACAATACTTGTGAAAGTAATTTGGTTGTTTTCAAGGAAAAAAACTGCAGAAATGAAGAAAATGGTAGAAGAAAAGGCAAAACTTCAACTGTCATATGCAAAAAGAATTACCCAAGAAGAAAACATCTCCAAGGAATCTTGCAAAAATGCCTGTGGCACACACTTACCAGATTTTTTTGGAAATATGGCTAATCATATTAGTGATCTCAAAGAAAAGAGATCCGAAGGAAGGAGGTATACTGCAGAGTTCAAATGCCATGCTTTATCTATTTATTTTCAGAGCCCACGATTATATAGAAGTTTAATAGGCAAATATCATTTTCCTTCAATCTCTACATTGAGAAAAATGACTGGAAGAGTTCAGCAGCCTCCAGGATTGAGTAATATAATGTTTGAACACCTTGAAAGAAAAATGAATGAAAAAAGTATGTATTAGTACTAATAATTATGTTGTGAAGGTACATTGATCTACTGTCTGTGGGTTAATCGAGGAGGTAGTTCATTCATTTTCCTAGAATTTTTGGGATTTTCTCATCTCTAAAAATTAAAATAGGAAGTATAATAATTATTTTGATATATTCGTAGTAAGGACAGTCTTCTAAGACTGTCCCAAAGTGTCACTGCTTTTAAATTCAACTTCCAGAGAAAAACCTTGAAGAGAAATTCTCTATTTGTCAGTGACACCTTGTTTTCAACAAATTTGGAAATGAAAATATATTTTTAATAAGTCACTCTTCAGTGTCACAAGTCAGAAGACAATACAATACAAATATATTTAAATAATTATTATAACTTCTATTTTTATTTTTAGAAACGAAAAGAGAAAATCCTGAAAAATCTAGGAAAATACATCGATCTACTTCTTTATGCCACCTATTCACTGTTTTATCAACTTCTGTCGGTTTTTCTGGATAATTACTTACATATTGTCTATCTCTAGATAAATTAGACAAGATGTGTGTTATTACCATGGATGAAGGTTCACTGAAGGCCAATTTTTACTACAATATCAAACATGATGAAATTATTGGTTTTGAAGATCTAGGTGAGGTGATGTTTCATTTCATGTATCAGAATTCAATAAGGTTTGTTGCATTGAAGGATTTGGAAAAAGTTTCAAACCTGCTAAAAATGCTTTGGTATTGATGGCAAGATTCGCTGATTACTTCAGTAAATCATACATTCCATCCACAGATCACATTCAAAAAGATGATGAGGTGCAACACACATGTATCAACATATCCAAATTTGAGCAAACCGATGTTTTATGGGCAATGAAATAAATAAAGCCTAAGAAAACGACAGGTCCTGATGAGATACCAGCATTTGTGGTCAGAGACTGTGCGCAAGTTCTGGCATATCCACTCACCATATTGTTCAACATTTGCATCAAGAGCTGTTCAATTCCCTCTTCCTGGAAATCCTCAAAGGTATGCCCTGTATATAAAAAAGGTAACAAATCTGATGTAACTAACTTCCGACCTATAACAATAATTTGCAACTTTTGTAAAGTCTTGGAAATTCTATCACAACACAATTTGTATCCTTTTGTAAGCAATAAACTGACTCCATATCAACATGGGTTTATGAAGGGTCGATCAACAGTCACTAATCTCATCAATATCTCACAACACGTTGCTGAAGCAATCGATAATCGCAGTCAAACTGATGTGATATATACAGATATATACAGCATTTGATCGACTTGACCATGGAATATTATTGAAAAAGCTAGTTCATTTTGGACTCTCTGATTCCCTCTTGGCTTTATTTTGCTCATATCTACATGACAGGAAACAATATGTCTTTGTCAATGGCTTCAAGTCGGTTGAATACTTCGCAACTTCCGGTGTACCTCAAGGGTCTAATCTAGGCCCTCTTCTATTCAATATATTCACAAACGATATTGTTGATGTCATTGATGTGAAGTGCCTGCTATACGCTGATGACATGAAAATATACTGGAACATAAATGACCTGAGTGATTGTGAGCGTCTTTCTTGTAATCTGGACAGAATTCAAAATTGGTGTCAGCTTAATAATTTATCTCTGAATATTTCGAAATGCAATGTTATGTCTTTCACACTCAAATCAGAACCAGTAATTTATAATTATAATGTCGATGGCAGAATATTGGAGAGGCCGAAAACACTCGTTGATCTAGGAGTGACCTTCGATCATCAGTTTACATTTGTACCTCATGTTGACAACTTAGTTTCTACTGCATTTAAAATGTATGGATTTGTAGTTCGTACCAGTCGGGAATTTTCTGATATAACTACTTCCAAAACGCTATACTTCTCGTTTGTCAGGTCTAAACTTGAATATCCTTCACTGATATGGAATCCTCACTACCAGGTACATATTGACAAAATAGAATCAGTTCAAAGACGCTTTCTAAAATTCTTGAATTTCAAAATGGACGACTCCTATCCACCAAGACATATTGCTCAGAGTGAACTTCTGGAGAGACATAGGATGAATGAATTGAAGTGTCGGCGTGAATGCAATTCAGTTATCTTTTTATATAAAATCATTAATAATCATATAGATTGTCCCGCTCTGATAGAAAAACTTGATTTTCATATTCCAAGAGCTGCATCACGAGTCAACAGCACATTTTATCTCCCAGCAGCACGCACAAACATTCTTAAGTTCTCACCTTTACACAATATATTGTCGAAATACAACTCAAAAAGCTCTCAGATAGATATATTTAACTGTTCTATAAAACTTATCAAATCCGAATTCTTCAAATAATCTGATACATAATGTAGTAGGCTTCATGTATGATTCTGCAGAATGTTGTTAGTATTTTATTTTATGTTGTAATTATATACCTGCTTACATTCCTGTTCTGTAGATGGGATTTATCCTGTAGAACAGTGTAAAAATAAATAAATAAATAAATAAATAAATAAAGAGGTATCAGCAAGAAATGGAAACAACCACTAGCATACTTTTTCTTAAATTCAACCTGCAGCGTGGAACACTTACAAACAATTCTAACAGACTGTATCAGTAGAATGAGAAAAGCAGGAATTGATGTTTGGGCTATTATTTCTGATATGGGCTCAAATTTCATCAAACTGAGCAGGCAATTAGGCATACATAATGATGATTCTAAATTTCAGGTTGATGGCAAAAAACTCTATTACATTTTTGATACCCCACATCTCATGAAAGCAATAAGAAATATTTTGATGAAGTATACAGTTGAGTTTGAAGGCCAAGAAGCAAGTTGGAAGGATATAGAGAAAATATTTGATTTAGAGAAGGGTCGTGACCTCAGGACGATACCGAAGCTGACAGAAGCCCATGTTAACCCAACCAATTTCAGTGAAGTTTTCAGTTCAACAGTGGTTTCTGGTTAGTGGTGGATTTTTTAAATCATGATTTCATTTGTGAATTTTTCTGCATTTCAGTCATAAATTTGGGGTAGTACCATTTTCAATTACCATTCATGAATTTGTAGCTATATCTACATATGTGGCAAATGGTCAAATGAGTATTTCTGCCACAGGAACAGCAAACATGTTGGAAAAATTTGACCATCTATTCAATATCCTGAATTCAAGTACAAGAAGAACAAAGAACCAATACAAGAAACCATACACTGGAAATGATAGTCAAGAGAAGTTTTTATTGGACATGCTGAGTAGTATAAAGCATATGAAAGTTTTCAATAAACATAAAAAATCAGGTAAGTCAGAGATTACTGGAACATTCAGAGTAATAAATTGCTTTCAGGTAACCATAAAAGGTATTATGGATTTATGGAGAGATTTGAAGAAAGAAGGAGTGTTAGAGTTGAGGACCCAATTCATGAATGCCTTCAATAAGTCAACATGTTTGGATATACTGGGATGTGCAGAAACTTTCAATTGTGTAGCTGACAATGATGCCTTATTATTAGATAGTTCTAGAGATATACCAGTTCCAATTGACACAAGATCCACTCAGAGAAAATGTCAATTCAAGGTGAACATGTGGTAACTTAAATTGCTGAGCATCTGTTTTTGCTTTTTTGGGTTTCATTTTATTTTTTTTTTGCTATTTTTTTGTTTCATTTCATTTTTATTGCTATTTTTTGTTTTATTTTATTTTTTTCCAGTTTTTATTCTGCTTTTTCTGCCTTTAGACTCATGGAGGTATTTTTGAAAAGTTTCTATTCGATTGTTCCACCAATCACTAATAATTAAAATTAGTTTTAGAATTGATTGATTTATATTTACCTATAGTATTACATAGTTCAGTCCACATTATAATGTTTACTGTTCATTGATGAATAGTATAATCAAATAAGGACAAGTAGTTCAAATGAAGGCAAACAGATCAATAAATGAATCTATGTATAATCTATTAACATAAGTGAATTAATAATATAAACAATACAGTATATATAACGTATATATACTGTATATATAGTATATATACCTATTTATCTTTTCTTTCTTGGGATACCTTCATCTGAGATGTATATCGAAATAAAAAAGATAAAATGATGCCAATTTGCAACAAAAGATATGTAATGTCAGCTAAACTTGCAAGTTTGGGTGAGTAATCTAATTAATCAAGGATTTATTTCCCTTCACTTTGAATATAGTTCACAAGAAATGGGTGTCTGCTTTGATGTTCCGTTATTTGGAAAATCATCACTCTGAAGTAGCAATGAGATGATTCATTATTTTGAAATACCTGGTTATTTATAAATTATATGTTTCTTCAATAGAATCCTCTGGAACCTGACTATTTATAAATTATTCGTTTCTTCAATAAAATCATCAGGAAATGATTTCCCAGTTCATTTCGCTTCAGACCTTTCCCATTAATATATGAAAAGGGGTTGTTTCTTCAACCTCATTATCGAGTGGGTTAAGGAGTTTGCTAGCCTTTATACAGGCAATTCACTCAAATATTAAATAATTGTCCATTATTTATAAGATTAATTTTCAATCATATGACACAGATTGACAGAAATGCAAAAACAAAACAACATTAAGACGCATTCACGAAGTCTTGTTGGATTTTCATGGAACCTTGTTGGGATTGGCTTCAGATGAATGCACGCGACAAATCACAATATAAACACCAATCAGAATTAGATGCGTAAAACGCTTGTTATCTTCTTAAAAATGAGCCTTCAAGGTAGATATCATTCTGTGTTGAACTTGACATGGCATTTATCACGTGACACACATCAGCCAATGGGATCTTGTACGCCTTAGCAGAGAATTTGTTCCGTGTTCATTCATTAGGGCGTATCAGGGTCAATATTACTATTACTACTAATTCATTCATAAATACGGTAAGATAACTCTCTTTCCTTCTCCTCATTGCTAGAAGATTCTTATCACATAGAAAGCCGCCCATGCAACTCTGACCAATCAACATTCAGGAGTAACCAATGAGACGCGGTTTCTAGAATGACAGCGCTTATCCAGTACACGTTGACTGCACAGGCTTCATACCGGGGAAGCTCAGTAAAAAATATCTCATTCATTCCTAGTACAATGTTAAGCGAATCGACAAATCCTCGTATCTTCCTTAAAAACGGAATGTTTTCAACTGACTTCGCATAAACTATACGAGAAAAGACACTAAATAAAAGACTACATTCAGTTTGGGAATCTGTTTCATATTATTATAAATCTTTTATACTCCTTGAAATGGGAGTTCGGAATATTTTCGTCCTTGCTATGATATATTTTTGATTCATCTGAAATTCAATTTAGTTTTTCCATCACTGTTGAAGGTGTGTACCTATTCAGTTTTTTCTTGGTTCCAGCAAAAACTTCCGCAATTTCAAATACTTTTTTTTTTGCTTCTAACCGAACTTGTTGCGATAATGTTTCAGTGCAGTTCAGTTGTACAGAGTGTACAAGCCAAACGGAATGAATTAATTTTCACTGTACTGTACATATTTATGAAACATCTCGAAACACGTCAAATTCAAATTATAAATATTCTCCAAATGACAGGTATAACCCCCAATTTTTTGAAACGGAAGTTTAGGCTTGTGATATATCGTTTGAAAGGTCTCTCCCCAGGAAACATCATGACGTTAACAAATGGTGATTTTTCGTCGGTGACGTCTAGCACCTTGGAAATGAGCAATCAATAACGTCATCAAAAACCCAATTCACGACGTTAACTGAACGACCTTAATTTTACGTTCTTGATTCGTCAGTGGAGGATGAAAATTATTCTTGATTTACAACATGAAAGATATGATATACTAATTTGGAAGAATTCTCCTTTATAATATGAATGATTATGATTATTTGGAATGGTCTTTTGTATACTGGAGTTATTCATGGTGATTTTTTTGACCGCCATACTCAATATAACATTTCAATATCTCATTTTTCACGATTCGAATTAACCGCCACTTTAATACCGTCATGACTAGGATGGTTATGATTGGCCCTTCGAGCTTCGAGAGTGCTCGGTGTCCCGCTCCCACCGGCCAACCTCTACGACAACGGTTCACAACGATTCTCGTTTCCCCGCATGCCAAATGCAATGCCGAGTGCCGGTGCCTCATGATACAAGAAAACGAGATATGATACCGCGCATGTGGGCGTGGCTTATGTGACGTCAGCTTGTGAGAAATTCTGCCATATTCGTATTCATGGTACAAGAAAAAGAGTCATGATACCGCGCATGTGGGCGTGGCTTAGGTGAAGTCAGCTTGTGAGAAATTCTGCAATAGTCGTATTGTTGGGCTCTGTTTTGTGTGTTTATCATTGCAAATCAAGCATAGATCTGTTTAAAATAATTACCTTCGAAGTAATGTTGACAATACGTGCAAGGGTTTTTTGTCTGGTACTTTTTTATTATATCTGTGGACAACACGAAAGGGAAACCTATAATGCTCGAGGAACATCGTGTTAGCCAGCGGTGGAATTTTGGGAGAGTAGGAAAGTGTTTTTCTCGAAAGTTTGAAGGTTCTAAGCATCAGGCGGTATTCCGTCAGGCTCCATAGCCTTCTTGTCGTTGAGGCTAAGCAGAATGTGTCTGATTGTGCGTTACCGGAAGACAATTTCTGGCATACGGTTATCGATGGTAGCGATTTTAGCTTTCCTAATGGCAAGGAAATACAAAGTATTTCGAAAGAACTGTGTGAACGCCAGGACGATCTCGACGTGGAATTTGCAAGGCTATCTCAAATCATTTATCTGAAAATGAGTTCTGAAAGAATCTGAAACATGAATTGCTGGGATTACACCATAAAAACATCGCTCTCCAAAAAAGATGCTGTTCCATCATTAAATTCACCTTTATTCTCCAAAAATGAAACGACTTCGAGTTCTCGAGTTCAATTACCTTTATAGGTAAAAAAAGTTTGGTTTGGTTTCTAGTAAAACCTCGGTATCAACCAGATTAACGCTAAACTAGAATATGAATGATGAATGTTGAAAAACCAGTTGTGCAATGTTTTTTCATTATTTTTGATAGTTAAAAATAGTATATCAGGAGCATGTGTTGGAATATTTGAGGCTGGGCAAGAATTACCCTAGTTCAAGGTTGGCTATCACAAATACAGTAATATAACATTATTATACAGGGTGTCCTTAAAAGGTCTTTACAAAATGCTACCACATATTCTTCAGACCAAAACAATTCGATACAAGCAAACTTACCTCAGTAAAAAGTTGCTTAGTTTGGGCGCTAGACGGCTCTGAAGTTGAAATTTTCAAATCGATTTTGCTTCATAACTTTTGAACGGCTCATGAGATTTTTTTCAAATTTGGTACGTTGGCATAGACTCATCGGGCAATGAAACTCATATCATAATCATAATGAATATCATTCCATGGGCGTAGAACTTGATTTTTTCAGTAAATAAACATCTAAAACTCCTACGCCAATGGAAAAGAATTAGTTTCAATATGAAATCTAAATTATTCAACTCATTCACTACAAAAAAGGTACTCTTGACAAAAGTCGATTCCTCTCATGGTTTCGACAAAATTTTAATTTTAGTGATTTAGAGCATAATTAATAATAAAACGATTAACAGATATTTCATAAAAATTGTTCAAAATGTTCACCATTTTCACGTATACAAAGATTTATACGACGCAAAAAGTTGAGATGTACTTTTTGCATAGGTTATTTCTATTGAAAATAAGTAGCACTGGTTTTTTTTTCTGAAGACTATTATTATCTGCTCGAAAACAGTGATATTCACATTCTTGGTTTCCATAGTTTCATCTGTGTTGATTTGTCGAGTTTTATTGACGTTGATTGTTGATATCGGACTTTTCTGATTTATCATGGCCGTACAATACACCAATGAAGAATACACCGATATGTTATTGGTATTCGGATATTGTCAAGGAAATGGTCGAGAGAGTGTGAGGGTGTATTCGGCAAGGTTTCCAAATCGTCGCGTACCAAGCCACCCAACCTTTGCTGCAGTTGAGACGTCTTCGGGAGACCGGTCATTTTGCTCCTAGAAGTGGTGATTATGGAAGACAGCGTTATGTAAGGATTCCCGAAGTCGAAGTAGAAATTTTAGACCGTATTGAAGAAAATCCAGAATTGAGTACTAGACGGATAAGTAATGAACTAGAAGTTTCTAGGAATGCCGTTCATGAAGTACTAAGAGAACAATTATTATACCCATACCACAAGACGCCAGTTCAAGATTTATTAATCCATGATTCACAAAGTCGTCTGATGTTTTGTAGGTTCATTAATTTGCGAAGAGAAATGAATCTGAACTTTGGAAAGAATATTTTGTTCACTGATGAAGCCTGTTTCACGAGAAGAGGAATAACTAATTTTCATAATGAACACGTTTATGCAATTGAAAATCCTCATTCCATTAAAATAAACCATTTTCAACACGAATTCAAAATCAACGTTTGGGCTGGAATAATAGGAAATTCTATAATTATTCCTGTCATACTTCCACAAAGATTAACAGGAGACATGTATTTACATCTACGAAATACGTTGCCAAATTTGTTGGAAGATTTACCACTCCAACATCGGGTAGATATGTGGTTTATGCACGATGGAGCTCCACCACATTTTTCGGTGGATGTTAGGAATTTTTTAAACCAACAGTACCCAGACAGATGGATAGGTAGAGGTAATGATGCACCCGTGAATTGGCCACCACGTTCTCCAGACTTAACACCGATGGATTATTTTGTATGGGGTTATCTCTAGTCTACGGTTTACAAGACCCCTGTGAATACTGTAGAACAATTATGGCAACGTATCCAACAGGCGACGAATAATCTTACAGGAGATGAAGAAGTTATGCAAAGAGTACATTTCAACTTTTTGCGTCGTATAAATCTTTGTATACGTGAAAATGGTGAACATTTTGAACAATTTTTATGAAATATCTGTTAATCGTTTTATTATTAATTATGCTCTAAATCACTAAAATTAAAATTTTGTCGAAACCATGAGAGGAATCGACTTTTGTCAAGAGTACCTTTTTTGTAGTGAATGAGTTGAATAATTTAGATTTCATATTGAAACTAATTTTTTTCCATTGGCGTAGGAGTTTTAGATGTTTATTTACTGAAAAAATCAAGTTCTACGCCCATGGAATGATATTCATTATGATTATGATATGAGTTTCATTGCCCGATGAGTCTATGCCAACGTACCAAATTTGAAAAAAATCTCATGAGCCGTTCAAAAGTTATGAAGCAAAATCGATTTGAAAATTTCAACTTCAGAGCCGTCTAGCGCCCAAACTAAGCAACTTTTTACTGAGGTAAGTTTGCTTGTATCGAATTGTTTTGGTCTGAAGAATATGTGGTAGCATTTTGTAAAGACCTTTTAAGGACACCCTGTATTTGATCTTGGTATTTTGACCAACATGAATATAAAATTTTTCGCACTATTCACATCACTGGAACTTTTCAACACTGACATAATACCATGACTACAAAATATGTTATTCATTTTTCAGCTTTTCGTGGGATTTTCTCACTTAGATGTCCTCATTAAAAAATCAGATAACATTTTGATAACAAGTGTATATCGTAATAATACACACACCGACAGATACATCAATTTTCAATCTAATCATCATACAAGTATAAAGAAAGGAATAATCAAATCACTTCATGATAGAGCCAAATCCTTATCATCGAACCACCAAATTTTCAATACCGAAATGAACCATATAAAAGATGTTCTACAACTCAACACTTATCTGAAACATTTCATTGATGAAACAATGCACCAAATTGAGAACAGACAGAATATACAACAAACACAAAGACAGCCAACACTGATAACAAATGTAATCCCATACATTCCTGGAATATCTGAAAAAATTAAACGTGTTGGTGACAAGTTTCGAGTGAAAACAGTGTTCAATACAGAAAATACAGTGAGATTGATTTTGACTCTCACAAAACCGAAAAATGAAGTACAATCATCGAAAAATTGTATTCACAGTTTGTGGAGAATATTATACCGGTGAAACCAGCAGGCCTCTATCAGTAAGGATGAAAGAGCATAAGAACAATATAAAGAAAAGATATACTGACAAATCGAAATTAGCTGAACATATCCTTACTGAAAATGGACAACATATGGCCGATTGGGGTAATATTAAGATCATAGGAAAAGAAAACAAAAACCAAAAACGGAAAATCAAAGAGTCTGCTCGCATTCTCCTGAACGGAGACAATAATATTGCTTCTTGTTCAGTTGATATAGATAGAACTTGGCATCCACTTCTGAAAATTTATTATGAAAATGGAAAATTCAATATCAATCGATAAAAACACCTAGCACCAGAATTCCTCCGTCTACCAAACTGTCACTTTTCAGTGTCAAAACCGACTGCACATTGGAAAAAAAAATCGTGAAGAACAATATTTTAATTGTGTCTGTCCCTACTACAAATATATTGAAATAATTCCTATTAACTTCTACTCCATTTCATAGACACGAGGAGAGAAAATCACAGAGAAAGCTGGAAAATGAATGTACCACCTCGAAAAACTTACAGACAGTATTTGTTATGTTAGGTCATGTTAGGTTTGTTGAATAACTACTATAATTATGGAACAAAAATCTTCTATTGTGAAATTGAAATTGGAATAGAAGTGATTCAAATGGAATATTTAAATAGAATTAAAATATTTTTCTGAGAACGGAAGCAGATTCGTTCCCGAAACGTCGACCAAGATAAGTAGAGGTTTTATTCTTATTAAATATATTTGTATTTCCAAATTCTCCAAAAACAAGGTGTCACTGACAAATAGAGAATTTCTCTTTTAGGTATCTAAAGGTTTGATTTCAAGCACAGTGACATTTTGGGGCAGATCACAAAATCTGTCCTCACTATAGATATATTGAAATAATTTTTAATAACTTCTACTATATTTTTTGAAACGAGAGAAAATCCCACAAAATGTAAGTATGTAAGTTTGGAAATTATATGAAAATATCAGATCGTGTGGGGTTGAACATATCTGATATGAATTTCAATTGTTGCAAATGAGTAATAGCTATTTCATTATTATCAACCGTTTGTGGAGATACTGCTTAGAACAGTGATTTGATAGAGCTATTCTAATTTTGATAAAATGAAGTGGGTGATAGATATTTGCACTTGAGTGCCATGTGTAGCTGCTTAACGAACGATATTGGGGGATTTAAAATCTAGAATACCCCTAATATTTCTCAGAGATCAATCACTCACTTTATTTTTCGAAATAATAATTGCATCATCCTGTATGGATACATGATGATAACATGAATAAATAATGTGAATATTCATTGTGAATGAGGTTACGAAGAGAAAAATCCTGAAGGACAGAAGATATCATATAGACGTGGCTAAAACATGCACCACATCGTACTAAATTGGACGAAAAAAGGCGAGAAAAGTGGAGTATTATTATCAATTCATAATAATTAGGTATCATGTGATATCCGAGTAATTTCACTATTTGCTATTTATGACAATGTACAGGAAAATGAAAGCTGTTAGGCAAAGGCAATTATTCAGACGGATGAATAAAGTCTATTTTTCGTGAAATAGAGGCAAACATATCAGTACGTAACAATGATGTAGGTAATAATGAGATTTATCATCATGATATTGTTCTCCCAGAAACCAGTACTAATGTAGACATCTTAGAAATCAATGGTACTGAAAGATTCGATGGAGTATATCTTTCGAATCCTGATAGTTGTAATTTATTAACCTGAATATATGCGCTGTTGAAAATAGGTGTGGACATCCTTCTATAAACTGTGATGATAAAAAATTATACAGAGAACTAAGTATATCTTTTGAATCCTGATAGTTGTAATTTATTAACCTGAATATATGCGATGTTGAAAATAGGTGTGGACATCCTTCATGCAAACTGTGATGATGAAAAATTATACAGAGAACTAAAATGTTGGGCAAGTGCCTCATCAGTTCCACATGCAGGAGTAACCAAAATATTATAATATTCTAGCTCCTCATCACCCTCAAATAACTCTTGATTGCAGGACATTATTAAAAACGTCTGGAAGTATGGAGACAAAATTGGTGAGTACAGGTGAATACTGTCATAGGTTTAACATTCAATTTGAATAATTTTCTCACGCAGCAGGTGCTGTTCTACGATTAGTTCATTGGAATTAGTTTCAATATTGAGTCTTCCTTTCTTTCATAGTTCCAACATGCAGTTATGGCCAATTTCAGGGCAAAAGAAGAAAATTAAAAGTCAACTATTTGTTGAACTTCTTTGTGGAACTTCCAAACCTAGTCCATTGATTATTTTTTTCAAGATTTCGTTACAGAACTCTGTGCATTATTCTATTATTATTATAACAAGGTTTTAGATTCGACAAGTTGTTTTTTATAACCAGAATTCATAGTTTCTTCTGTGACGATCCGTCAAGAGCATTCTTGGAGTGTATGAAATTACATGGCGGTTTTTCCTCCTGTGAAAAATGTGTAGAAGTGGGGGAATATATCAATGGTCGTGTAGTGTTGAGGAATATATTTCCTCCTCGGAGGACTGATGAGTCTTTCTTACTACAGCACTATGAAGATCATCACTTCGGTATTTCTCCATTCATGAAACATGATTTATTATTTTATCCTCGATACAGCTCCATATAGGTATCAAAATATATATTTTTTTTCAACGAAAGTATGCATGAATTATGCCATATTATGGCAATCAATCGGTCGAAAAATTACACGTGACAATTACGAATGAATCATGTCGTATTATAATAATAATAATAATAATAATAATAATAATAATCGTCTTTATTTGGGCGAAATTTAGCCATAGGCTATTCTTACATTTAACCCATATTTAAATAACTAACTTAACCCAACTAACTAACCTAACCTAATGCACAGACGAGAAACTAAATTTTCATAAAGATTGTGTTGAACAATACTCGGAGTGAGAACCATAAAAATTGAAAAGGGGTTCAAATCAAGAATTCAACAACTCATGCTTCAATTTGTATTTGAATTTCGTAGCAGGTAAACATTTATGGTCAGTATTCATTTGATTATACAAAATAACTGCATTGTATGTGAAAGATCTCTTGAATAACGAAGTAGAGTACTGAGGCATGGTCAACAAATTTTTCTTCCTAATATTTCGCGCATGAACATCGGTTCGAGCTATCAATTTATCTCTCAAGTAAAGAGGAGTGGAAGAGAGTAGAAGGCGATGAATAAAGACAACGTATCGGAATTTGACAAGAGATTCAATATCTAGCCATTTCAGTTGTTTCAATTTGTCTGATACCGAATCATATTTTCTTAAGCCATAAATAAAACGACAACATGTGTTTTGGATGATCTGGTTACGATGGATAAACCAAATCACAATATCCAATTATCGATACTACCAAACTCTCGCATAGTGTCTTTTTAATGGAGAAATTCAAGATATGTTTATTCGAGTATAGTAGTTTGAGAGTAGAATATGCCCTCTGTACAATTTTCTTCACGTGATCTTTAAATCTTAGCTTTTCATCAAATATCACTCCCAGATTTCTCAATGACTGCACTAAGTTCACAGTTTTTCCATCAATCTGTATATTCGAGTTACTCTTCAATTCATCTCGATATCTATCGGCACAGAAAATAATTTCATTACACTTTTCAGGATTGAGTTTCAAGTTATGTTCATTAGAAAATGATGAGAGATTATCAAGGTCACTGTTCAGGTCTGCAAAATGATCATAAGCAGCAGAAGGATCAAAGTGGTATAATATATTGCTATCATCAGCATATGCTTGTATACTAGAGTTGTTTACTGATTTGAACATATCTGCCGTATAAATTATGAATAGAAGTGGTCCCAAAATCGACCCTTGAGGTACCCCAGACGAAACACTTTTACTTTCTGACACAAAGTTTCCAATTTTAACTTTCTGAGTTCTATCCGACAAATAAGACTCGAAAAAACTCACTGATGTATCATCAAACCCATAGTAACGCAATTTAGCACAAAGAAGCCTGTGATCAATAGTGTCGAAAGCCTTTGAGAAATCTAAAGCAACTAGAACAGTAACCATTTTTTTGTCGAGTGCTCTGAGTATATTATCACTCATTTCCAGCAGTGAAGTGGTAGTACTATGGGCCGAGCGGAAACCAGACTGATGCACCGGAATTATGGAGTTATTCTTGAAAAAAGTATGCATTTGTTTATAAATTAGTTTTTCGAGTAATTTGGCCAATACGGGTAACAAACTGATAGGTCTCAAATCTTTTAAGGATGCTGGTGAGGATATTTTTGGAACAGGGCATATAACAGACTCTTTCCATTTTTGTGGAAAGTAGCCGCTTTCTAGACAACAGTTTACTATATGGGTTATAAATGGAGTGATAACTGCCGAACAATATTTAATCATGGTTAGAGATATATCGTCACAACCCGAAGCATTCGATTTGATATCCGACAGAGCAGTTTTAACTCCATCGCAACTCACTAATGAAAATTGGAATGTAGATCCATCAGTAAATTTGTTACTATTGTAATGGTCAATTTTGTCTTCACAATGAGAACTTGTATTATAAACACTGAGAAAGTATTCGTTTATTTTCGTTACGTTTTTGATATTATCTGGAATTACGCTGTCCTTATTTGACTGGATGTTCATTGATTTCAGACTCTTCCAGAATTTATTCTTATTTTTATCTCTGTAGAGTTGACTCAAGAAGGCTGCCTTTTCTCTACGTATAGACGCTAGTGTGAAATTTCGCAGTTCTTTATATTGATTTCAATTCTCATCGGTTGAATTCAGTTTGAATTTTTGCATAGCTTTATCTCGTTCCTTCATTATCATTTTGATTACATCCGTTATCCATGGACAAGGCGGTTTACTTACTCTAACATTTCTTAAAGGAGCGTGCTTTTCGAAGAGGCCATTTATAAAATCTGTAATCATCATAACTTTGTGGTCGATATCACAGAGCCGAATAATCGTGTGCCATGGTATGGACAACAAATCTACATTGAAACTTTCTTGGTCAAAATGCTTGAAATCCCGGTACGTTATGAATTTATGACACAATTTATAATAATAATAATAATAATGAACGTCTTTATTATTTTCAATGAAAGCACAAAAACAAATAATTTAACTTGAACTCAAATACTTTTGAAAATAAAAGGCGGAGTTTATTTTCAATTGTACATTACTGCACAACAGAAAATATTCTTCCACTCAACCCAAAACAAATCTTGTGTAATTCATAGTTATTAGCTGATAACAGATAAAATCAAATAAATTAATTAGTATTTGCAAAACAAGATAAACAAAAACCAATGAAAATATGAGTGTATCATAGTAGGTACAATATTAGATATAAATAAGTATTAAACAATTTATAGTTGATGATAAAAGAGAAGATATACGAAGCGAGACAATTTGTAAGAGATGCTTTACAAGGCGAGAAACAAACTTATGCATTTACTTTTTTAAATGAGAAATGAGAAATGAGCAGGTAGATATTTTACGTTACTGCTAAATTTGGTTGTTCAATATATATTTTTTGAGGGTTCTTTTAAATTTAGGAATATTATAAACCTTAAATTCGGATGGAATGGCATTATAATGAGAGTAAATTTGGTATGTAAACGAACGTCTGAAAGACTCAGTCGTGAAATGAGGAACAGTAACTAAACCTCTTTTTCTAATATTTAAATTATGGACATCTGAACGATACGTAATTTTGCGGTGTAGATAGGAAGGTTTCTTATCAATAATTATTTTATGGCATAAGGTAATAAAATGAAACTTTCTTCTATTCTCCATATGTAACCATCCAATCTCCTTCAATTCATGAGATACTCGTTGTCGTCTTCTTATACCAAAAATCATACGTAGGCAAGAGTTTTGAACTTTCTGAATCTTATTTTTATATAGGTGAGTTAGATTAGGTCCGTATAGAGCATCTGCGTAATTGAATAATGATAGCACAAGTGTTTCACAGAGATATTTTTTAACATGAATAGGAAAAAGGTGTCGATTGCCGTATATCATTTTAATATTACAATAAGCCCGTTGTAACAACCTGTTTATATGCCTTTCAAATCTGAGTTCAGAATCTAATATAACTCCTAAATTTTTCGCTTCACTTACCACCTCTAATTCTTCATTACCAATAGTAATATTTACTAAATTCAATAAATTTTGTCTGTTTCGCTTAGTGCCAAACAGCATGATTTTAGATTTTACTGTGTTTATAAGAAGGCAGTGTTCAGTTGCATAACTGATAAATTCATCTAGATTTTTATTGATAACGATACAAGCGTTATCCACATCAGCCTGCCTGAAGCTATAATACAGCTGAGTATCGTCAGCATATAAATGAACTTTGCAGTCATGGATTTTATTCAAGAGATGAGAAGCATATATAGAAAATAGTAGTGGTCCAAGGATCGACCCTTGAGGTACACCAGATCCTAGTACGAGATTTTCTGAACTAATACCATTCATAAAAACTTGCTGTTGCCTAAATTTAAGGTAGGCTTCTATTAAAGAACAAGCATCATTAGAAAAACCCATATATTTCAAAATACAAATCATTAAATCGTGATTTATCGTGTCAAAAGCGCGACTAAAATCTAGCATAACCAGCAATGTTGAATAACCCGAATCAGTAGCTTTGAAAATATCATCAATAACATGAATTAAAGCAGTAGTACAACTATATCCTTTACGAAAACCTGACTGTATTGAGGGTAATAGTGAATGTATATGTAAATAATTCTTAATTTGAGATTCTAAAGTTTTTTCCAAGATTTTTGACAACGCAGGTAGAATACTAATTGGACGTAAGTCTTTGAACTCAGTTGGATCTTGTTTTTTAGGTAGAACTTTGACAACTGCTCTCTTCCATACCTCCGGAATGACATTTTCGGTTATGCAAAAATTCACAATATGTGTAATGTACGGGATAATAAATGGACAACACAGTTTGATGAAATTTATACTTAATCCATCACATCCGGTAGCGTTTGATTTAATGTCACAAATTGCTTTATAGACAAGTAAATCATTAGTTTCACTAAATTTGAAATCGGGATTATTAAGTTTATTTGATTTATAAAAAGACTTTATTTCATCCGATGGTTCAGATTGCGGCACTGATTCAATAAAAAACCTATTAACTTTATTCGGATCCCTCAGATTTTCTGGTATATCAAGTGATTTGTCCAGTAAAAATTTATTAGCTCTTAAAATTCGCCACATATCTTTTGGTTTACTGTTACTGAATTGATAGATGAAATAAGCCCTTTTCTCTCTTTTGATGGATTGGAATGTAAAATTTCGTAAATTTTTATAAGTTTGTAAAGTTGCTTCAGTTCTCATTCTTTTATACTTTCTTAGAGCTTTGTCTCTTTCATCCATCATTCCATCCATATATTCCGGTACTTTCATTTCACAGTACACGTATTCGAGGTCAGATATGAGGGTTGCATTTCCAACTCCAGATTTACAAACTAGGTCGCTACATGTGAGAAAAATTGGGTCCAGGAGAGTAGCTGAATGTAATGCAACCCGGGTGGGTTCGTTTATAACTTGTACAAAACCATAAGCGTCCAGACATTCAGATATACAATTTTTCAAGTTCAAAAAATTCACATTTAGGTCTCCCAAAACCATGATATTTTGATAGCAAGGAAGAATATTAGATATTATATTGTCTAGTTTTTCAACACACATAGTATATGTCAAATTTGGAGGACGATAAAAGACACCAATTGCTAAACTAAATTTACCAATCTTTATGTCTATCCACAAGTGTTCTAACTCTTGGTACTGTAAGTCGTTCTCTATGATTGTGCAAGAGATACTCGTTTTGATATAAAATGCTACACCTCTTCCTCTACCCTCCGGCCTATCTTTACGAAAGTCGGTAGCCCTGAATTCTAACAGAGTCAGATGGAACACCATTTGTTAACCATGTCTCTGATACCGCAAAAATATCAAAATCATTATCGAGTAGTATATTTTTGAATAGGCGATATATAGTCATGAGTGTTGAGTTTTGTTCACTGTATAGCGCCATCTATCATGTGATATCTTCCCTTATGTACTTGGATTGGGCTCACGGAAAAAACCATTAGATTCAAATACCAAATCAATATCTATATTTCAATCGAAGTATTCAATACAAAAACCATTCGTGTAGCCGATCAGCTATATTATGAGTTCATAATTAGCGGTGTCAATGTCCCATGCTGCATATGAACCATGAATTCATAATACTGCTACCTACGAACCTTTATGGAAATAAACTATATACAGAGTGATAAAATAAATTTAAATCCATATGATCAAGATCTATACTAAAACTCATTATATCAGTACACCTCCCACGGATAAAAAAAAGGAGAAAAAAAAATGTTCAACCTACTTCCCCACATTAAATTCCGTCCTATTTTTATGCACTTCAACTAGTCTATTACCTATCTATATTAAAACATTTGGTAATTCATCTTCAATTACAAGACAAAGACCTTTGAAAATAGTATCTTTTTCACTACCTGATTCGCTTTTTAATAGAATTTCATCGCCCACATTATACTGGGTGAGTTTTGATTTTTTTATCAAAGTGAATCTTTCGCTTTTCCTTTGAATTTATCAAGTTTTTTTTTTTACATCGCACCACGAACGCTGTAAACGATATTTCAGTTCAGAGGGACAATCATCAAAATTGAACAGAGGTTCTGCGCTCCTACTAATATTTGAAGGTAAATTACACGTTTTTCCAAAAACTAATTCGTAGGGTGTTTATTTTGTTTCCGTATGTACACTATTATTGTATGAAAAATACCAATATTGCAGCCAAGAACTCCACGATTCTGAATTTTTAGACGTTTGAATTCGTAGATATGCGTTTAAATGCTTATGAAACTTTTAAAGTGAACCTATTGTCTGGTGATGATATGCTGTAGACGATAATTGTTTAATCTTCAACAATTTGCAAATATCTTTCACAGTTGACGACAAAAATTCAGTACCTTGGTCGGTTATAATATTTCCTGGAATGCCATATCGTGAAATGAAATTATTAACAAAACTTTTAGCTTAGTGGTGGATTCCTCATTTGGTAACGGATAGTATTCCACGAATTTTGACAATTCGCATTGCAAAGATAAAATATTCTCATTACCTTCCATATCCTTTTCTAAAGGACCAACAATGTCTAAATACACGCTTTGAAATGCTGAAGAAGCCGTGAGTTATGGTGCCACTAAACAATGAACTCTTTGTATAATAAATTGATATCTCTGTTAGTTATAATGCATAGTTGCATATATGAATATTGTTTCATTTTGTATCGGATGGAAAATAAAGTCAGTTACTGAATGAACCTCAAGCCGAGAACGTCATTCTTGACTCAAGTTCGGTTATTTTTAGAAAGTCGTTCAGACCGCTCCAAACCAAAACTGGCGCAGTCGCTAGGATTTGTACACAGAAATCGACAAAAATCGCGAGTTCTGGTCTGTACCACCAGTTTAGTACAAATTCGAAACAACAAATCGAGTGACCAAAAATAGCTGAACAACCCCTTGGAATCGATGACAAGCATCGCCAACATTCTGAGAAAAAACTGGCCGAGGACAAGCATCGCTAAAACCAGTTCTAGGATAGGAAGTCCAGGGGCAAGAGACAGCATCGCTCAACTCCTATTGGTACTAGAATTAAAAAGCAACGAAACCAAGAAGCACAAAGAAACAAGAAAATCATCATCGCCATCCATCACCAAAAGAATGAAACGAGCAATAGTTTTCTTACTGTAAGTCATTCATTCCTTTTCATCCCCCATCATAGTATATATATGCTAATGATATAATTTTCAAGCTACAAGTCTTTGAAATATAATTTCCAAAATTTATGACCGATTTTGAGAGTTATATCGAAGATCTTATTCAAATTTTCAATAGTATATCAGTAGAAGATGATCAGATTAATTCGCAAACGAATAATATGGCAGATCCAGTGAATTATCAACTTTTGAGACTTTACATCGACACCATTCCTCAATACGATGGAAACCCTCATACATTAGGCGTTTTCATTACAAATTGTGAAAGTTTAATTTCGAATTTTCAAAATCCAACTAATGCTTCATTGAATAATTTCATACTGAGAGCAATCATCGGAAAATTGACAGGCAGAGCATTGAGTTTAGTTGGTTCCAGAATAGAATTAACAAATTGGACAGATATCAAAAATACTTTACAATTATGTTTTGGAGATCAAAGAAATCTTGATTGTTTGGTTCAGGACCCTATTGTTTTGAGACCCTCAAAAAATGAAACACCTTATAACTTTGGCATGAGAATTCAAGATTCTAGAAGCTTGATTGTAGCCAAATTAAATGCATCCAACGGCACAGCTCAACAAAAAACTATTCAAATGCAAAATTATGATGAACTTTCTTTGAAAACATTCATTCGAGGGTTACCAGGTCAACTAAAAAATAATGTAAGGCTTAGAAACCCCGATAGTTTATAACGAGCTATGGCATTAGTCATTGAAGAAGAAACTTCCATGTATAGTCAGAATGAAAGTAATTTTATAAATTCTCAAAATACCTATAGACCAATCACAAGAATAACTCCTACAAATTCGAATCAGAGAATAAATTCTTTTCCACAAAGACCAATCTTTCAAAATACTCAAAGTTCACAATGTAACCGACATTTTATGAATAATATTCCGAGACCGAATTTTTCACCTAATATACCAAATACCACACAAAATATGAGACCTTTCCAATTAAATCGTCCATGTCCATCACAAAATAACCCAGTTTATTTCAATCGTTCCAATTATTTTCCTGAACAAAGATCAAGTCGAATGTCTCGAAATTTCCAAAATTTCAATCGACCCAATGACTCACAAATTCAAAGAAATAATGTACAAGAACCGATGGACACATCTTCAGGTAACATAAGACTGAATCAACAAGGACCATTGTGACAAAATTCAGTAAACAACCAAAGACTTGGTGGAGATATGTGGATGATATTTTCATTATTTGGCCACATAACATAGATAATTTTCTGAATTATAAAAACAATATCGAACCCACCATCAAATTCACTTCAGAAATCGAATCTAATAATCAATTACCATTTTTAGATGTCCTCATTAAAAAATCAGATAACATTTTGATAACAAGTGTATATCGTAAAAATACACACACCGACAGATACCTCAATTCTCAATCAAATCATCATACAAGTATAAAGAAAGGAATAATCAAATCACTTCATGATAGAGCCAAATCCATATCATCGAACCACCAAATTTTCAATACCGAATTGAACCATATAAAAGATGTTCTACAACTCAACACTTATCCGAAACATTTCATTGAAAAAACAATAAACCAAATTGAGAACAGACAGGATATACAACAAACACAAAGACAACCAACACTGATAACAAATGTAATCCCATACATTCCCGGAATATCTGAAAAAATTAAACGTGTTGGTGACAAGTTTCAAAAAATTGTATTCACAGTTTGTGGAGAATATTATACCGGTGAAACCAGCAGGCCTCTATCAATGAGGATGAAAGAGCATAAGAACAATATGAAGAAAAGATATACTGACAAATCAAAATTAGCTGAACATATCCTTACTGAAAATGGACAACATATGGCCGATTGGGGTAATATTAAGATCATAGAAAAAGAAGACAACAACCAAAAACGGAAAATCAAAGAGTCTGCTTGCATTCTCCTGAACGGAGACAATAATATTGCTTCTTGTTCAGTTGATATAGATAGAACTTGGCATCCACTGGAACTTGAATATGAAAATTCGATATAAATTAATGAAAACACCTTGTAACCAGAATTCCTCCGTCTACCAAATTGTCACTCTTCAGTGTCAAAACCGAAAACATATTGAAAAATTTTGCGAAGAGAAAAATATTTTAATCGTGTTGGGAACGGGAGCAGATTCGTTCCCGAAACGTCCACCAAGATAAGTAGAGGTTTTATTCTTATCAAATATATTTGTATTTCCAATTTTTTCAAAAACAAGGTGTCACTGACGAATAGAGAATTTCTCTTTTAGGTATCTGAAGGTTTAATTTCAAGCGAAGTGACATTTTGAGGCAGATCCCAAATCTGATGGACTAATAGGTATGGATCTTCTCAGGCAATTAAATGCAAATAATGATATCCAAAATAGAATTCTTTTCACGCCAAATGTTCAAATTCCCATGGTTTTTGATGAACACATTCATGAACCCCCAAAAAAGTTCGAAAACTGTCATCACACAATAAATATTCCTCCTATGACAAAACAAGTCTTTAGAATTCCAGTATGTCATGAAAACGGATCAGGTTTATTAGATTTCATCGACTTCGGAAACAAAATTCCATCACCAACAGCTGTCGTCAATATTCGTAACTACTTTGCTATCACGACGGTAATAAATCCAAATTCAACCACTTTCAAAATCACTATTACTCAGCCATTCAATGTAGAAATGTTAGATTCTAATGAAATTCATTTCATTGAAAAAATCGACTGTAGTAATAATTTGAGCGACGAACAGGATAATCTCTTGAAATCTAACATGAAAAATCTAAGGCTTAATCACCGCAATAACGAAGAAAAACAAGCGATCCGTGACCTTTGCTATAAATACCGAGATATCTTCCATTGTGAGGAAATTCCTCTGAGTTTTCCAAAAGAAATTACACATGAAATCAAATTAAGAGATGAGACCCCTGTATTTACTAAATCATATCGATTTCCGGAGATTCACAGGAAAGAAGTTGAATCTCAAATGGCTAATATGTTATACCAAGGAATTATTCAACCCTCGACTTTCCCCTGGAGTAGTCCGATATGGATTGTTTCTAAAAAATTAGACCACTCGGGTAAACAAAAATGGCGAATTGTCATCGACCATCGCAAACTGAATGACAAGACAGTTGACGACAAATACCCCCTTCCTTACATCACAGGCACACTTGACAGACTTGGCAGAGCGAACTATTTCACCACCCTAGACTTAGTCTCTGGCTACCATCAAATTGAGATGAACAAACATGACATACCAAAGACAGCTTTCTCTACCCATCATGGACATTTTGAGTTCAAAAGGATGCCTAACCCAAAATTTTGATTCACTCAGACGTACAACTGAAACTACCCATTGACAAGACAGACCAAACACCACATTCCTTATCAAAAGCAGTAGCCAATGATAGAATTCCTATCCTAGATGAAATAATCAATAATAAAACATTTCAAATTCTTGTTTTCGCTCATAACCATGATAAAACCTCACTTCAACATGACAAGTACGGAAATCACAAAATAATAACTGTAAAATTGCCATTGAATAATAATGAACGAATCATTTTTGACTTCATGACAGAATATTTGAAACCAAATACTAATTATTACATATACTTTGATACGAAAAAATTTATTCTAAACAATGTCTATTCAGAAAACTTTGACAAGAGAACTTTGAAATTATTTCGATGCACAAAATTAGTAAATACCATAAAGGAACAAGAAGAACAAATTCTCATGATAAAAAATCATCATGAAGGTAAAACTAATCATCCAGGTATCGAAGAAACGATTCAATATCTGGAAAGGGACTCCTATTGGTTGAATATGGAATCGACAGTGACACAATTCATAAACTCTTGTGAAATATGTCAAAGATCGAAGTACTCTCGTAAAAATACATATGTACCACTCGTTTTGACTGAAACCCCATCGAAACCATTCCAAATAATACATATTGATTCATTCTTTTACGACTCCAAAATCTACCTCACTCTAATAGATGCTTTTTCGAAATTTGGTCAAGCTTTTCATGTTCCCGGAAAATCCGCCATTAATACATGCAATGCGTTAATAAAATATTTCACTTGTTTCGGTACCCCACAAAAAATCGTAGCTGACAGTGGAAAAGAATTCAATAACGAGACCGTCAAAGAATTACTAAACCTACACAAAATCAAAGTTCATTTCACCACCCCTGGACATCACGGAGCCAACGGAATCGTAGAAAGGTACCATTCTAGATTGATTCATCGGACGGCGAAAAATATGACCGTGCTATCACTACTCTGAAACAAAATGAACAGAAAATCGTTATGTCAATATCCAAAATTCATTATCAAAACAATTGATTGGTCAATATTCTGAGGATATAGATACGATTACTAACAATCAAAATAAAATTTACAAGTATATCTCAGAGAACAAAGCATAGACTTATTATCCTGAGGAGACGGAACTATTTACATTCAAAGAAGATCAGACATTGCCAATATCTGGTCCACTGTAGGATACTAGTGTGACCGATTGGAAAGTGTCGTTGCCATATTTCCAGTTTGAGAACGAGATTCGCAATAATTATTGACACGTTCATATCATTTTTTCATTGTATCGCAAGTAATACAGTCTCAATGGAACATTTTTCTGAACGGTATCTTATATATCATGAAAAGCTGAAATGTACACGTTGGAATTACCGAATATTCATTTTGTGAACTATTACATTGTAGCATCATAGGATTTGTTACACACAAAGCGACATCGGCGCGTCCAGGCCACGCCTATTGTATGAATGATTTTACTACGAAACTGCGATCTGCCCATTTCTCGTTGCGGTGTTGTAGACGAGTGATCTTGTGTTTTGAAGTGTTGTTTTCAGTGACTGAATGAATATTGTGGAATTCAGAGTGAATTTTTGGACACTATGGTTCGTCATAGCCAAGTGTGCAAAAAACTTGACAATTTAAGCCCTGATGTTTCTTTTCACAAGTTAGTTGGAATACCTAACCTCCAAATTTGTTTGTTGTTCCAGTGGCGTGAATATATGATGATTAGGTACTGTTTATTCATGATTGTTAATGATTTTGGTAGTGTTCATGTTTTCATGGCATAGACCTTCTTGTTCATTGCATCAAAAATTCTGAGCAACTTATTCCTGTTAACCTATTTCTGTATTACTTCAGGTTTCCCGGTGATAGTGAAAAAAGGAAAATTTGGGCATCTCTTCTTGGCTGGCAGGAGAATCGTCTGAGCAAATATCTTTATGTATTATCTGATCATCTCGATTCAAGGATGTCATAACAAAGAAAAGTGGTTCCAAATACTTGAGGCCAGATGCAAATCCACTACCATGCCATTCAGCGTTTCAGTTCGCATCTGATAGGTAATTTGCAGTTAATACTCCATTGTTTCAACATCACATTTTTCCAATATATAGTACAGAAAAACAACAAAATATGTTCACGAGCGACTTCATTTATTTTCTTTGTAAATTATTGTCATTGTATGTACAGATCTATTGTTTTCTTTTGTATAAAAATCCAAAAATTATTTGCAGTTCAATTTGAACCAACACCTTTTTTCCAGTAATGAATCAAAATGTGTCATCATTATCCGAATAAATTTGTTGTATTATATGAATATTAAAAGTATGAAAGCTGTGTTTTTTGTTTTTATCAAAACAGAGAAATTTGTGAGCAAATTATAAGGAAATTCAATTTTATACAACTGTCTGAATGCATATGATATTGCACTTGTTTCAGTTGAACATAATATCGGGAATTACAGGTACTGACAAGAATCTGGTTATATATTTCCAATGATGTTTCATTTTTCAGAATGTTGATTGACATATACAGAGGGAAATTACATGTTTTCATTGAGAGTATATTCGTAGCTTGTTCATAATCAAACACGACGCTTCGACTCCGTACAGAACAATATTTAATAATATAGTTATAGATGAAATATATTTCCAAGTTATGGAACCATTAGGACGGTACGCCACTGGCTGAAATAAGGAAAACAAGACACAAACATAACAGCGTTGCCACCAAGTTGGTGAAGACAAAGAGGTTCGATCGGTAGTCTTTCTCATACTTGTGCAGTTCACTTTCAATCATTGCTTCAAAACAAAAGCAGTTTTATGAATGAGATGTTCCGTCTCCTCAGGATAATAAGTCTATGGAACAGAGCATTCTTAGAAAACATCAATGATCAGTTCGGAAAATACGCAGTCTATACAAATATAATAAATCAAATCTTCCTGAATGCCAATATATTCGTCACTCTCTTAGACAACATAGAAAATGCAATAATGTTCGCAAAATTACATATTATTCATCCCGACATATTACCTCATAAAATTTGAAGAACATATTGAATGAATTGAGAAATCACAACAGTCAAAGGGCAATATTGAATATAGATTATCACTCTTGGTATTCTATCATTCATACGAACTGTTACTTCACTGGGAATAAGATTATTTTTGCCATAGAAATTCCAATCACTCACCCAAACACCTTCCAATATTTCCAATAATTTCCAATCCCAACCGATAACCAAACATTGATTATTCCCAATAAACCTCATTTGGCTCTCGATCAAGAAACCTACCAGCACATGGATCGTATCTGTCCTAAAATCGAAAACATCTACCTCTGCGAACAGACAGAATTGAAATTCCACCCCGTCGAAGACTGCATTTCTGCCCTCATCCAAGACAAGAGATCCCGATGCCTGCAAATACCAATACAGATTCCATTGTTGATGTTTAACAAAATCAACGACGAATATTCACTAATAATTAGCCGAGAAGAAATCAAGTTGAAAACCCATTGCCCTGAAGAACAGTTTCTGGCCGTGCAAGGAAACATTCTTTTACAAATTCCACTGAACCGTAACATCGAATACCAGTCAATCAAATTCGAGAACAGTCAAACCTCAAGTTTCGGAAGTCCCCTCGTACTACCGAAAATCATGAAGGACAACGCGCAAGTTGAGGTAGTTAGTAGGAAACATCCCTCTAGAAGAAATCCATCGGCTCCGTCAACACATCGAAGCCACTGATCAACTATCGATCGATGACACCGAGGAAGATCAATCAGCCAATTGGATGTTTTGGACTACAATCAGCATGGACTAGTAATATCCTTCTACACCATCCGCAGAATTCGAAGACTGAAGAAGAAGCCTAAAACCCCAGAAATCCAGCCCGAAGCCGTCTCTTAAGGAGGGAGGAGTTACGTCGAGCGAGCGGTCCCACGGTACCGAGCTGGGTATCGCACTTCTCATGCCGTTTCCCAGAAAGCGGCCAATTCAGCAGGAATCGTATTTCGTCTTCAAGACCAACCGACATTATAAATATATCTACCTATTCACTTTTGCTCGATTTTGACCATGTCTCTTGTACAGTAAAGATATAAAGTTTTTTAAAAAGTCTCTTGCCGGTTTTTCGAAAATAACTAGCGGTGTCAATGTCCCATGCTGCATATGAACCATGAATTCATAATACTGCTAACTACGAACCTTTATGGAAATAAACTATATACAGAGTGATAAAATACATTTGAATCCATATAATCAAAATCTATACTGAAACTCATCATATCAGTACAATCTTGACAATGATAAATTATGTTGTTCCATGCATATGGTCATAGAAGTTTATATGTTTGACTTGACAAAATGTGTCCATGCTGTCATTTATTTTTGAGTTCTGTCTAACGATCTTTTCGACATTGAAAAGGTTAAAATCCTCTAATTTTCTGTAAGAGTATGACATGCTGAGTTCATAAAATAAAAGTTGGAACGTTTATGGAGTATATTATAATTAAAAATGCCCAAACAGGTCGTTTAACAATAGGTTATTGGCCCAGACCGCCAGTGAACTTTGAAAGCAACAAAAATTGAAAAATTCAGCAGTGCCTTGTTAAGAGGTTGAAGTAACCACGTGTTGCGGAAAAAATTGGCCCGCAAAATAGTGAACTTTTCGGGATCTAAAAAAATTGAAAATTTATCGAAAATGTCCGAAAATAACAACCTCAGCTTGTGGAAGCTCCAAACAAACATAATATCGAAGAGGCGCGGTCTCTGCAACATAGTGGAAGGCACACGAGGAAGACCCAAATCAGGTGACTAGTTAACCAAAGGGATCAAGGAAGATGCCAAAGCCCAAGAATTGATAGTTGCAAGGATGGAGCAAGGCCCACTAACTCACATCCTATCTTGTGAAAACTCGAAAGATATGTGGGAAAAACTAAAATCAGTTCACGATAAAGAATCGGCGTTCACCTTCTTCAGCAGAGGTTCTTTATGCTGGAGTTAGACAGTTCAGTTAGCACCTTCATTTCCCAGATAGAAGAAATTAAAACTAAACTAAGATCTGCTGGTGAGACTCGTATCAAAAAAATGATTATGACAAAACTGCTGATGTCATTGCCAGAAAAATACAAACATTTTAGATCTATCTGGGAGTCAATATTAGTGGATAAGACTTAGGAAGAACTAACGTCTAGGCTGCCGTTGGAAGGAGGAAGATCGAAATCATTTGATGATACAACTGCCTCAACAGCAAAAGGAGGCTTCTCTGAAGGTCGAAACTCTGGGCACAACAAGCTGAGCTTCCACATATGTTCCAAAATTGTTATTTCAGACACAAAAACAAACTCACTCTACTGTAGTTATTGTAAAAGGTCCGGACACAGTATGCAGATCTGCTGGTTCAGGAAAGGCAAGAACCGAGGAAGAAGAAGGTAGAGAAACGAATGCATTCATGATGTATTCAGAAAATATGAAGACAAGCGACTGGTACCTTGATACCAAAGCTAGTGAACACATGTCATGGAACAAAGAGCTATTCGATGGAATTAATAAAATTAAAAACATAAAAATGGTGCAAGTTGAAAATGGTCAAAAATTGGAAGTGAAAGGCATAGGAAACATAATTTTATGGACGTATAACCACACTCTCTGATGTTTTATATATGTCAGAGTTGAAATTCATTTTATTTTCTGCTGGATGTGCTTTTGATTTGCTGGATGTGTCAGACTTGTTATTTTCTGCTGGATGTGCTTTTGACTTCATGTTGTCAGACCATTAAGAGTGCAAGTTCGTGGATAAAAATGGCAAAGTCAGAATGTATGTTACGCTGGCACAACCACTTCAACAAAATCCAACAATTTTTTGACCAGAATTTAGTGCTTTTTTGTTGCTAATTTGTTCCTCTTTTCGAAAATTTGTTGCTTGTGCCGAAACAGAAAAATCGAGTACTTGCCAGCTTCACGATAAGCTGGCACGACAACTTTTTCATTTCCTCACCAAATTCAAAAACACATATACCAAAATGTAGCACTAATTTGTTGCTAATTTGTTCCCCTATTGAAATATCTAAATTTCTAACTGTTACAAAAAAAATGATGTTTTGCCAGCTCCACGATCAGCTGACACAGCAACTTTTTCATTTCATCACCGAATTGGAGAACAAATATACCAAGATGTAGCACTAATTTGTTGCTAATTTGTTCCCCAATTCGAATATCTGAATTTCTCTCCATTACAGAATAAAAAATATGCATAGCAACATGTCATCACTGAGGTTTCACGATACTTTCGTTATCTGACATATGAATACAAAAATGAAAACACGAGAATTTATTGCTTTCTTGTTAGTAATTTGTTCCCCTTTCCGAATATTTGTTGCTTGTTCCTTTTTGAAAATTATGATGGAAAATACCGCCATGCCAGGTTAATTCCATGACAATTTCGTCATATGACACTCCAACTCGGAAACGATCGAACCAATATTTGTTGCTTTCTTGTTGCGAATTTGTTCCTCTTTCGGAATTTTTCTAGCTCATTCTTTCAAAAATTTAAAAGAAAAATACTGACATGCTAGATTATTTCACGATATCTTCTTTATTTGACATATGAATTCAAAAATGAAAACAATAAAAGTTGTTGCTTTCTTTTTGCTAATTTGTTCCCCTTTCAGAATTTTTGTTGCTTGTTTCTTTAGAAAATTATAATGGAAAATACTGCCATGCCAGGTCTATTCCATGATATTTTCGTCATATGACACTTGGAACTCGAAAACCATCGAACCAACATCTCAAATGAAGAAGTTATCGTGAAATAATCTACCATGTCAGTATCTTTCTCTTAAATCTTGGAAAGAATGAGTTATAAGAATTCTGAAAGGGGAACAAATTAGCAACAAGAAAGCAACAAACGTTGGTTCGATCGTTTTCGAGTTCAAGTGTCAAATGACGAAATTATCATGGAATTAACCTGGCATGGCGGTATTTTCCATCACAATTTTCTAAAGGAACAAGCAACAAAAATTCTGAAAGAGGAACAAATCAGTAACAAGAAAGCAACAAATTCTTGTGTTGTCATTTTTGAATTCATATGTCAAATAAAGAAGTTATCGTGAAATAATCTAGCATCGTAGCATGTCAGTATTTTATTCAATAACATTTTTGAAAGAATGAGCTATAGAAATTTCGAAAGAGGAACAAATCATCAACAAGAAAGCAACAAATGTTGGTTCGATCGTTGTCGAGTTCAAATTTCACTGACGAAATTATCATGGAATTATAATGGCATGGCGGTATTTTTCATCATAATTTTCTAAAGGAACAAGCAACAAAAATTCTGAAAGGGGAACAAATTAGTGACAAGAAAGCAATAATTTCTCGTGTTTTCATTTTTGTATTCATATGTCAGATAACGAAAGTATCGTGAAAATTCAGTGATGACATGTTGATATGCATTTTTTTTCTGTAATGGAGAGAAATTCAGATATTCGAATAGGGGAACAATTTAGCAACAAATTAGTGCTACATCTTGGTATATTTGTTCTCCAATTCGGTGATGAAATGAAAAACTTGCTGTGCCAGCTGATCGTGAAGCTGGCAAGACTTTATTTTCTTTTTGTAACGTTAGGAATTTAGATATTCGAATAGGGGGAATAAATTATCAACAAATTACTGCTACATTTTGGTATATTTGTTTTACAATTCGGTGATGAAATGAAAAAGTTGCTGTGTCAGATGATCATGAGCTGGCAAAACATCATTATTTTTTTGTAACGGTTAGAAATATAGATATTCGAATAGGGGAACAAATTAGCAACAAATTAGAGCTAAATTTTGGTATATGTGTTTTTGAATTCAGTGATGAAATGAAAAAGTTGTCGTGCCAGCTTATCGTGAAGCTGGCAAGTACTCGATTTTTCTGCACAAGCAACAAATTTTCGAAAAGGGGAACAAATTAGCAACGAAAAAGCACCAAATTCTGGTATAAAAATTTTTGGATTTCGTTGAAGTGGTTGTGCCAGCGTAACATACATTAAGTCAGAGCCCTAGCCATAAGGAAAAAATGCTGTATAAAATGCTGTTTACATACGAAAACTCTGCAGATAGTACTAAAATATGCAATCCTAAACACGGCCCCACCGACAAAAATAATATCTGTGGAAAATCTATGACACTGGCATTGCAAACTAGCACATCAAATATTGAAGCATGTTAGAGATTGCCTCAAGCAAAATAAGATAGAATTTACTGATGTGGAAAAGGACTTTGTATGTGAACACTGCTTGGCTGATAAACAGCACAAACTGACTTTTGAAAGTAGCTATTCAAGAGCTTCTGCAATACTAGAACTTCTGCATGCAAATGTCTGTGGATCAATGGAAAATGAATCCATATCTTTTACAGACGATTTTTCTTCATATAAATACATTTATTTCATGAAACACAAGTCCGAAGTGAAGAAAAATATTGAAAAATACATATCTCTGGCAACACGTGAAACTGGATGTGAAATGAAGATTCTTTCAACAGATAATGGCCTGGTATTTGTAAATAGAGAATTCAGATGTATGTTAGAGAGCAGAGGTATACGCCACCAAAGATCAGCTGTATATACTCCTCAACAGAACGGTAGAGCTGAACGGGATAATAGAACATTGGTAGAAAAATGTTGAATGGACAAGAAAAACTAGAGAAATTATTTTGGGTCGGGGCCATGAATGAAGGTTCGTATACTTGAAACCAGATTGAAGTGTGATTCAAAAAATGAACAAGGAATATTTCTGGGACATGGTGAAGAAGGTGAAGGATATCGAGTATGAGGTCGAGATACATAGAGATATAATCTTCTTGCATGAAAAGAGCCAAGTTCTGGAAAGAATTGCAGAAAACGTGATTCAGGAAGGAAACGAGGTTATCAGAATGAGGTAATTCATGAAAGTTTAAATGAAACAAATGAAACCATGTATGGCAGTTCAGAGTAGATGTAAATTACAAGATTTGGGGTGCATTAGACACTTTTTAGGAATGTGGATAACACAAAACTTGACTGAAAATAAAATTACTAAAAACCAAACAACATACCTAGAAAGAGTCTTGGAACGTTTTCATTTACAAAATTGTAAACCCTCTAATATACGTATGGAATGTAATTTTAAGCATACTGATTTAAAATTTGATGAGTCAGAGAACCAACAGATCGAGACTAAATGACGAAGGGCTATAGACTCGTTGATGCATGCAGTGCTATGTTCGAGACCAGACTCAAGAATTTCTATAAGTATTGTGAGCAGATACCAATCTTCAGCGAGTTTACAACTCTGGCAACCTATCAAATGGGTAATGAGATATATTCAGAAAACATTAAATTTGAGTTTAGTTTTTAGCACAAGTAGATAGAAAATCCACTTCTGGATATGTATTTACAGTATTTGGTTGTATCGTCAGCTGGTCTTCGAGAAAACAAGCAACAGTAGCTCTGTCCTGCACCGAGGCTGAAATTTTCAGATTGCAGATTTGTTAACAAAACCTCTTTTTTCAACTTTGTTTACCAATTTCAGCATGAATTGTGGATTAGCTCAAGTTTTCAAAGGAAAAGGAAGGAAAAATCTCGTTTCAAAGGAAGAGAAGGCTCGACTAGCTTCAGACTCACGCTGCACCACACATCCTGTATTTTGAAAATTATAATAATTTTAAAACATTCAGTGGTGGCTGCTGAAAAATTTCTTATAAATTTATTACAGACCATCAACGTATTGAAAATTCAAAAATGTTGATCCCCAAAATGTTCAACATACCTAAAAATGTGATTATTTGTCAATTTTTTGACGGTTTACGGGCAAGGAACTCCATTTGGCAACAATTCCTGGCCACACATAAAGAAAATTTGTTTTTCTTTAGGTATCTAGAATGAAAATTATTCATAATGTACATACTTTTGATATCTGATACAATACATATTGATTAAAACACATTTTTTGTTCAATTTTGAACATGAAGGCCTGAAATGTGTAGCATGTTATTCGAAATAGTATGTCACAATATCGTGAAATGGGGCTTATTGAGGGTTCCTCATTAGTATAAACCATAAACTGACGTCACATATCTGTGACCTTAAACAATAACAAAAAACGAAAGTAACATACTATAATAGAATATAGCATCGTCATATTCAAGAATAGTGGTCGTAAACGTGTTTACTTTGTGAAGAAATTCGGCAGCGGCCACAATATTTAAGATTCTTACGGGTGTCCAACCTTCTCGGATTCATGATTTCATGATTTTCAGTGTCAATGGTTTGTTATGAATTTGTAAGATAATCGTGGTATTACGGGGAAATAAGTGAAAGCACAGGCATTTTGGCAGAATACCAAGCATTTCAAGGAAGTTTGAAGAATTGCCAGGAGTTTCGAACTTCTTTCAACTACACAATTCCAACATATGGTGTACGGGTGTTTGAAATTTTCGATTGCTTGAAAGATTCATTATTTATTCTATTCAATCATACATCTGACAAAAATAGAACATGTTCGATAACGACGTCTACTCAAATGTGGTATTTTATTTCATGTGGATTTCATATGCACTGTTGGCAGACGAAAAAAGTGAGTTCGACAAAACAGATTTACTACAAAAAGAATAGACTTCGACGCCCATTACTATCATGTATGAATACGTGGGTTCATAGAGAAAGCATAGTACACAACTCAAGTTTCAATAATATTACGATCCCTTGCGTGCGAGCTCTTAGTGCGAAATATAATATGTGCGTTATAAAAAATTGGTTCATTAATTACCAGAAACGTATTGTCGAGGGTATTGTTTTGCTGAATTATTGTTCAACGCCTGAAGTAGCGACTTCAGCCAGTGTCTTGCCAGCTAGTAGTGTCTTCCTAGCGAACCAAAACAATCAATTTGGGGTATTTCTTCGCCTTCACTGCTGGACCGGCTTTGGTATTTCTCGATTTCATTCAATCCGTAAGCCGAGTTATATCATAGGATGTTCAGGGGATAACCAGGAGGGGGGGGGGGGATAAAGATCCGACATTTAATTGAGTATCGGATATTCATAGAATTTGATAGTGACTGTTTTGTGACCCTACAAGAGAAAAGAATGCTCTGAATTAGCTCCACAACCTCTTGCTGAATAGTCGAATACAGGGTGGACCAATAATGTGGCAAAGCGAAATAACTGCTCTGCTAATTAAGATAGGAGGAAGAAATTCAACAGGAGTTGTAGTAGGTTTATGAGAGGAATGTTCAACATTTTTTTTCCTATTATATATTGTGTTCTAACGAAGCGCGGTGTTTCAAACTCATATATTATTCAAGCAATATATATTGTTTATATCAACATATATGAACTTCCACTCGAATATGCTCAATTTCAGCTATTTCTCAAGATTCAACGCAGCGTTGCCACGTTATATCCCGAGTTATATCCATTTTTACCTGAAATTAAGATCTTTTTGAAAAACTATCGCCTATCCTCTTCTCTGAAGTTTGGTGTACACGCTCAAGAACTCCGAGAACTATCAAGAAGTATCAAGAAGTCCGAGAAGTCAATCGAGAAGTCAATCAAGAAGTCAATGAAATATCGGGAAGTCCATACTGTATATCATTAGTTTTTTGTATTCTTCAAAAAATTCTAGACATAATGCATGTACAATGTCCCATATCTATCTTCAGCTGTTTCGGAAATATCGAGTGTTTTCAGATATATTACAAAAATTAACAATGAAAAAAGAAAATTATTTCATTTCACAAATTTGCTACATTACACTCAATACTTATTTCCAATTTAGCTACAAATATTGAGAAAATAAGCAAAAACCATTCATGCTTTCCTCTTTACTGATATGAAATAAAAAAAATACAAAAAGAGTTTTGTTGAATACTGTCCGTAAGTTTTTCGAGGAGGTGGTACATTCATTTTCCAGCTTGATGTGGGATTTTATCTCCTTGTTTCTGAAAAATAGAGTAGAAGTTATTAAAAATTATTCCAATATATTTGTAATAAGGAAAGATTTTTTGATGTGCCCCATAATGTCACTGCGCTTGAAATTAAACATTAAGATACCTAAAAGAGAAATTCTCTATGTCAGTGACACCTTGTTTTTTGAAAAATTTGGAAATACAAATATATTTAATAAGAATAAAACCTCTACTTATCTTGGTGGACGTTTCGGCAACGAATCTGCTCCCGTTCTCAACACAATTAAAATATTTTTCTCTTCGCGGAATTTTGCAATATGTTGTCGGTTTTGACACTGAAAAGTGACAAATTGGGTAGACGGAGGAATTCTGGTTACAAGGTGTTTCCATTAATTGATATTGAATTTTCCATTTTCATATTCAATTTTCAGAAATGGGTGCCTAGTTGTATCTATATCAACTGATCAAGAAGCAATATTATTGTCTCCATTCAGGAGAATGCAAGCAGACTCTTTGATTTTTCGTTTTTGGTTGTTGTCTTCTTTTCCTATAATCCTAATATTACCCCAATCGGCCATATGTTGTCCATTTTCAGTAAGGATATAATCAGCTAATTTTGATTTGTCAGTATATATTTCCTTTATATTGTTCCTATGCTGTTTCATCCTTACCAGCAGGCCTTTATCAGTAAGGATGAAAGAGCATAGGAACAATATAAAGAAAAGATATACTGACAAATGAAAATTAGCTGAACATATCCCTACTGGAAATGGACAACATATGGCCGATTGGGGTAATATCAAGATCATAGGAAAAGAAGACAACAACCAAGATACGGAAAATCAAGGAGTCTGCTTGCATTCTCCTGAACGGAGACAATAATATTGCTTCTTGTTCAGTTGATATAGATAGAACTTGGCACCGACTTCTGAAAATTGAATATGAAAATGGAAAATTCAATATCAATTAATGAAAACACCTTGTGACCAGAATTCCTCCGTCTACCAAACTGTCACTTTTCAGTGTCAAAACCGACAACATATCGAAAAATTTTGCGAAGAGAAAAATCTTTTAATTGTGTTGAGAACGGGAGCAGATTCGTTGCCGAAACGTCCACCAAGATAAGTAGAGGTTTTATTCTTATTAAATATATTTGTATTTCCAAATTTCAAAAACAAGGTGTCACTGACAAATAGAGGATTTCTCTTTTAGGTATCTAAAGGTTTAATTTCAAGCGCAGTGACATTTTGGGGCAGATCACAAAATCTGTCCTCACTACAAATATATTGAAATAATTTTCGATAACTTCTACTCTATTTTCAGAAACGAGGAGAGAAGATCCCACAAAGAGTTGGAAAATGAAAAACAGTTTCGTTTATTTTCGTATAAAACTCATAGCCTCAGCAACTTGTCTGTTTGCATGACAGTAGTGATCAGTGTCAGATCAGTGTCGTTTGAATTTCGTCAACTGTACGTAATGATATCAGAAAAATGGTTCATTTAACAGAAATGCACAAAATAACCATTTTACTAATGATCGGTTATGGAGATAACACGGACACAAATGGAAGTTTCTAGCATATTTCACGAAAAATTTCCAAATTCGCCGCCTATATCCCAAGGAACAATTAGCAAAATAGAAAAAAATTTTTGCAAGGTTGGTCATGTGGGACAAATAAAAAAAAATATCTGCCAATGCAGTGAGTGATGAAATGAAATTGGGTGTTATGCTTGAGTTTCAAGAAAACCCACATAATTCTGGTCGAAAAGCAGCCTCACTGTTCAACATTAGCCACACATCAATTTTTCGAATATTAAAGGAAAGTAAATTGCATCCCTTCAAAATAATGCCAACTCAGGAGCTAATGGAAGACGATTTCGACAGGAAAACGTATTTTTGTGAAAAAATGATGGAAATGTTATATAACAATATGATGTTTTGTTTTCTGATGAGAGCACATTTACACTTGACGGTCATGTTAATCGTCAAAATTGCCGCTAGTGGTCCATTGAGAATCCTTACTGGATGAGAGAGGAACATACGCAATATCCTAAAAAAGGTAATGTTTGGACAGGAATTGTTGGAAATCATATCGTAGGTCCCTTTTTCATTGATGGCAACTTGAATGGATATAAATTTTTAGAACTGCTCCAAAATAATGACGTGCCAATTTGACAAACTTATATCCTGGTCCAGCAAACCCACAAGTTCCTGCCAATATACTATGGTGTCAGCAAGATGGAGCACCGCCCCATTACCAAATCAATGTCCGGCAGTACCTGAACCAAAATTTTCCAAATCGGTTTATAGGGAGGCGCGGAACTATAGAATGGCCAGCACGATCTCCTGATCTGACGCCATTATACTTCTTTTTGAGGGGATATGTCGAACGTATTGTAAACCAAACTAAATCACTCAGCTTAGATGACTCAAAAAGACGAATCACGCTTGCGATTAAATCAGTCACGCCTGAGATGTTGAGTAATGTCAGAAGACATTTCTATACCAAATTAGCATGTTGCCAAGACGTTCGCGACGAACATTTTGAACATCTCTTTTTTTTTTCAACATTATTTGTGAAATAAAATAATTTTCTTTTTTAATGGTAATTTTCGTAATACATCTGAAAACACTTTCCGAAACAGTTGAAGATAGGTATGAAACATTGTAGATGAATCATGTCTAGAATTTCCTGAAGAATTCAAAAAACTAATAATATACAGGGGGTTATATTTAAAGTAAGAAAGTTGGCCACTGTCACATGACACATCCTATATAATTATTTTTTTTTTCGATAGAAAAATCTGAAGATACAAATCGACGTGTCCAAGCGTTTTTCCCAACACGATCTCAATTTTTCGTTATCGAATTCATTTCATTTGGCTGTTCCACACTGTAACACTGTATAACTGTTCAAAATGTTGGTCGCAGTGGCACTCTCTTTCTTTTCAATACAATCACCGCCAGTAAGCTCGGTCAACATCGTGCCTGTCAATAACCCTGGAAATGACTGTTATTCTGATGTTAGGAAAATTGAAATGATTCAACTGAATACATGAGATATTCAATCACTGAGATCAAGTGATCAAAATATCATCAGTTGAGAAAGTTCAGGATTCATGTTCATGCAATTTCAGTCCTATCCTACACAGCTTGGTCGCTCTAACTGTCCCAGTCCAGTATGTCTCACGTAAGTCGGCGTGATAAAACGCGGTGTATGCTTTTTCTGAATACCAAAATAATATTAAGGTAGCACAGCCATTACAATATATCGACAATTGGACTTCGAATAGCATCGCCGTTGACCAAAAATTGTCGAGTAATTGTCGAAGTTCAGTGAAAGTGGAAAGAACCATTCAACATATTTTTCCCGGAGCTATTAGTAATTTTCATGGGATATCCTGAAATCAGTGGAAATTTGGAATATTTGGCAACACGGTACTCATTTCGACTCACAGTGTAACCTTTTTCCTTACCCCTTAAGAATGGTTATGGCTCCGACAGCTTTTATAGTCTTGGAGAGCTGGGTCGTGAATAAGGACTGTGTTGTATTTGTGTATAAGTTTACTTTTATCAGATTTTTATTTTGGGCACCACTTGACTTTAGAGTTAAGAAAAGAGAATGAGTTTCGTTAAAAGTCAAGAAAAGGAAACTTTTGACTGGGTGACAACATTCAACATGAATTACTACAAGGGGTTGATAAAGTCCACTAATTTTTCTTTCAATAGTCCAACAGGAGTGGGGGTGTGAGAAATACAAACGAATGAATTTTTATAATTTTTTTTTATACTAAACTATTCAGAAATACCGATTTGAACAATCCCTACTATAGCTTCACAAGCTATAGGTATCACAATGAAGCGTACATTTAAGTATTGAGAAAATACTGAGGAGAATACATCCAAACGTAATAAAGAAAGGAAAATTACAGGTTTACTCCTATCAATTCTAGATTATCCTCGATTCAGAGAGGATATTACATGTAAATGAGAACTTCTTTCTCCAGGCCTTGGGACCCACCCAGTATACTGTGTGTTACGCAGGGTAGAGAAATACTCTTATCAAATGTGTGAAGAAGTATGTGATAATGAGCGAATGATGTTTGGACTCAAATTGGTGAAACCATTGATGTTATGAAAAATTATCCATAGCAAAATATCTTATAATTAAATGATGGCTTATCTGTGATTCCGGAATTGTCCAAGGTCCAAAAGGTAGCTTCTGAGCTCAGGTAGATACCATCCCCTGACAGGTAGGACACCAGGTGATAGTCTGCAGCCCCTGCAGATGGATGCAGAATATCGGCGATATCCCTTGACTCCAAGTACACAGGAGTTAACCAAAAACTGATGGGGTCCTTCCCCACAAAACCAACTGAAATATGCAGCGTAGGCTACTCATCGAAAAGAAACATGCCTAACTCAGGCTCAACCACAAAAAAAAATTTTTGCCTAAACTAGGCCTAGCCAAACAACCCTGAAAATACACGTAATTAATTATCCCTTGAGGGTAAAACAAGACATGAAACTTACCTCACCCTGGAGGGTTGTCTCAAATAAAAAGAATGGCTTCTGCCATAATGCTCAACATATACCCATAACGATCCAGATAGGAGTTCCGAGAAACGGCGTGCATGTCGATCCCTTGGGCGGCTTCTGCAATGGCGCCTGACTCTAACAGCACTGATGCTAATCTTTATCACCGCAAGAACCCAGGCACATAGTCTGATGATTCTCACAAATCCAGGCGATACACCAACTCAACGGCCATGGCGCAGCTCGATATCTGATCACATCAGCCACCTCAGGAGTCGATCTCCTTGAACATCGCCATTTCCTCGATCCTCTCTCGCCAAACCCCCCGTGACCCCCCGAGGACTCTCCATCGGTAATGCAGGATACAGAAAAGGAAACTACAACGTGAGATGCAGCGCCCTTCAGGAACCAAGGTTTTCCCCAGGAAGTTAGGAAAACACTTGAAGGCGAAACAGGAGAACGATGGACCCGACAATCTAGGACGAAAATGAATGACTCAACAGGTGAGTGAAAACCATTCCCAATCCAACATGAAACAACTGATTTTCAAGCTTTTCTCTCAATAACTTTCTTTTCAGGTTTCGTCCATCTATGCAAGAATAATGGAAATAGCATTCATTAACATTGACGTATAGACATTAATAAAATGGTAATCTGTAATCATTGTTTTATTTGAGATTTCTTATCAATTAATGCAGATTCACACTAGCCGCCACCTACTAACGAAAAACGCAACTGTGAAAACTAGTGCCCATACAATTTGTAAATTACAGAACCAACTGATCGTGCTACTAGGAACCAAAATTATATCTAGGCGACTGTATTGCACGTTTCTAGAACCCCGCTCACAGGTTGCGCACCCGTCCATACAGGTTGTATACCGGATGGAATTCCAAAACGCTACAACAGGAGAACTTTTATTGAGGTGATATTTCTATATTTAATACCATTCTTCCTCGATATCAAACAAGGAAAAATCAAACATGATTAGTAATATATCAAAATGATTCAACAAACGCACACATCCGTGTAACTTGGTTGAAGTTGTTTCGTTTGCTATAGATTTCACCAAATAATTGTCGGATGACCAAAACATATTTGTCGACAGAAAGAATAATTTGTGGCACGTTAGTTTTTTTAAATATCTCGTGTCTTGATATCGAGTTAGCAGAGCCACAACGAAAAATCGACAATTCGACATCTAATAGCTTGGCTGGTGTAACAAAAATTTGTCGAGTTAGTGCCGAAGTGAAAAAAAAGATATAACATTTAAATTTCGTGTAACTTGTTTGACTTTGTTTTGTTCGCTTAGGAATTCACGAAACAATTGTCGGATGACCAAAACATATTTGACGTCAGTATAAATATTTTGTCGTGCCCCTAGTTCTTTTTTCAATAAGGTGAATTTGCTAACTTCATATTGAGTTAGCAGTGCCACTAAGATGAATCGATAATTGAACTTCAATAGTATCGCCGTTGCGACCAAAAATGTTCGAATGAATGTCGAAGTACAGTAGAAGTGGAAAAATTTACAAAACAATTTTTTTGTTGTAGATTTTCTTGATTTTCATTGTATATCCTGGAATTCGTGAAAACTTCCAGTATTTGCTAACAATGAAATATTTCGACTACCAGGAGGCGTTTCATAGAGGTGATGAATCTTCCTATATTATTGAGTGATCAATGAGATTGTCTTCATCTAGTGAAGTCTTTACTGATGCTCACGTCTTCCAAACGTTCACTAAAAATTCCCATACCTTCCTTCTTTCCCAACATTACATCGCTGACCAACACGATGTTCCTCTAACAGTATACAAAACTTGAACATATACGGGCAACGGAACATCGGATTATTCTGATAATTTGGCCTCTTCAGTAAAACTCGACCAAAAATTAGCATCAGAATAGTAGCTACCTGTAGATTATTGTATTCTTGGATTTATTACTTTTTGAAATTTTCTGTCTGATAAATACCTATATCCATCACCATCACTAACGTGTTTTAATTTGATGTTCATTACTACGGTATCTGGATTCATGAAAACTTGAAATTTTGAGAAAGCATACGTTGTCTTTGGTTCTGTGTATTAGTTATTACATTACATTATAAAGGGTTGCTGGAAATTCCTGATTTTACCGCTAGAAAAAACAAAAATGGTAATATCTTTCTTAAATAGGACAAAATGTATATTATCAAATAAACTAAACTGTTCGACGATCAAGATCCCTTCCAGATGATATATCATGTTCCTATACACCCACTTAGTAGTGTTCCGGAGATGAAAGCAAGTTTATGTGAGAAAATCGGACTTTGGCATATTTTTGACATATTTTCGGTTTTTTTTTTTGTCAAAACATGCGCGAATCTATCATTATCAACAGAGTTATTGTCAAATTTTCATATTGTAATATTTGATCATGATATTTCATCGCTTTATGTATTTTTAGGGCGAAATTAAAAATTTGGTAGCATACCTACTACTGTTGATGGGGGCAATTCGGCTGAAATATTTTCAAGATGCTGGCATATCAGGTTGCACCGGAAGTTGATATCAATTTGCTTATTTGAAATAAAACATCATATATATTATTTAATTTTCAGACTCTACGAAGAATTCTAGGCAAATTTCATGTTTAACGTCCTATACCCAAGTCTAGCCGTTTTCGACATATTTTGAATTTTATGTCAAAAATGATAACTTTTGCAGGCCTAAACATAATTATCAATGTCTCCTAAATGAAATCTTCAATCATTCGATTGGGGTTGGTTTCTTTATAGAAGGATATCTACTTTAGTGTACTGTGTTGATATTTTGATGATAAACAAATACAGGGTGATCAGTAACTAACATTGAAAATTACTTCGGAAAAATCGTTATTATTTATATAATTTCATATCACCCAGCATTGAATATGAGGGGAAGTTTCTATGAGGATGCCTATTCCAAAAATATTTAGTTTTCGAAATGAATCCCAAATGTCAAAAACGGTGACTCAGGTATAGGACATCATACATAAAATTTAGCTAGAATTCTTCGTAGAATCTGAATATGGATAAATATATAGCGATTCCCATTTGGAACAAGCATGTTGGTATCAACTTCCGGTACAACCGGAACTGCCAGAATCTTGAAAATATTTTAACCGAATTTTTAAATTCGCACTATTACTTTTAGTTTTCCATAAATTAATTGATGCAGTTCCCGGAGGGACACCCTGTACATTCGGGAAAAATACAGAAAATAGAATAGAATAGAATCTAGGAATATAATAATACGTAACAGGAAGCCTCATTTGAAATATCGAAGATTTTTCGGTGATGATATTTTTCGGTTTTAATTTAATAGTTTAATCAATTCAAAATGAGAGAAAATATCAGGAAATGAATGGGAAATATAAGAAATGAACAGAAAAAGGAATTTTTCGTACCCCATTTGAGATTGTAAAGAATTGAGACAAAATTCAATGAGTGCAATAAAATACGAAACATTTATTGACCGAACTCGAGCTAACAAACACATTTATTCAATCAATAATGAATATTGAGTAGAAGTAAAGCAACTGAAATATTTCTTGTTTAATCGAGCATGAACGTTTCGAATTCCAGTGCACTAATTCGAATGAATATATCGAGATAGAAAATGAAATAATGCTGAAAACTTGAGAATTTCTAATTGAGAAATATTCTCAATGTGCACGGATGAATATAACATATTGTGCTTCATTCAAACAGCACTTGGAAGAGAAACCTTTCATTTGATTTCTGAATGCCAACCAAAATGGAGGAGGAAAATTAGACACCTCCATAGTCAGTGAGAAGTCGAAAAGGAAAAAATATCTTTTTTGCACTAATCAATTCATCACCCTGTAACAGTTCCATTTGAGGCTGTGAATAAATCAAAATCAACGATTGAAAACTCATCAAAGAACCTTTGAATTGATTCACAAGTACAAAAGCTATTATAATTGTTCGAAATCGAACACGATTTCTCTTTTGACCACTTATTCAGACGGAAAATCAAATGTATCGCTGATATCTTCCGATTTGAAGGAATCGTTTGATGAGGTGCCGTTTTGGTGGTATAATTCTCTCAAGAATCTACCGAAAATGAAACATTATTACACACTAATAATTATAAGAGATGAAAGCATACAAAATTGTTCGAGTGGAGTAAATGAATCATATTTTTCTCATGAGTTTCTAGGCTCTCATATTCTTATAATCATAGGAGTAAAATGTAGTGAAAATTTTATGATGAGCATGTTTAACGAATCCATCTATAATTGTAGCTCCTGAATGTTGGCCAGTTTCACAATCAACATGATAAATATTGAAGAACATACCTTGAGTCCCGGAAGATCTTCATAACGACCATATTCCAAACAAGTTTGTGCAGGAGCACACAGCCGTCGACCCATTGAATAATATTCAATCGAAGCGACACGGACGGTACGAAGACACGACGACACTACCGATTCGACTCAACGATTCCAAACAAAACACGAAGAAGCCACGCATCGATTGATCCGATTCCACGTTCCACGTTGCCGGCCGACGAGCCGACAGCTGCAACCCCTCCAAATCTGAAAACATAGGCTGGTCCAATCCTATGCGCACAAGTTTAAAGGCGGTGTCGGTAATACAAAGGCGATCACAGAGCCTTTGATTTAAGTGGTCGCCGCCAATACGCACTTTCCCAGAATTCCTTAGCCGAGTTTCTATTTATAAAGATAATTTATACAATATTTGAGGATCACAATTCTTGGAACCATGCTGGAGGCAGGAGAAAAGACAGTAAATAAAAAACGAAATCAAGTTTGGGGAATTGATTTATATCATTATTAATCTTTCATATTCCTTAATATCACCGAACATATAAGATATAGAAGATCCACTCTAAGCCCCGCCCGGAAATTTCCCTCGCCCCGTCTACCGAGTTGGACCGAGTTGGCTACCGCTCGTATACCGTCTGTCGTTGTGATACGGGTGATACGTTCTATACTGGTTGGATCGCGATAGATTTTCTATAATAGGTAGTGCGCGGAGTGCTTCAAAACTACAACTTCCTCAATTGTTGTGTTATTTGAACTAATTAAAATGATTTTGTGTTCTGCTGAGGGATGTATCAGTAAAGCAGGAGGTGGTATTTCAGTTTTTAGGTGCCCAAAAGATGATTTTAGGTAAGATATTTGAAATCTAATAATTTTTGTAGATTTAAGATTCATTTTCCAGATGTCAAAGCTGGAAAACTGCCTTGGGATTTATCGGTAACCATCGATATGCGGATCTTTCACCTGAGCAATGTAACAACAGAATAAAAATTTGCAGTTTGCACTTTGCTGAGGGCTGTATCATTCGAAATGATTCGAGAACGCAACTGACATCTGATGCAGTTCCTTCACTGAATTTGTCAACAACCAAAAGTAACTATATTCGTCGTGATTTTCCTTAACTATATGTGCCGTCTACAGCAGATCTTGAAAAAACGTGAAAAATCTGAAAACACAAATGGATATGTTGCTTTTTATTTCAAATAATAAAGCTGATGTTTGATGAAGATATTTTCAAGATAGCTAGAAGTGATTTTTCAAGATGTTAAATTTAGACGGACCACCCTTTATGTATTTATTCGAATCCGTTGAGAAAATACTTGATACTTGAATATTTCAGAAGATTCTTCATGTGCTACTTGTGCAGAAACACAAATGAGATGCTGCAAAGATGTTTCTGCTTCAACAGATATGGAAGAAAAAGTGACTGAAGGTGAATAGATTTGCATGAAAATTTTCGTAGGTTTGGATAAAAAAATTCAGATGAAGCTTTTGTTTTTTGATGCTGATAGAATATGGAAAAAAACTGATACGAATTCAAATATGAAGGAAAAATATATGTTCATTTATTTCAATCCAGTGATAATTTCAGATAAATCCACCCAGACATCAATGGCACTTTCTGAGAAATCTCCAAGAAAGAGAAAATTGATGGATGGAATAAAACATCTTGAAAGTTTAGCAGAACGCTCTCAGAAACGAAAAATACAAGAAACCGAAATATCAGTAGAAGATGTTTATAAATATTTGGACAAAAACTTACCGGAACAATCATCCAAGCTTTTGAAGTCGCAGTTGAATTTGTTGAATAAATCACCCAGAGGTTGTAGATACACCGATGAGTTCAAGCAATTTGCCTTCAGTGTTTACTGTTTAGGCCCTAAGGCGTATAAAAAGTTTTCTACCATGTTTAGATTACCATCCAAAGGCACACTCAACCGTTTCACTAGAAGATGGATAGTGAATCCTGGATTCAATGACTTTATTTTTCGGCTAATTGAATTCAGATCAGGACTTCTTGGCGAGAAAGAAAAAGATTGTTTTCTTTGTCTTGACGAAATGTCTTAAAAGTCACATCTTTTTTATGAAATATCGAGAGATAAAATAGTAGGCTTTCAGGAATCGTACAGGTCTGACGATAAAAATTTGGAAATAGCAAGTAGTGCTTTGGTTGTAACGGCGCGAGGAATAGCTGGTGAATGGAAACAACCAATAGCATATTTTTTTTTATAAATCAACGGCATCTTCGGATGAAATAAAAAGTATTATATTCGAAAGTGTGAGAAGACTGAAAGGCATAGGTTTGAATGTATTGGGAGTTGTATCTGATCAGGGATCAAATTTTCAAAAGTTAGTAAGAAGCGTTCTTAAATTAACTGAAGACAATGTTGTCTTCTTTGTAGATGATATCAGACTTGTTTACTTATTCGATGTACCACACCTCTTGAAATCAACCAGGAACAATTTTTTTGCCTACAATTTTGTGTTGCCCGAAGGTACAACGAATAAAAAATATTTGGAAACTTTTTACAATAGTGACAAGTCAAAGGAATACAGACTTTGTCCTAAATTGACTGACGAGCATATATATCCCAATAGCTTCCAAAAAATGAAGGTCAAATATGCTTCGCAGGTATTCAGCCATTCTGTTGCCGTTGCCCTCCATACCTATATAGGTTTTAATGTTTTGCCTGCAGATGCAAAGGTAACAGCCAATTTCATTGAAACAATGAATAATCTTTTCGATTTACTGAATACATGCCATCTGAATAACTTCAATGCTTTCAAGTGCACGTCGAAACAAATAAAATTTTTAGAAGAATTCGAGAACTTATTGAGAAATCTCAAAGTTGTTAATACTGATGGAAAAAATGTAACCAATCAAATGAAATTTATTTCAGGATGGAAAATAACCATTAGGTCAATAAAAGCTTTGTGGGATACATTAAAATCTAAGGAATATACATTTTTATTAACGAGAAATCTTAATCAAGATTGTCTCGAAAATTTTTTTGGTCAAGTCATAAACTGTTGCGGTAATGCGAGAAATCCAACACCAATACAGTTTTCCAGAGCGTTCAAAAAATTATTCAGTTTGAGATACTTCGACCAAGTGGACGGTGCTAATTGCATGGATAATATCAATGAAATTTGATTGAATATTCGTCCTGATTGCGATAAATCGATTTTCCCGGTACCAACACCAAAGAATAACTCACTGAAAGTTTTTACAAATGATTACAGAAATCTTAGTAGTACAGATGGCAATGCACTAGTTTATGTCGCTGGCTATTTACTAAAGAAATGTTTGGTGCAGCACTCATGTCAGGTTTGTCTAGAATTCAATGAAGGAAATAGTTTAGAGAAACAAGCAACACTATTTTGTAATGCTAAGGCCTATGTAAATACTGAAAAATTACCATTTGGTGGTTTGACCGTGCCTTCTCTGAATATAGTAGAGCACATGATGAAACTAGAAAATATAATCATTGTAAATTTTGATGAATTTGCTTGTCACAATTCTCTTGGGACAAAACTGAAAGATTTATTCAAAAATGTAGCTTTCACACATCCATGTGAAAATTTTCCATTAAATTATTTTGTATCTCTCTATACTAGACTACGTATATATTATACATTGAAATATGCAAATTGCGATATAAAAACCAAAAAATCAAAGAAGACAAACGTGACATTGACAATTTTACGAAACCTGTGAGATTAGGTATTGTTGGCTTTTTCAGAGTAAGATCCACACCTCACTGAATCAATCTCCATCCATCTTTCGATGTGTCTGTTGGGATAGTTTTTTTCATCAATTGAGTTTTTTATCTACAATAATTTTCTTCTCCTCACAAATGATGGTGAATCTTCCTATCGTGAATACGTATTGTTTTATTTATATCAGAAATTTGAGTCGAATTAAAAATGTGTTATCCACCTGTGTACTTTTCCATTTGCCCCCGTACGAAACGCTCACACTGCAACATGAAAATAGCACACAAGCGACCCTCGTAAATGCAGGAATTCGGAGTCACTTGCCGCTGCGTTTGTGTGACCGACTACAAAGTTCCGCTTGAGAGTGGACCTTCTAGTTCATATATGTTCGGTGTTAATATCGACGTTGGAACTATTTTCGTCCTTAATATGATGAGTATATTTTCAATTCTTTCAGAAATTTAGTCAGTTTTTTCTTCACTGTTGAAGGTGTGTACCTATTTAGTTTTTTCTTCCTCTCCTGCAAAAACTGCCGCAATTTCAAAGTTGGCTTTCACGCGAACTTGTTGAAATGTTCCAATGCAGTTCAGCTCAGATATAAAGTGTGAAAAAACAAACGGGAAAAAATCGTTCAATGTCAAAATGCGATCCCCCACCTTCAACGCCCTTCGAATGACAGGAACAACCGCCAATGTTCTGAATGGGAAGTATAGGCTTGTGATATATCGTTTGAAAGGTCTCTTCATTCCCTGATCAAAAATGTAACTATTTTTTTCTAATTCATTGCAACAATATAGATAGAATGAAATATAATCACGTGGTCCCCGAACTTCGAAAAACTATAATGTCATGCAAATGTAATAAAACTTGGAATACTAAGAAGGAATCAGGATGTCAATGAATTAGATGTTTACATATACCCATGAAAAGAAAGCTAATGATGTAAGATCAGGTGATCGCGCTGGTCATTCTTCCGACCCTCGCCCCTATCTGCCGATTGGGAAATATTGCATGGAGGTACTGCTGGTACTGATTTTGATTGTAATGTAGCGTATTTTGGTTACCACGTGATATTATTTCATCTTTATCGTTGAAATGAACTTGAAAAAAATCACATTTTTTGAATAGAGAATGAAGAAACGTTTCATCACAAGCCAGAGGTGCAAGAAGACAGGTCGTCGATGCTTTTAATGGGGATCTTTGAAAGATAATTCTGAAATAGGGATCTGAAAGTTCAGTAGAGTTCAAAGAAACAAAAACTCAATCTTGTATGTTCAACAAGAAGGCAGATCACACAATGCCCAATTTTATGATGTCGGGTACCACTTGGTTATCTATACCGTACAAAAACTTCATATCCTAGCAACTCCTTATGATCTACAAAGCACCCATTCGGCCTATCCTGGAGAACTGTTCACATGTTTGGAGCTCAGCCCCCAAAAATACGCCAAGACTCAAGGATTCAATTTAAAAGAGAGCTACCCGCCAAGTCGATAATATAACACTGACCGAATCATTGACCTCTCTAGAACATCGTGGAAAAGTGGGCGATCTCTCCTTTTTTTACAGATACTTCCACGGTCGGTGCTCAACGTGAATATCATCTAATACGCCACTATGAGCGATTCCTAACAAACCAGGCGAGCTCAGGCTGGTCCTCCTACTCTGTCAGGCCCAAGATCTGTCGAACAGCTATATCAAGCATCTTTCATCAATAGAACTGCAGAGTTGTGAATTGCTTTGCCTAGTGAAGTCTTTCCCGATGCTTACAACCTCTAAACTTACCTGAAAAATTTAAAAAATTTCTCAATTTCTCTCCCGAAATTCACCGCGCTGGCTGACACCATGTTCCTAGAACATCATAGGTTTTCCTTTCGTTTTGTCAACAGATGAAAAAAATACTATCACAACATTTTTGAATAGAGATTGAAGAGACCTTTCAAACGATAGATCCTATACTTCCCATTCAGAACATTGGCCGTTGAACCTGTCATTCGAAGGGCGTTGAAGGAAGGGATCGAATTTTGACATCAGAAAATATCAATTTAAAATTTGAATAATACGTGTTTTAGAATTTTTTTCAGTTACCAGAATAATGAGCTATTCATAATTTATTCATGTGAAAATTTAAATTATTTCGGGATATACAGGGTGTTCCATAAAAAAGGTACATATCAAAGTTACATATCAAACTTCGATTCAGAGGTTATCTTGGAAGCAGCTGAATCGAAGTCGAACAGTTTCAAAAGATCGCCTAACCTAAGGTGGAAGGTATCGTGCTGATGTGCAGAACGATCCCTCTGGGACACCAGGCGACCTCCCAGAGTATTACTGCTTTACCATGGCAACGCGGGGCTCTACCATGGCGGACCTCATTTCCCCAGCTAAACCCCCGATCCTCAAGAAATTGAGGAAATGGAGATCGGTATTACGACTCCACAATTGGAGCTGGGCGATAACCCAGTTTCTCAACAAAAGGAGAGCGGAGTCATACCGCCTCCACCAGAACTGACTTCAGATCAGGAAGGGGAACTGCTAAAGTCCCCAAAACCTACTGAATCAGATCAGGATGAGGTAACCAAGACCATGGATTGCCTCAAACTGAAACGTGCACGACTTCCAGGGTCGAGAAGGAAAGTGCTCAGTCGCTTGCTCAAGAGCGGAATGGCATACGATAGCGCATGCACTGAAAGATCTTGGCAAGCCGAAACAGCAACCGAAAGGGGATAAATCCCATTCCGTAGTTGCTGGAGTAAGCAAACGCAATAGATCGGACGACAGCAGGCCGGAACACACGGCAAAGAAAACCTGCCCGGGGGTAACCAAACCCTCATATGGGGCTGTGGCTGGGGGCATCAAGGTCGGTCTAATCCACCCTGAATATCCTACCACATCCCTAACGGCCGAACAATTGAAGGCCCTGCAGCGAGCCATCATGGAAGCTGTAGGCCTAATACCTGATAATGGCCCGCAGGTGAGGTTCCAGAGCTGTACCCTTCGGATGGATGCACCTGCGCAGACAGCATCAGCGCCAACTGGCTGGAGGAGGCATCAAAGCAACTCCGACCATGGGCAGGTGCGGAAATTAAATTCAGGACCTTCCAAAACCTCATATCTGTGTAGCATACATCTCGGACGATGATGCCGATAAACGGCTCTCGGCCGAGATGGTGCTCACAAGACTGAGGAGAATGAACCACGGTCTGACCACTCAGGAATGGGTCATACTAAACCGAGAGGATTCGGGCCGTGGACAAACTTGGACATTCGCCATAGACAAAATGTCCAAAGCAACCTTGGTGGAGCTGGACTTCAAGCCCTACTTCGGCTTCGGGCGGACTCAGTTCCGTCTGAAAGGCGGTCGTGGAGGCAAAGAACCTTCCCGGACGCAGCTAGAGGAGGAAAAGGTAAGCGACCCTTCAAAAAAGGTCGCAAAGGGAGCACCACATGGAGAAGGCCGTTCCTTCCCTTCAAAAGGTGCTCCCCCGACCAAACAGCCTACGAGGGTGGTCTTAGGAAAGGGCAAATCCATCCCAAACAGGCCACCACTCGCGAAGAAGGCTGGCACATCCAGAGGGACCGGGAACCGCCCTCTGGGAGAGATGGCGGGGGAGAACCGCCTAAAGAAGGCAAAAAAAGGAATGACTGACACAACAGTCAGACTCTTGCAGAGTAACCTGCAACATGCCAAGACCGCCACCTACGTAGATGGAAACGAACAAGCAGACATCCTGGCACGAAAAGGTGCATCAACGCCACTGATCGGGCCTGAACCATTCTGCGGACTTGGAAAGTCTTAATTCCAAGAAGAACTCAATAAAGTTGAAGAAGAAATGAGAGCAACCTACTGGCAAAGACTTCCAGGGCTGCGGCAGGCCAAAGATCTCCTCGGCAACTTTAACCGAGCAAGATCGAAGACACTGATCAACCTCAGCAAAATAAGTCTAAAGGTAATCACGAGATTTCTATCGGGGCACTGCAGATTCAAAGAACACCTAAGGAAGCTAGGCCTAGAGGAGGACAGTACCTGCAGATTTTGCGGGGAACATCCAGAAACACCCCACCACATCTTGATGGAGTGCTATGCTGTCCATCTCAAAAGATTGAATATACTGGAATCACACCAGCAGACAGTGGGAGAAATACCACGAATGGATCCTCTCAAAATCCTCAAATTCCTGGAGGAATTGAGGCTTGAGAAGCAACCAAGTTACATGAATGTGTTCGTATCTTGAATCATATCTATATATCACCCATGTATAATTTTTTTTTTATAATTTGTTATGGAGCAAGAATTGGTATAAAATATCGAAAGATTCATCATCTCTATGAAACTTCTCGTGGAAGTAGGAATATTGATGCCGTGTTGCCAACTACTCGAAATTTTCGAAAATTTGAGGATATCCAATGAAAATTACTAATATCTGCGTCAAAAAATTTGTTGTAACAATTTTTTCACTTTTACTGGACTTCGACAATTATTCGACAAATTTTGGTCACAACGGCGATCCAATTTGAATTTCAATTGTCGATTCATTGTAGTGGCTCTGCTAACTTAATATTAAGTTAGCAAAGCCACCCCATATAAAAAAAACTAAGATCACGACAATGTTTTTTCTTTCACGACAAATTCTCGATATTTATTCGACAATTGATAAACTTGGTCTCATCGATTTTCCATCAAATGGTTCTGCTAACTTTATGGAGGTATGGAGTTTCCTCCTGGAAGTATAACCATGACTGGATTTGAATGAAAGAGAACGAGTCCATCTTGAATGTATATGTATGGAATATAGGAAGATGAAGTACTTACATTTCAACTACCTTCTCGATTTCTGAGATTTGTATTGAAGCAGGAGGTAAACCCAAGCAAGGTGAATCATCATTGCTGTAAGTTCATCCAGCATTGCCTCAAAATTGGAGTCGGCAGAAAAATGATATGTTTTTGCCTCAGCTTCGACGGATTCGATGATTGAAACTTGTTCAATACTGGGAGATGAGAGCTGCAAAATTTATTTGTTTAATTTGACACATAGATCATTTGTATAATCATGTCAAGTATAATTTTTTTATAATTGGTTATGGAGCAAGAATTGGTATAAAATATCGAAAGATTCATCATCTCTATGAAACTTCTCGTGGAAGTAGAAATATTGATGCCGTGTTGCCAACTACTCGAAATTTTCGAAAATTTGAGGATATTCAATGAAAATTACTAATATCTGCGTCAAAGAATTTGTTGTAAAATTTTTTTCACTTTTACTGGACTTCGACAATTACTCGACAAATTTTGGTCACAACGGCGATCCAATTTGAATTTCAATGGTCGATTCATTGTAGTGGCTCTGCTAACTTAATATTGAGTTAGCAAAGCCACCCCATATAAAAAAAAAAACTAAGATCACGACAATGTTTTTTCTTTCACGACAAATTCTCGACAATTATTCGACAATTAATAAACTTGGTCTCATCGATTTTCCATCAAATGGTTCTGCTAACTTTATGGAGGTATGGAGTTTCCTCCTGGAAGTATAACCATGACTGGATTTGAATGAAAGAGAACGAGTCCATCTTGAATGTATATGTATGGAATATAGGAAGATGAAGTACTTACATTTCAACTACCTTCTCGATTTCTGAGATTTGTATTGAAGCAGGAGGTAAACCCAAGCAGGGTGAATCATCATTGCTGTAAGTTCATCCAGCATTGCCCCAAAATTGGAGTCGGCAGAACAATGATATGTTTTTGCCTCAGCTTCGACGGATTCGATGATTGAAACTTCTTCAATACTGGGAGATGAGAGCTGCAAAATTTATTTGTTTAATTTGACACATAGATCATTTGTATAATCATGTCAAGTATAATTTTTTTATAATTCGTTATGGAGCAAGAATTGGTATAAAATATCGAAAGATTCATCATCTCTATGAAATTTCTCGTGGAAGTAGAAATATTGATGCCGTGTTGCCAACTACTCGGAATTTTCGAAAATTTGAGGATATCCAATGAAAATTACTAATATCTGCGTCAAAAAATTTGTTGTAAAATTTGTTTCACTTTTACTGGACTTCGACAATTACTCGACAAATTTTGGTCACAACGGCGATCCAATTTGAATTTCAATTGTCGATTCATTGAAGTGGCTCTGCTAACTTAATATCAAGTTAGCAAAGCCACCCCATATAAAAAAAAGATCACGACAATTTTTTTTTCTTTCACGACAAATTCTCGATAATTATTCGACAATTGATAAACTTGGTCTCATCGATTTTCCATCAAATGGTTCTGCTAACTTTATGGAGGTATGGAGTTTCCTCCTGGAAGTATAACCATGACTGGATTTGAATGAAAGAGAACGAGTCCATCTTGAATGTATATGTATGGAATATAAGAAGATGAAGTACTTACATTTCAACTACCTTCTCGATTTCTGAGATTTGTATTGAAGCAGGAGGTAAACCCAAGCAGGGTGAATCATCATTGCTGTAAGTTCATCCAGCATTGCCCCAAAATTGGAGTCGGCAGAACAATGATATGTTTTTGCCTCAACTTCGACGGATTCGATGATTGAAACTTGTTGGATACTGGGAGATGAGAGCTGCAAAATTTATTTGTTTAATTTGACACATAGATCATTTGGGACATGAAATGAGTTTGTCTTGGTTTCTATTTAATATGAAAATCTTTTTATTCTACCATTATTTTGATTACTTTTCTAGATATTCTTAGAATTTATATACAGTATTATATATATTTTTTCATATTCATGAACAATGTGAGTCACCAACTGTTCGAATGAAAAACACCAAATGGACTCAAATGGTTCAGTATGGGTTACATAACGAGCCTTCTTGTCAACATACAGGGTAATTAGTTCAAAATTGCCACAACTGAAAAATGTATTTTTAAGGAACATACTGTATTCTTCACGTGATTGGAAAGAGGGCTTTCCGAACATAATATTCAGGGTGATGTACCTGAGGATGCAAAGGAAAAATGGCATATCAGTATGGTATCGAAGAAAGTGCCTGCACACTTCCAGAGTGCCTCATGGATGCACTCTGGAAGTGAATTCATGGATTTTTCTCAAAGTGACCAAATACAAAGATAAGCCACTGAGTAGCGTAGCACTTTCCCTTCCAAACCACAGACTGACGCACTCTACTTCAAGTGAGCTCCCGATGTTGTCAACTGTATCGTAATCCACAAAATAAATTAATCAACCTTGTAAACCATATATACAGAATGAATTTCCACAAGGATATTGACACTACAGAAATTGAAGAATCCAAATCTATCAAATACTCATGATAACTACACAAATTTAGGTCAAGAATGTATAGGTACTGAGGATCAAATCAACAGGAGGTTGCAAATTTTCGAGTGAATTGATACATAGTCACAGTTCGCAATAAATGATGATTCTCGAGCCATTCACGATGGCTGATTTAGCTCTGAGACGGTATTTTCCAAGACAAATGTTCACAAAAATTGCTCAATCGGAATATGAGTGCAGTTACCAAATTGTCGAAGATTTCACGAATTCCAAGATATCGAATGAAAATTACTAATATCTGCATCAAAAAAAAATTTCACAAGCAATTTTTTCACTTCTACAATTTTTGGTCACAGCGGTAATGCTTTTTGAAGTTCAATTATCGATTTATCGTAGTGGCACTGCTAACTTGATATACAGTTAGCAAAGCCACTCTACTTGACAAAAAAAAATAGAGAAGCGACAATTTTTTTTCTCTGACGGCAAATATGTTTTGGTCATTACGTATCTTGAATAATATTGATGGATTCCTTGGTATCTATTTTTTTTTCTTATTTTTTGTCGAGGAAGAATTTATATGAAATATAGAAAGAGTCATCACTTCTATGAAACCTCTCGTGGGAGTCAGTAATGTGAGTGCCGTGTTGCCAAATATTCGAAATTTCCAATGTCCACTGGAGTTCGACAATAACTCGACATTCTTTGGTCGCAACGGTGATGCCTCTTGGAGTTCAATTATGCTTATTTAATAAAAAGTTAGCAGAGCCATCCAATTTGAAAAAAAAAACTACGAAGCGCGACAAATTATTTTCATTCACGTCATTGGTCATTCAACAATTGTTTGGTGGATGTCAAACGAACAAAACAACTGCAACCAAGTAACCCGAAAACCAGGATATCCATTCGAAATTACCGAGAAAATCAACGAAATTTGCATAAAAAAAAATATATCCATTTTTCACTTCCATTCAACTGGACTTCGACAATCACTCGAAAATTTTCTGTCACAACATGCGATGTGATGTTCAAATGTAAAAATAAGAGTGCTACAAATTATTTTCTTTGACGAAAAAAATATGTTTTGGTTATTCGACAACTGTCAAGTAAATCTCAAAGCGAACGAAACAACTTCAACCAATTTACACGGATGTGTGCGTATCTTGAATCATATTGATATATACCTCATTATATATAATCGATTTCTAATTTGACATCGGGGAAGTATTGAAATCTAGAAATATTCATCACTTTGATGAAACTTCTCGTGGGAGTCGAAATGAGGAACCGTATTGCCAAATACAAAAAATTCACTCGGATTCCAGGATATCAAGTTCGATTGTCGATTTATCGTTGTGGCTCTACTAACTTAATATTTAATTAGCGAAGCCACCCACCCCATATCGGAAAAAAACTAAGGGACCAACAATTTTTTTTCATCCACGATAAATTCTCGACAATAATTGATCTTTCCTGATGCTCACGACCTTCAATCTTTCAATAAAAGTTCCAATATCTCCTTTCTTTCCCAACACTAAGCGATGGCCAACACGATATTTCTCGAACATTTTAAAATATACAGAAAACGGTACACCGGATTATTCTGAAAATTTGGCTTCTCGTAATCGCTGGTGATTAAATTAACTCTGCTGCTCATACCAAAAACTTAGATCAAAAAGTAAGATCAAAATAGTAAGTATCTCTAATGGGACACCCTTTGTATCCAAAGATACAATAATATACAGGGTGGAAACAGTAGGTATATTACCCTGTATATTATTGTATCTTTGGATTCATAATCACTTTCTGAATTTTCCTGTCTAATAATCACCAATCACTTACGGTTTTCGAGTTCTAATTTAATGTTCATCACTACGGAATCTGCTAGCATACCAACATCCTGTCTTGGGATCTGTGTATTCATCAGTTTTGTATGGAGAAGATTTTTTCTACTTTATACAGGGTTGCCTGAGTAGATAGGTGAATGTATGATACATCTGAACTGCTACTCGATGCGAAAAATCAAATTTTAATCACTTTTTCAATCAAATGAATTTTTGTATTACCCTGTATGAAATGAAATGTGATCTCACTACACTACAATGAGCCTCATGGTATTCCTTGACTCCATACCAAATTTCATCGTCACAGCTGACAAATATCGACTTTTTTGTGGAATTCTGTTTTCTAAGAAAAACTACGAAATAATTATTTACTCAAAAACGCTTGCAGTTAGTATTGGGCAATATCGAGAGAAGTTGTCAGAAAATTGTTGGACAATCTGAAAATAACATTATATACAGAGTGTTCAATTTGAGTAACAAAGCTCTGGTAAAAGCGGCATCACCGCACTATTGAAATTATTTTAGAAAGATAGAGCGGGTTCGTTTATGCAAACACCTCAACTTTCAAAATGATCTCTTGGCTGGTTCGCCAGAAACGTCTGATGAACCATTTCAATCAATCACCCTGTATTATGTATAACAAACTCTGCCATACTGAACTGATACACAGGACCTTGGTATAGGTACTACGCCAAAAATTCCAAGTTTCCACGGATTCAGATGCCGCAGTATTGAAAAAAATAAATGGGAGCTATGTTTTCGTATGTATGAACGCAAAAATATGGAAAATAATTAGTAACTCGAAAACCGTGTGAGAAGTGTATGGGAAAGTATCAGAAAGTAATTGAGAATCTAAAGATACCATAAGCACTATTCGAAACATCAAATATGATGATATTTTTCGGTATAAGCGGCAACGCTGCATCGTCGAAAATATTTCAATTGTTTCAAAATGAGAGAAATCTTCCGGAAATGAATGGGAAATGCAGGAGATAAACAGAAAGAGGATTTTATTGTACAGTATTTGAAATTGTGGTTATCCCCTCGTAACAAGAGTATACACATGTTCCAGTTATCCTGAGGGAGAAGTTCAATAAGTGCAATGAAATACGAAACATTTTTTGACTGAACTCTAGCTAATAAACACATTACTTCAATGAATGATGAATTTTGAGCAGAAGTAAAGCAACTTGAAATATTTTTGGTTTAGTCAAACATGAACGTTTCGAATTCCAGTGCACTAATTCGAATGAATATATCAAAGTATATCCTTCGATCAAAGTTGTCGTTATTCTGAAGTGTTGAACAAAGTGTTCGAAATAGAAAATGGAATATTGCTAAATACTTGAAAATTTGTACTTGAAAAATATTCAATTTGCACGGATGAATATAACACCCTGTGCAAAATTCAAACAGCAGTCGGAAGAGAAACCAATCATTTGAATTTTGAATGCTAACCAAAATGAAGAATAAAAATCGATCAAACTTTCCCAACCTCCATAGTCTGAGTCAGGAGTCGAGAATGAAAAAATATCGGAGATCGAGTGATTTTTGATCAAATTTGCGCTCATTAACTCATCACCCAGTAACCGTTTAATTTGAAGCTGTAAAAAGTCGATATCATCGATTTAAAACTCAGCAAAGAACCTTTGAATCGATTCACAAGTACAGAAGCTATAATAATTGTTCGAAATCGAACACAATTTCTATTTTGACTACTTATTCAGACGAAAATCAAATGTATAGCTGATATCTTCCGGTTTGAAGGAATCGTTTGATGAGGTGCATTATTGTTTGATTCATAAAAATATTATTCGACAATAATAATTACCTACACGAGACGAAAACATACAAACTGGACCCCTCATAGGGGTAGAATGTAGTGAAAATAATATGATGAGCATGTTTAACGAATCCATCTATAATTGTAGCTCCTGAATGTTGGCCAGTTTCACAATCAACATGATAAATATTGAAGAACATACCTTGAGTCCCGGAAGATCTTCATAACGACCATATTCCAAACAAGTTTGTGCAGGAGCACACAGCCGTCGACCCATTGAATAATATTCAATCGAAGCGACACGGACGGTACGAAGACACGACGACACTACCGATTCGACTCAACGATTCCAAACAAAACACGAAGAAGCCACGCATCGATTGATCCGATTCCACGTTCCACGTTGCCGGCCGACGAGCCGACAGCTGCAACCCCTCCAAATCTGAAAACATAGGCTGGTCCAATCCTATGCGCACAAGTTTAAAGGCGGTGTCGGTAATACAAAGGCGATCACAGAGCCTTTGATTTAAGTGGTCGCCGCCAATACGCACTTTCCCAGAATTCCTTAGCCGAGTTTCTATTTATAAAGATAATTTATACAATATTTGAGGATCACAATTCTTGGAACCATGCTGGAGGCAGGAGAAAAGACAGTAAATAAAAAACGAAATCAAGTTTGGGGAATTGATTTATATCATTATTAATCTTTCATATTCCTTAATATCGACGTTCGAACTATTTTCGTCCTTAATATGATGAGTATATTTTCAATTCTTTCAGAAATTTAGTCAGTTTTTTCTTCACTGTTGAAGGTGTGTACCTATTTAGTTTTTTCTTCCTCTCCTGCAAAAACTGCCGCAATTTCAAAGTTGGCTTTCACGCGAACTTGTTGCGATGTTCCAATGCAGTTCAGCTCAGATATAAAGTGTGAAAAAACAAACGGGAAAAAATCGTTCAATGTCAAAATGCGATCCCCCACCTTCAACGCCCTTCGAATGACAGGAACAACCGCCAATGTTCTGAATGGGAAGTATAGGCTTGTGATATATCGTTTGAAAGGTCTCTTCATTCCCTGATCAAAAATGTTATTATTTTTTTTCTAGTTCATTGCAACAATATAGATAGAATGAAATATAATCACGTGGTCCCCGAACTTCGAAAAACTATAATGTCATGCAAATGTAATAAAACTTGGAATACTAAGAAGGAATCAGGATGTCAATGAATTAGATGTTTACATATACCCATGAAAAGAAAGCTAATGATGTAAGATCAGGTGATCGCGCTGGTCATTCTTCCGACCCTCGCCCCTATCTGCCGATTGGGAAATATTGCATGGAGGTACTGCTGGTACTGATTTTGATTGTAATGTAGCGTATTTTGGTTACCACGTGATATTATTTCATCTTTATCGTTGAAATGAACTTGAAAAAAATCACATTTTTTGAATAGAGAATGAAGAAACGTTTCATCACAAGCCAGAGGTGCAAGAAGACAGGTCGTCGATGCTTTTAATGGGGATCTTTGAAAGATAATTCTGAAATAGGGATCTGAAAGTTCAGTAGAGTTCAAAGAAACAAAAACTCAATCTTGTATGTTCAACAAGAAGGCAGATCACACAATGCCCAATTTTATGATGTCGGGTACCACTTGGTTATCTATACCGTACAAAAACTTCATATCCTAGCAACTCCTTAGGATCTACAAAGCACCCATTCGGCCTATCCTGGAGAACTGTTCACATGTTTGGAGCTCAGCCCCCAAAAATACGCCAAGACTCAAGGATTCAATTTAAAAGAGAGCTACCCGCCAAGTCGATAATATAATACTGACCGAATCATTGACCTCTCTAGAACATCGTGGAAAAGTGGGCGATCTCTCCTTTTTTTACAGATACTTCCACGGTCGGTGCTCAACGTGAATATCATCTAATACGCCACTATGAGCGATTCCTAACAAACCAGGCGAGCTCAGGCTGGTCCTCCTACACTGTCAGGCCCAAGATCTGTCGAACAGCTATATCAAGCATCTTTCATCAATAGAACTGCAGAGTTGTGAATTGCTTTGCCTAGTGAAGTCTTTCCCGATGCTTACAACCTCTAAACTCACCTGAAAAATTTAAAAAGTTTCTCAATTTCTCTCCCGAAATTCCACCGCGCTGGCTGACACCATGTTCCTAGAACATCATAGGTTTTCCTTTCGTTTTGTCAACAGATGAAAAAAATACTATCACAACATTTTTGAATAGAGATTGAAGAGACCTTTCAAACGATAGATCCTATACTTCCCATTCAGAACATTGGCCGTTGAACCTGTCATTCGAAGGGCGTTGAAGGAAGGGATCGAATTTTGACATCAGAAAATATCAATTTAAAATTTGAATAATACGTGTTTTAGATTTTTTTTCAGTTACCAGAATAATGAGCTATTCATAATTTATTCATGTGAAAATTTAAATTATTTCGGGATATACAGGGTGTTCCATAAAAAAGGTACATATCAAAGTTACATATCAAACTTCGATTCAGAGGTTATCTTGGAAGCAGCTGAATCGAAGTCGAACAGTGTCAAAAGATCGCCTAACCTAAGGTGGAAGGTATCGTGCTGATGTGCAGAACGATCCCTCTGGGACACCAGGCGACCTCCCAGAGTATTACTGCTTTACCATGGCAACGCGGGGCTCTACCATGGCGGACCTCATTTCCCCAGCTAAACCCCCGATCCTCAAGAAATTGAGGAAATGGAGATCGGTATTACGACTCCACAATTGGAGCTGGGCGATAACCCAGTTTCTCAACAAAAGGAGAGCGGAGTCATACCGCCTCCACCAGAACTGACTTCAGATCAGGAAGGGGAACTGCTAAAGTCCCCAAAACCTACTGAATCAGATCAGGATGAGGTAACCAAGACCATGGATTGCCTCAAACTGAAACGTGCACGACATCCAGGGTCGAGAAGGAAAGTGCTCAGTCGCTTGCTCAAGAGCGAAATGGCATACGATACTGCCTCAGCGCATGCACTGAAAGATCTTGGCAAGCCGAAACAGCAACCGAAAGGGGATAAATCCCATTCCGTAGTTGCTGGAGTAAGCAAACGCAATAGATCGGACGACAGCAGGCCGGAACACACGGCAAAGAAAACCTGCCCGGGGGTAACCAAAACCTCATATGGGGCTGTGGCTGGGGGCATCAAGGTCGGTCTAATCCACCCTGAATATCCTACCACATCCCTAACGGCCGAACAATTGAAGGCCCTGCAGCGAGCCATCATGGAAGCTGTAGGCCTAATACCTGATAATGGCCCGCAGGTGAGGATCCAGAGCTGTACCCTTCGGCCTGGATGGATGCACCTGCGCAGACAGCATCAGCGCCAACTGGCTGGAGGAGGCATCAAAGCAACTCCGACCATGGGCAGGTGCGGAAATTAAATTCAGGACCTTCCAAAACCTCATATCTGTGTAGCATACATCTCGGACGATGATGCCGATAAACGGCTCTCGGCCGAGATGGTGCTCACAAGACTGAGGAGAATGAACCACGGTCTGACCACTCAGGAATGGGTCATACTAAACCGAGAGGATTCGGGCCGTGGACAAATTTGGACATTCGCCATAGACAAAATGTCCAAAGCAACCTTGGTGGAGCTGGACTTCAAGCCCTACTTCGGCTTCGGGCGGACTCAGTTCCGTCTGAAAGGCGGTCGTGGAGGCAAAGAACCTTCCCGGACGCAGCTAGAGGAGGAAAAGGTAAGCGACCCTTCAAAAAAGGTCGCAAAGGGAGCACCACATGGAGAAGGCCGTTCCTTCCCTTCAAAAGGTGCTCCCCCGACCAAACAGCCTACGAGGGTGGTCTTAGGAAAGGGCAAATCCATCCCAAACAGGCCACCACTCGCGAAGAAGGCTGGCACATCCAGAGGGACCGGGAACAAACCGCCCTCTGGGAGAGATGGCGGGGGAGGACCGCCTAAAGAAGGCAAAAAAGGGAATGACTGACACAACAGTCAGACTCTTGCAGAGTAACCTGCAACATGCCAAGGCCGCCACCTACGTCCTTGGCAAGATATTCGTAGAGGAGCGGATAGATCTGACCCTCATCCAGGAACCCTGGACCTCCAACACAGGCCCAGTTACCGGACTGACATCTGGAAAGGTAATTGCAGCCAGCTCTGGGGTAAGACCGATGGCATGCATTCTAGCCAAAAACAACATCAACTACTTCACTGTTTCAGATTTCTGCACCCAACACATGGCAACAATCCATGTGAAGTTTCCAGAGAGAGAGTATGACGGAACTCATCATCTGCTCAGCATACTTTCCTGGGGACGTGGGAGCAGAACAACCTCCTCCAGCGGCCGTGCGAGAACTAACTGCCTTCAGCCGGAGGAACAAAACCCATCTGGTAATAGGATGTGACGCCAACGCACACCATGTAGCGTGGGGCAGCACAAACATCAACATGAGGGGTGAGTCTCTTTTCAATTATTTGATAGGGGAGAAGCTTATAGTTGACAATGTGGGCTCTGAGCCAACCTTCATCAATAGTATTGGGAAAGAGGTACTAGATTCAACAGTCAGCTCAGAATTTCTGAAGATCTGCAACTGGAGGGTATCCTCTGAACCATCATGTTCATCATAGGCACACTCAATTCAACATTGAAATAGGCCAGTGGTACAATACTGAGACATACGGAGCTTGGACAGAGAAGGATACAAAACCTCCCTAAAGAACCATCTCCAAAACGGACCGACCACAACACATAGTCGAGATCAAATAGATATTGCTGCAAACAGCACTTATCTCAGCATATCACGAAAATTGTCAACTGAGGGAGAGAAAGGATAACCGAAATGCTTCCTGGTGGAACAAAAATCTGGATATAGCACGGAAATAAGTTCGAAGGTTATTCAACCGAGCTAAGGAATCAGGTGAATGGAAAAACTACAGGGGTGCTCTGACCACTTACAACAAAAACATCCGGAAGGCAAAAAGAGAATCATGGAAACGATTCTTCGAAAATGTGTCCTGCCCATCGAGCGGAGCTCGCATCCACAAGATTCTATCCAGAGAGCGGACACAGGGGCTGGGATCGCTGAAACATCCAGACGGCTCTTTTACAGCCTCTAGGAAAGAAACACTAGAGCTATTGGCTAATAGCCACTTCCCAGGCAGCCTGATTCTGGACAATCGACAAAACGACCTGAGATGATGGCATAGCTCCAGTTCTGTTACAATTCGGACAGGAACTTATCATACCCACACTCACAAGACCCTTCGGAGCCAGTTTAGCCTGGAACTACATTCCACCTAACTGGACTGCGACTAGGGTGACCTACATTCCGAAGATGGGTCGGACAGACCCACGTCCAAAATCGCTCAGGACCTATTAGTCTGACATCCTTTCTGTTGAAAAGCATGGAGAAAATACTGGATGGGCACATAAGGAGTGGGGTACTGACGAAACACCCACTCAATGTTCACCAGTATGCCTACCAGGCTGGCAAATCAACAGAACTTGCCCTCAATAACCTTGTATCAGGAATTACCGACGCCCTGGAACACCAGGAGATAGCAGTCGCTACATTCCTGGATATAGAAGGAGCATTTAACAACGCACTACCTCATTCCCTTCATGAGGCTACTGTCTCTAGGGGAATTGAACCAATACTGTGTGACTGGATAAAAACTATGCTTCATAACAGAACCATAACAACCTCCCTGCAGAGTGTCGGCTTCAAGCCGGCCAGGGGCTGTCCGCAGAGGGGAGTCCTCTCCCCTCTGCTGTGGTCACTGCTGGTGAAGAACTTGCTGGCCATCCTCTCTGTATGGGAGGTCGATCTGCAAGCATATGCTGACGATCTAGTCCTAGTAATACGCGACAAATCCGAGAGACGATCTCTTACGCCCTCCAGGATATATTGGATACCATATATAAATGGTGTGAGAGGGAGGAAATGTCCATTAACCCCCACAGAATGGTCATAGTACCGTTTACCAGAAAAAGGAAGCTGGAACATCAGAGACCTCCTTCCATCAATGGTGTAACAATTCCTTTTGCGAGCGAAGCAAAATATCTGGGACTAACCCTTGATAAAAAGCTGAATTGGAACTCGCACCTGGAAAAGACTATCCGAAAGGCTAGTCTATCACTATGGACGTGCCGCAAAATATGTGATAAAACATGGGGCCTTCGATCATTGAACAGACTAGATAAGTAATCCACACCCCTGGCAATACAGTTTGTTTGGAAGCAACATCTATAGTATCTATCTTCGTCTAAACAAGGATATCAGGAGCTGATTCTCCCAGCACCAGTACCGTGTTGTCAGAAGGGTCGAATTTATTATTAATTCATGATGAAACCAAATTGAAAATCCGTAACAATTTCAGTAGTACTTTTCAGCATTTCTTGGTGGAAAAATGAACAATGACGAGACACTGTCGCAGCTGACCTATGGGTATAATCAATAGTATCTAATCAAATCAATTTAAATTCATTTTTAACCGTTTCATTTGGGAAAATGCTTCAAAATCTCGAATGATACGACAATGGTAACTCACCTATGAAATGACGTGTTTTGATCGCCGGTTCAAATTGTCCTAAACACGCCTCACAACGTCTCACCAAAACAGGAAATAAACTGAGTTTCTGATGAATTCTGAGTACACAAAACTGAACACAAGTTGAATAATATCGATAAATCAAAACGTAAATGATGACAGACACCAAACAAAGCAATAATCGCCGTCGACTGTCAATATCAAATTGCGGTGTTGCAACGTTGAGCAAAAAGTATTCACGATACCCATGCTGGTCCTCGAGCCCCCAAGAAAGTAAAATTGCTGAGTCTCAGAATAATGTAGCAATCTTCTATTAATCAGAACTGATTCTGAATCGTCATGACCCAAATTCATTATTATATTTGTGCATTGAACTACATGAATTCATAAGGGACTTTAAATATTATGGACTATTCATCACTTTTTGATGATTGGATATGACAACACTGGCGACGATTGGGTACTAATATGATGATAATTCTGGTAATTCATGTTGATCCTTCTAGTGGGTTTGTTGTTCGGAGCATGGGGCATGTCACCAAAAAAAATACACTGGCTGTACCTAACCGTCATACGACCTATGATCACGTACGGCTCTGTAGTCTGGTGGGGCAAAGGTTAACAGAAAATGACCCATGCCAAACTTAACGGACTACAGAGACAGGCGTGCCTGGCGATTACTGGGGCCATCTGCTCCACGCCAACAGCAGCAATAGAAGCCCTTCTTGGACTACTTCCTCTCCACATAGTCCTGGAGAGAGAAGCAAGATGGGCAACATACAGACTTCATCAAGCGGCCAAAAGTCTACCGCAGGCACTGGCCATGAGAGGCAGCAGCATGAGGGAGGGGGTATCAGCTAACAACACTCTGGGAATGCCCTCAGACATCATGCCTAAAACCATCAACCTTCGCAAATCCTACACTGTGGTCTTCCCTGAAAGAGAAGACTGACCTCGGAAAGAAACTGACCTATGTAGAGCTAATGAATGTTGGTTTACCGATGGTTCTAAGACTTTGGAAGGCGTCAGAGCCGGAATATACGGGATGAACCCAGTAGGAAATCGCTCATCAAGTAAGGGCAAATTAGCTACGATATTCTAGGCAGAGGTATATGCCATTGAAATGTGCGCAAGGGAGATGGAAAATCGACACCACACACGAAAAACAATAAAAATATTTTCAGATAGTCAAGCAGCACTGAAAGCGCTTGAATTCAACAGCTTTAAATCCAGAGCAGTATGAACCTGCAGAGAAACCTTAAACCGAGTAGCAGAACGTAACGTGAAGCTAGTTTGGATACCAGGTCACTCGGGCCTAGAAGGAAACGAAATAGCGGACGCTCTAGCAAAAGGAGGGGCCGAAACACCGTTCATTGGGCCAGAACCGACCATCGGAATAGCTTACAGCACTGCCAAGAATGCTATAACTTCCTGGGCAGACAAGAAAAGACTCGAGTATTGGCATAGTCTACCGGGCCTAGCCCATTCCAAAGCATTTATTGCTGGTACAAGGAACAAACAGGACACCGACTAGAACTACTAGAACTCAGCAGAGCACATCTCACTGGTCACTGCAAACTCACCACCACATGTATAAATTCGGACTTGCACAAGATGCAGAGTGCCACCTATGCATGGAGGGGGATGAAACGGCGAGACACATCCTATGTACATGCCCCGCAGCGGCCAGAACCAGATTCTCAATATTCGGCAATATGATACTTAGGCCAGAAAACCTGGTAAACTGTTCTCCCAATGCACTCCTTAACTTCGTTAAAAAGTTGGATATACAGGGAGAAATATAACCGTAGGGTGAGCCACAATAGGCCGTTGGCCGCGGTGGAGGGCCGGACAAATGGGCCCCACTCACATTAAACCTAACCTAACTTATATTTTTTTTTAAATGCAACACCTTATATTTTTTGTCTCTCTCGGATTCTGCAGCACAAATGGAGGTGAGTTTCTTCAATGTTCCCTATATCTATATCTATATTTGAGGAGTTGGTGAATTGTATGGTACATGAAGATAATTTTTATTTGGCTCTGTGAATGATTTTGAACCTTCGTAATAGATTCGATTGTTTGGAGAAATATTAGAAATATACCTTCATCCATATTTCGATGTCGAAATTAATACAGGGTGATAACAAAATTATGGTTCGAAACTTACAATTTATGAAGTTCAAAAACTTTGTTATTTCAAATGGCACACCCTGTAGTTAGTTACTTATTCTGACGTAGAATTTGATTTCCTTTCGACCTGCATTTCTAGAAATTGGCGATTTTATTCATAACATCAGACATCAGTTAACTTTTTAACTATCATTTCTTTCTTTGAATCAATCTGAGGCAGCTAGGACTCTGGTGTCATGTGATATCTGTTTGGTTTGAGAATGCAATTTTGAGAAGTTTCACTGGCGAATTGATCGAAATAAAGACTTATCCTATCCGGGGGATGCCCACAAGGAGGGGTACTATCACCTCTGATGTGGAGCCTCGTAGTAGACGAACTACTCGGAATACTGACCGGGAACGGAGTCATCATGGCCAGAGGTAAATTTGAAGGAACCCTCTGCGATCTTTAGAAAGGGAGCTAGAGATCATCAGAAGATGGTGCCTCTCGGTGGGGTTGAGAATTAACTCAACGAACACCACAGTGGTACCCTTCACCAGAAGAACAAAGCTTCAGCACCTGAGGACCATCCGTCTCGACGGGGCAGACTAAGAATGGCAGCAAGAGGTGAAGTATCTAGGGCTTACCCTAGATTCCAAACTACTCTGGAACAGACACGAAGAGAAGATAGTCAACAAGGCAAAATCATCACTGATGGTGTGCAGGAACATTGCGGGAAAACGTGGGGCTGTAACCCATCAGTACTGCGATGGATGTACACCATGATAGTAAGACCTATGATCACCTACGGAGCAGTAGTGTGGCACGGTAGAAGCGAACTGGCCACAACAAGGAAGACCTTAGAGCAGGTGCAAAGACTAGCATGTCTTTGCATAACAGGAGCAATGAGATCTACTCCAACAGCAGCTATGGAGGTCATTCTGGACCTCACACCTCTCCATATCATGGTAAGGAGAACTGCTTGGGGAGCTCACCTCAGGTTGGCTAAAGTCGGACTCAAGGGGATAGCACACGGTGTAAGGGACTCAACCCCTACCGAAAGTGCACACCTTGCCGACCTCCCAACTGACGGAATCATCAAGAAATTCAGTTTTGAGAGATTCTTCCGGACGGAACTGAGTACCACGAAAGAATGGAGCATAGAATCCATTCAAGCACTAAGGGGAAATACTATGATATGGTATACGGACAGGTCTAAAACTCCCGAGGGAACTGGAGCAGGAGTCTATGGGCCTCGCACCAAATACTCCGAACCCTTGGGCCAGTTCCCCAGCATTTTTCAAGCGGAAATTCACGCCATAGAAAGGTGCACTCAGTTCAACATCGATAGGAAATACCGGAACAAGGAAATTGCGATCCTCTCCGATAGCCAAGCAGCCATCAAAGCGTTGAGTTCATCCAGCATCAACTCGAAGATGGTTTGGGAATGCCTAGACAAACTCAATAATCTACGCAGAAACAACAAGGTGATCCTCTTCTGGGTGCCGGGGCACGTCGGAGTAGATGGAAACGAACAAGCAGACATCCTGGCACGAAAAGGTGCATCAACGCCACTGATCGGGCCTGAACCATTCTGCGGACTTGGAAAGTCTTAATTCCAAGAAGAACTCAATAAAGTTGAAGAAGAAATGAGAGCAACCTACTGGCAAAGACTTCCAGGGCTGCGGCAGGCCAAAGATCTCCTCGGCAACTTTAACCGAGCAAGATCGAAGACACTGATCAACCTCAACAAAATAAGTCTAAAGGTAATCACGGGATTTCTATCGGGGCACTGCAGATTCAAAGAACACCTAAGGAAGCTAGGCCTAGAGGAGGACAGTACCTGCAGATTTTGCGGGGAACATCCAGAAACACCCCACCACATCTTGATGGAGTGCTATGCTGTCCATCTCAAAAGATTGAATATACTGGAATCACACCAGCAGACAGTGGGAGAAATACCACGAATGGATCCTCTCAAAATCTTCAAATTCCTGGAGGAATTGAGGCTTGAGGAGCAACCAAGTTACATGAATGTGTTCGTATCTTGAATCATATCTATATATCACCCATGTATAATTTTTTTTTATAATTTGTTATGGAGCAAGAATTGGTATAAAATATCGAAAGATTCATCATCTCTATGAAACTTCTCGTGGAAGTAGAAATATTGATGCCGTGTTGCCAACTACTCGAAATTTTCGAAAATTTGAGGATATCCAATGAAAATTACTAATATCTGCGTCAAAAAATTTGTTGTAAAATTTTTTTCACTTTTACTGGACTTCGACAATTACTCGACAAATTTTGGTCACAACGGCGATCCAATTTGAATTTCAATTGTCGATTCATTGTAGTGGCTCTGCTAACTTAATATTAAGTTAGCAAAGCCACCCCATATAAAAAAAACTAAGATCACGACAATGTTTTTTCTTTCACGACAAATTCTCGATAATTATTCGACAATTGATAAACTTGGTCTCATCGATTTTCCATCAAATGGTTCTGCTAACTTTATGGAGGTATGGAGTTTCCTCCTGGAAGTATAACCATGACTGGATTTGAATGAAAGAGAACGAGTCCATCTTGAATGTATATGTATGGAATATAAGAAGATGAAGTACTTACATTTCAACTACCTTCTCGATTTCTGAGATTTGTATTGAAGCAGGAGGTAAACCCAAGCAAGGTGAATCATCATTGCTGTAAGTTCATCCAGCATTGCCTCAAAATTGGAGTCGGCAGAAAAATGATATGTTTTTGCCTCAGCTTCGACGGATTCGATGATTGAAACTTGTTCAATACTGGGAGATGAGAGCTGCAAAATTTATTTGTTTAATTTGACACATAGATCATTTGTATAATCATGTCAAGTATAATTTTTTTATGATTCGTTATGGAGCAAGAATTGGTATAAAATATCGAAAGATTCATCATCTCTATGAAACTTCTCGTGGAAGTAGAAATATTGATGCCGTGTTGCCAACTACTCGAAATTTTCGAAAATTTGAGGATATCCAATGAAAATTACTAATATCTGCGTCAAAAAATTTGTTGTAAAATTTGTTTCACTTTTACTGGACTTCGACAATTACTCGACAAATTTTGGTCACAACGGCGATCCAATTTGAATTTCAATTGTCGATTCATTGAAGTGGCTCTGCTAACTTAATATTAAGTTAGCAAAGCCACCCCATATAAAAAAAAGATCACGACAATTTTTTTTTCTTTCACGACAAATTCTCGATAATTATTCGACAATTGATAAACTTGGTCTCATCGATTTTCCATCAAATGGTTCTGCTAACTTTATGGAGGTATGGAGCTTCCTCCTGGAAGTATAACCATGACTGGATTTGAATGAAAGAGAACGAGTCCATATTGAATGTATATGTATGGAATATAAGAAGATGAAGTACTTACATTTCAACTACCTTCTCGATTTCTGAGATTTGTATTGAAGCAGGAGGTAAACCCAAGCAGGGTGAATCATCATTGCTGTAAGTTCATCCAGCATTGCCCCAAAATTGGAGTCGGCAGAACAATGATATGTTTTTGCCTCAGCTTCGACGGATTCGATGATTGAAACTTGTTGAATACTGGGAGATGAGAGCTGCAAATACAGGGTAATTAGTTCAAAATTGCCACAACTGAAAAATGTATTTTTAAGGAACATACTGTATTCTTCACGTGATTGGAAAGAGGGCTTTCCGAACATAATATTCAGGGTGATGTACCTGAGGATGCAAAGGAAAAATGGCATATCAGTATGGTATCGAAGAAAGTGCCTGCACACTTCCAGAATGCCTCATGGATGCACTCTGGAAGTGATTTCATGGATTTTTCCAAATCCAAATCTATCAAATACTCATGATAACTACACAAATTTAGGTCAAGAATGTATAGGTACTGAGGATCAAATCAACAGGAGGTTGCAAATTTTCGAGTGAATTGATACATAGTCACAGTTCGCAATAAATGATGATTCTCGAGCCATTCACGATGGCTGATTTAGCTCTGAGACGGTATTTTCCAAGACAAATGTTCACAAAAATTGCTCAATCGGAATATAAGTGCAGTTACCAAATTGTCGAAGATTTCACGAATTCCAAGATATCGAATGAAAATTACTAATATCTGCATCAAAAAAAAATTTCACAAGCAATTTTTTCACTTCTACAATTTTTGGTCACAGCGGTAATGCTTTTTGAAGTTCAATTATCGATTTATCGTAGTGGCACTGCTAACTTGATATACAGTTAGCAAAGCCACTCTACTTGACAAAAAAAAATAGAGAAGCGACAATTTTTTTTCTCTGACGGCAAATATGTTTTGGTCATTACGTATCTTGAATAATATTGATGGATTCCTTGGTATCTATTTTTTTTTCTTATTCTTTGTCGAGGAAGAATTTGTATGAAATATAGAAAGAGTCATCACTTCTATGAAACCTCTCGTGGGAGTCAGTAATGTGAGTGCCGTGTTGCCAAATATTCGATATTTCCAATGTCCACTGGAGTTCGACAATAACTCGACATTCTTTGGTCGCAACGGTGATGCCTCGTGAAGTTCAATTATGCTTATTTAATAAAAAAGTAGCAGAGCCATCCAATTTGAAAAAAAAAACTACGAAGCGCGACAAATTATTTTCATTCACGTCATTGGTCATTCAACAATTGTTTGGTGGATGTCAAACGAACAAAACAACTGCAACCAAGTAACCCGAAAATCAGGATATCCATTCGAAATTACCGAGAAAATCAACGAAATTTGCATAAAAAAAATTATATCCATTTTTCACTTCCATTCAACTGGACTTCGACAATCACTCGAAAATTTTCTGTCACAACAGCGATGCGATGTGATGTTCAAATGTAAAAATAAGAGTGCTACAAATTATTTTCTTTGACGAAAAAAATATGTTTTGGTCATTCGACAACTGTCAAGTAAATCTCAAAGCGAACGAAACAACTTCAACCAATTTACACGGATGTGTGCGTATCTTGAATCATATTGATATATACCTCATTATATATAATCGATTTCTAATTTGACATCGGGGAAGTATTGAAATCTAGAAATATTCATCACTTTGATGAAACTTCTCGTGGGAGTCGAAATGAGGAACCGTATTGCCAAATACAAAAAATTCACTCGGATTCCAGGATATCAAGTTCGATTGTCGATTTATCGTTGTGGCTCTACTAACTTAATATTTAATTAGCGAAGCCACCCACCCCATATCGGAAAAAAACTAAGGGACCAACAATTTTTTTTCATCCACGATAAATTCTCGACAATAATTGATCTTTCCTGATGCTCACGACCTTCAATCTTTCAATAAAAGTTCCAATATCTCCTTTCTTTCCCAACACTAAGCGATGGCCAACACGATATTTCTCGAACATTTTAAAATATACAGAAAACGGTACACCGGATTATTCTGAAAATTTGGCTTCTCGTAATCGCTGGTGATTAAATTAACTCTGCTGCTCATACCAAAAACTTAGATCAAAAAGTAAGATCAAAATAGTAAGTATCTCTAATGGGACACCCTTTGTATCCAAAGATACAATAATATACAGGGTGGAAACAGTAGGTATATTACCCTGTATATTATTGTATCTTTGGATTCATAATCACTTTCTGAATTTTCCTGTCTAATAATCACCAATCACTTACGGTTTTCGAGTTCTAATTTAATGTTCATCACTACGGAATCTGCTAGCATACCAACATCCTGTCTTGGGATCTGTGTATTCATCAGTTTTGTATGGAGAAGATTTTTTCTACTTTATACAGGGTTGCCTGAGTAGATAGGTGAATGTATGATACATCTGAACTGCTACTCGATGCGAAAAATCAAATTTCAATCACTTTTTCAATCAAATGAATTTTTGTATTACCCTGTATGAAATGAAATGTGATCTCACTACACTACAATGAGCCTCATGGTATTCCTTGACTCCATACCAAATTTCATCGTCACAACTGACAAATATCGACTTTTTTGTGGAATTCTGTTTTCTAAGAAAAACTACGAAATAATTATTTACTCAAAAACGCTTGCAGTTAGTATTGAGAAGTATCGAGAGAAGTTGTCAGAAAATTGTTGGACAATCTGAAAATAACATTATATACAGAGTGTTCAATTTGAGTAACAAAGCTCTGGTAAAAGCGGCATCACCGCATTATTGAAATTATTTTAGAAAGATAGAGCGGGTTCGTTAATGCAAACATCTCAACTTTCAAAATGATCTCTTGGCTGGTTCGCCAGAAACGTCTGATGAACCATTTCAATCAATCACCCTGTATTATGTATAACAAACTCCGCCATACTGAACTGATACACAGGACCTTGGTATAGGTACTACGCCAAAAATTCCAAGTTTCCACGGATTCAGATGCCGCAGTATTGAAAAAAATAAATGGGAGCTATGTTTTCGTATGTTTTGAACGCAAAAATATGGAAAATAATTAGTAACTCGAAAACCGTGTGAGAAGTGTATGGGAAAGTATCAGAAAGTAATTGAGAATCTAAAGATACCATAAGCACTATTCGAAATATCGAATATGATGATATTTTTCGGTATAAGCGACAATGCTGCATCGTTGAAAATATTTCAGTTGATCCAAAATGAAAGAAATGAATGGGAAATGCAGGAAATAAACAGAAAGAGGATATTTTTTTACAGTATTTGAAATTGTGGTTATCTTCTCGTAACAAGAGTATACACATGTTCCAGTTATCCTGAGGGAGAAGTTCAATAAGTGCAATGAAATACGAAACATTTTTTGATTGAACTCTAGCTAATAAACACATTAAAAAAGACAATTAAAAAAATATCTCATAGAAAGCAATTGCTACACCGTTGACGAGTTCTGATAACTTCTCTCGATGAGTAATTGTTTGTTACCTTCATAAGTCTTGATTAGTCTTTGTCATGTTCGATGTTTAATATATTTTTTTTCTTTTTTTTTATTTATACACTGACGTATTCCTTGTTACTGTATGTAAATGTTTCTTGTAATAATTTCATACTGTTTAACAAGTGAAATAAATATTATTATTATTATCATTACTTCAATGGATGATGAATTTTGAGCAGAAGTAAAGCAACTTGAAATATTTTTGGTTTAGTCAAACATGAACGTTTCGAATTCCAGTGCAATATTATATATGAATATATCAAAGTATATCCTTCGATCAAAGTTGTCGTTATTCTGAAGTGTTGAACAAAGTGTTCAAAATAGAAAATGAAATATTGCTAAATACTTGAAAATTTGTACTTGAAAAATATTCAATTTGCACGGATGAATATAACACCCTGTGCAACATTCAAACAGCAGTCGGAAGAGAAACCAATTATTCGAATTCTGAATGCTAACCAAAATGAAGAATAAAAATCGATCAAACTTTTCCATGACACCTCCATAGTCAGTCAGGAGTCGAGAATGAAAAAATATCGGAGATCGAGTGGACCACAGGATACTTCTGAGTAAAAGTAAAACAATGGACTTGAGGGGTAAGATATATGATCTTCTGAGCAGTTATCTAGGGAATAGAGAACAATATGCTAACAAATAATTGTGAAGTACCTCAAGGTTCTGTTCTAGGACACTTATTATACACACTTCATGTTTTAAGCTTGAGGCAGGCACAACTATCTGAAAAACACTATACATTTGCAGATGATACAGTATTGGTATATAGTGTTACAAACACTGAAGTTTTAGAGGAGTGAATAACTATTTGAATACCTATACCCAATTTCTATAAATGAACTCAAAATCAATACTGAACGAACGAAGAACATGTTGTTCCACCAATGAAATATACTTGTCAAAGAGATAACTATAAACATCAACGGTGAACTGATTAACAAAACTTACAACATAAAATACCTAGGCATCGTAATAGATGATGAATTGAACTGGCAAAAACATATCGAACACCTCAGATCCAAAATTATACCGATGATTGGTGTACTCTACAGATGTAAGGAATATCTGGACAACCGAAATCGTTTCCTAATTCATGATGCCTATTTCCTCTCAAACCTAGGATACCTCATTATAATCTGGGGAAAATGCTCCATCACTAAATTAAAACATATTCAAATAATGCAAAACAAAATAATAAAGATACCCTTCAACTACTTATATCGTACACCAACAGAAACTATTTGCCAAAAAACAAAAATATTACCAGCTAAGAAAATTCTGAAAATAGAGCAAAGCAAGTATATATATAGAGTGAAAACAAGCCAACAAAGAAGTTACACTCCATTCAATTATATGAATAATATTCACCACTATGAAACAAGACAGCTGATTAACAATAACCTTCATTTACCAAATGTAAGATCCAATCTAGCCTTAATTAATCCAATTTACAGAAGTGTAGAAACCTACAATATAGACAATCACAAACATTTCAACGGAGAACTTGATAGACATATCCTATGAAACCAAGGAATCAACTAGCAGTTTCTACTTACAATACCGCATTCGAAGAGAACTGTACTCCAATACCAGCATTCTCTTTGCTGATTAGGAGTTTTTCATCATCCCCATCACCATGTCAAGATGTATAATTATATACTACTGTCAAACACTGAGCTATTGTTATATTATAGCTTATATTCATCTTGAATTGTAAAATTTGTAGATTTCATATCTTTGGAAAAACTATTTGTTATGTGATCTGTAACAAAAATTTGTAATTATTTCGATACCGTATCACATGACCTATTGTTGGAAAAATTACATGACAGTGGCATACGAGGTTCACAGTTACGGTTACTACAAAATTACTTACAGAATAGAACGCAGAGAGTAAAAATTGATGATGAGTTGGGTGAATCTTTAGAAATATCCATTGGAGTACCGCAGGGAACAGTATTGGGACCACTCCTGTTCTTAATCTATATAAACTCTATCTTTCAAATAGATAATTTCGAAGGTTACCCTATTTGCTATGCTGATGACACAGCACTGACTTTTGAAGGAGAGAGAGAGAGAGAGAGAGAGAGAGAGAGAGAGAGAGAGAGAGAGAGAAGAGAGAGAGAGAGAGAGAGAAAACAACCTCTATTAAATACCTAGGAATCATTATTGACCAACACTTGAGATGGGACACTCATATAACTCATCTAAGAAAAAGAATGAGACAAGTCATACATATATTCTATGAACTTAGAGATATTCTCGATAGAAAAAAGAAAAAATATCATTACATTATATGAATCACTTGCCGCATCAATACTACGATATTGTATCACTGCTTGGGGTAGTGTATTCAACTATAATTTAAATATGATACAGAATACTCAAAATACATTGTTGAAAATAATTCTCAAAGAACAAAGACGATACTCAACCGACGCCATTCATAGAGAAACTAAAATATTCGATGTAAGATCTTTATATATACAGGGTAACTCACGGTCGATGGTACGTTAGACGTTTATAGAGAACGCAACGCAGGATTTTTCTGAAAATTTCGGTGGCCAGTCCCACGGACCTAAACAGCCAAACAAACGATCGTCAAACATTTCGTTAAGTTTCCTGGGAACTTCCTGAGTTGAATGAGCTGGCGCCCCGTCCAGTTGGATCCATGAATTCCTATATTCCTCTAAAGGCAAATTTTCGATGCTATTTCAATTGTGTTGAGAACGGGAGCAGATTCATTCCCGAAACGTCCACCAAGATAAATAGAGGTTTTATTATTATTAAATATATTTGTATTTCCAAATTTTTTCAAAAACAAGGTGTCACTGACCAATAGAGAATTTCTCTTTTAGGTATCTAAAGGTTTAATTTCAAGCGCAGTGACATTTTGGGACAGATCCTAAATCTGTCTTTACTACAAATATATTGCAATAATTTTTAATAACTTCTACTCTATTTTTTAGAAACGAGGAGAGAAAATCCCATCAAAAGCTGAAAAATGAATGTACCACCTCCTCGAAGAACTTACAGACAGTATTTAAATTATTTTTTATCTTGAAAACCGATAGAGTTAAGAATAGGGATTTATCATCATAAGAGTATTGTAATAAAAAGGCAATTCTAAAAATTTGTTAATATATTCCATTTAAAAAAATGAAGTTGCTAGGACTTTTTGATAGAAACGGCAACGTCGCAATTTCTTAAATATATATTTAAGATCGATAGAACAGGTGATGAAATGTAAGATGCGAAATTTTCAGAAAAATCCTGCGTTGCGTTCTCCATAAACGTCTAACGTACCATCGATCGTGAGTTACCCTGTATACCACTGCCTGATATGGGTTTTCAAAAATCAGAAACGATTTGAAACTCCAAATGTCAGAAATACTAGATTTACTGAGAATAGGTCTGTAACTGTCCCGCTTTTCAAAAAAAGCCACACTCAAAGATTTATTTTTTTCTACAGCCCAAAGCTCTAAAATTTGCTTCCAGTTGACCTCAAAAATATAAGAAAATTAAATATCTTCAAGAAAAGGATAAGAATATTTATATTCCAAAATCTATCCATTACGTAAGAAGTTTTAAAAAAATAATAATAATAAGAGTAACATCATTTCTCTCTCCCCTCTAAAAAAACATTAACTGATTCAATGTCATGCCATGATAGCACTCCACAAACTATCTCAGAAGCCAGTCCATATGAACACATTCTCCGATTATCTACAACCACATGCAATTCCATGGTGGTGAATATTTCCGATTCTTATAGAAAAAGCTGGTAGACCAGTCCAAATATTCATTCTCAAAACGAATTCAATCTTGGAATTATAGAAAGCACGTAATGCTCACATCGATAACAGTCAGATTTACACAGATGATGAATTTTTCAAAAACAACGTAGATAGTTTCCATTATAATCATCCTGTATGACTGTTGGATTCACTTCACAGACAAGGTGAAAATACCAAATTCAAAGACGATTCGATTAGATGACCGCAAAATTGCGGAATATGAGCTGATTCAATTCCAACATGAAATCAAACAATCACTTCACCAGTTTGTTTTTCATCTTATCTATAGTATAATATTCGATCTTTGAGCGTTAGATTAGCATTAATTGATTCAGGATCGATAAATAGTTCGAAATTTTTATCTGCCACCACTGTTATTTGTCTTGAACACATTTTCATAAACAGTACGATCTAGCTGATATGAGACATATCAAAAACTAAATATTCTCAAAATTACGTGAAAATGTACGTTAAAGTATCTATTTATCATATTTCATTCACTACAATGTACATGTGATTTTTTCTAAAATTACTTGAAATGTTGAACCATGTTATGTTAATTGATAATGATCAACTATACCTGAATAGTGGAAATGCTTGAAAAATCATGAAATAATTTCTGAAAATGCATGGAAAGACTCGGAAAATTACAGCGCATCAGAATGCAAGTCATGCAAGTGATAATCAGTGGACATGTTGGAAAAGTACATGAAATGTACAGTACAGTAATGACTTAATATTTCATTACGTATGGCATGTACATTCACATGTAGGTTCATGGCAATAAGTTACACATATGGGATCATGTTTTCATATGGAAAAAAATTGTAGTTTATTGCAAATATGCCTGAATCAAAAAAGCTATTTTTTTCAAAAAAAAAAAATTAATGCTTTCAGCGAATGATAGTAGACCTCGGAAATAGGAGAATATTTCAGATTTCTCCACAATTCCAAGAAACCCAGGTTGAGTTGTCAATTGGTTTCAAATTGAGAGGGTATTGAGGTTGGAAATCACACTCATATAAAGTAAACCACAAATGATGTAGTAGAGTAGAAATTGAAGGTTTGTTGTATCCGTGAATATTCAATCATTGATGTCCTTCAATGATCCTGCTCAACTAATCTGGCTTTTCGAAATCTGCAAGAATTTTTCCTAGAATTGGTCATATCTTTCAAACACTCAATATAGATTCATAACCCTATGTAATGGTTTAGATGAGAGCAAGAAATCAATAATGTGAAAAAATACAGGGTATTCCATTGAAAAAAAATGGTACGGTTGGTCTTGTAATTATAAGACACAATGTTCTGATATTTCAAAATGATTTGAAAAACATGGCATCCATATGAGCTAAGACTTTGTTTTTCGTAATTTTTCTAAATTCAGTAGCAAGAGGTTCTGAACTTTGTGCCACTAAGCGTAAGCGTGAATAAAGCTGCACAATTATATCGTTTTGTGAATAGAATTTGAGAATATGAGGTATTTGATAGTTGCTCAATAAGATAATGATGGAGAAAACTTATCGACCCTCTTCAACTAAAGCGTTGAACAACTATCAATGAGATGCTCTATATGAACAAAATAAAACTCACTCCTGCTTACTTGCTTTCTGCACAATCACCATAATTGCTATCGACGAACATAACTGGAGTATCTTCAGTCACATATTTTCAGAAAAAAATATATTTCTAGACCAGGAACACACTGGCGGCGGCCTAGTTGCTGATTTTAATCAAAGAGACACAGCCCCGACTCCCGCATCGCAGGTTATTTATCTGGCATCACTCGTACAGATCTGACATTGCTGGCATTGGCTGATGGAATGTTGATGGTCAACAAGCCTGCTCCTACCTCTCTCCCCAAACCTGAAAACATAGGTTCATCCAATCCCCTGTTCGCAACCGGTAGATAGTAAAATATAGCAATTCCTTCAGATGGTCGACCATAGTCTTGAATTCGGAAAAGTATTCCAAAAATATGATTACATGAAAATTTTGGGAAATATCCAATTTTGTCATTGAACGATCAAATAATATGTTAGCCTAATTTAGTTGATGTCTTATTGTTACAAATCTTAGTGATAAGTTTTCTTGAATATCAAAAAATTTACAGTTGATTTACTTTGTCTGTTTTTATTCGAAAGGAAAAAAATTGACAGGCCCAACTGTTCGTAAGATTAGAGAGTGATCCTTCCACCCATCGACCGTGAATCAGCATGTAAACATTGATTAAAACCTGTGGAGTTAAATCATCATCTTTCAGTGCTGTCTTTAAGTTTTTCGAGGATGTGGTAAATTAATTTTTCAGCTTTTTGAGGGATTTTCTCTCCTCGTTACTAAAACATAAAGTAGAAGTTATAAAAACTCTCTCAATATATTTGTAGTAGAGACAGATTTTGTGATCTGCCCCAACATGTCAGTGCACTTGAAATTAAACCTTTAGAAGCCAGTGACACCTTGTTTTTCGAAAAACGAATTAATTTTTAATGAAAGCAAAACTTCTACTTGGCTTGGTGGACGATCCGGGAATGGATCTGCTCCCGTTCTCAGCACAATTAGAATACTTTTCTTCGCAAGATTTTTCGATGTTGGTTGGTTTTGACAATGAAAAGTGACAATTTGGCAGACGGAAGAATTCTGCTTACAATGAGTTTTTTATTAATTGATATTGAATTTTCCATGTTCATATTCATTTTCCAGAAGTGGGTGCCAATATTATTGTCTTCGTTCAGGAGAATGCAAGCAGTCTCTTTGATTTTCCGTTTTTCGTTATTGTCTTCTTTTCCTATGATCTCAATATTGCTACAATCGGCCATATGTTGTCCATTTTCAGTAAGGATATGGTCAGCTAATTTTGATCTGTCAGTACATCTTTTCTTCATATTGTATATTACTGATAGAGGCCTGCTAGTTTCATCGGTATAATATTTTCCACAAACACAAGGTATACTGTAAATACAATTTATTATGATTGTTCTCCATTTCTTGGTTTTGTATAAGTCATACAATTGAACTTCGTCCATAAGAATTTATATTCTTCCGACAGTAAAGTATTTTCTATCTATCTATATTTATCTATTTCCAAGCGGAGTTTCCTCCTGGGAGTAAAACCATGACTGGATTTAAATGAAAGAGAACAAGTCCATCTTGAATGTATATGTATGAATATAAGAAGATGAAGTACTCACATTTCAACTACCTTCTCGATTTCTGAGATTTGTATTGAAGCAGGAGGTAAACCATCATTGCTGTGAGTTCATCCAGTAATGCCTCAAAATTGGAGTCGGCAGAAGAATGATACGTTTTGACCTCAGCTTCGACGGATTCGATGATTGAACCTTGTTCAATACTGGGAGATGAGAGCTGCAAAATATATTTGTTCAATTTGACTCATAGATCATTAGGGACATGAAATGAGTTCGTCTTGGTTTCTATTTGATATGAAAATCTTTTTAGTCTACCATTATTGTGATAACTTTTCTAGATATTCTAAGAAATTATATATAGTATTATATTTTCATGAGCCACCAACTATTCGAATGGAAAATATCGAATGGACTCAAATGGTTTAGTATGGGTTACATAAAGAACTTTCTTGTCAACGCACAGGGTGATTAGTTTCGAATTTCCACAACAGAAAAATGTCTATTAGAGGAACTCATAGTATTCTTCACGTGATTGGAAAGAGAACGAAGAGGGATTTCCGAACATAATATATAGGGTGATGCAAAGAAAAAATGACATATCAATATGGTATCAAAAAAAGTGCAAGCAAATTTCCAGAGCAAATCGAGTGAATTTATGGATTTTTCTCAAAGTGACCAATTACAAAGATAAGCCACTGAGTAGCGAAGCACTTTCCCTTCCAAACAACAGACTAACGCACTCTACTTCAAGTGAGCTCCCGGTGTTCTCAACTGTATCGTAATCTACAAAATAAAATAATTCAAATAATTTACGTTGTACACTATATATACAGAATGAATTTCCACAAGGATATTTACACTACAAAATCGAAGAATCCAACTCTCCCTATCAAATACTCATGATAACTACACAAATTTATTTTAGGAATGAATAGGTACTTATAGAGGATCGAATGAACAGGGGCTTGCAGATTTTCGAGTGAATTGATACATAGTCGCAGTTCGCAATAAATGATGATTCTCGAGCCACTCGCGATGACTGATTCAGCTCGAAGACGGTATTTTTCGGGACAAATGTTCACAAAAATTGCTCAATCGAAATATTTGCGCAGTGAAATATGAGTGCAGTGTTGCCAAATAGTAGAAGATTTCACGGATTCCAGGATTTCAAATGAAAATTACTATTATCTTCATGAAAAAAAAATTGCAAAAGCAAGTTATTCGCTTGTACTACACTTCGACATTCACTCGACAATGTTTGGTCGCAGCGGTAATTTTTCATGAAGTTGAATTATCGATTTATCGTAGTGGCACTGCTAACTTGATATAAGGTTAGCAGAGCCACCCTATTCGAAAAGAAGAAAAAACTAGAGTCGCGACCATTTTTTTTCTCTGACCACGAATATGTTTCGGTCATTCGACAATTGTTTGGGGAATTCCGAAGCAAACAAAACAACTTCACATAATTAACAGGGATGATTTCGTATCTTGAATAATAATAATGAATTTTCATGTTTTTTCTATTTGTAGTCGAGAAAGAATTCATATGAAATGAAGGAAGAGTCATCACTTGTATGAAGCCTCTCGTGGGAGTCAGCAATATGAGTGCCGTGTTGCAAAATATTCGAAATTTTCACGGATTTCAGGATATCCAATGTTAAATAAATGTTTCCTCTTCTACTGGACTTCGACAATTACTCGACTTCTTTGTTCGCAACAGTTATGCTTTTTGAAGTTCAATTATCAATGTAATTGTTTAGTCATGTCAATGTCAAACGAACAAAACAACTGCAACCAAGTAACACGAAATCCAGAGTATCCATTGAATATTACTACAAATTATTTTCTTTGACGACGAATATGTTTTGGTCATTCGACAATTGTTTAGTAAATCTCAAAGCGGACGAAACAACTTCAACCAATTTACACGGATGTGTACGTATCTTGAATCATATTGATATATTACCCATTATGTATAATTGATTTCTGATTTGATATCGGGGAAGTATTGGTATGAAATATAGAAATATTCATCACTTCGATGAAACTTCTCGTGGGAGTCGAAATGAGTACCGTATTTCCAAATACTCAATATTCACTTGGATTCCAGGATATCAAGTTCTATTGTCGATTTATCGTAGTGGCTCTGCTCACTTGATATTTAATTAGCAAAGCCACCCACCCTATATCGAAAAAAAAAAATAAGGGAGCGACAATTTTTTTTCTTTCACGATAAATTCTCGATGCTTCACGACCTTCAATCTTTCGATTAAAGTTCCAATATCTTATTTCTTTCCCAAGTCTAAACGATGGCCAACACGATATTTCTTGAACAATTTAAAAATCCTTGAACATATTCGGAAAACGGTACACCGGATTATTCTGAAAATTTGGCTTCTCGTAATCGCTGGTGATTTAATGAAGTGAATAAATAAATTCAGCTCTTCTGCTCATACCAAAAAGTAAGATCAAAACAGTAGGTATCTCTAATGGGATACCCTGTATATTATTGTATCTTTGGATTCATTATCACTTTCTGAATTTTCCTGTTTAATAATCACCAATCACTTACGGTTTTCGAGTTCTAATTTAATGTTCATCACTACGGAATCTGCTAGCATACCAACATCCTGTCTTGGGGTCTGTGTATTTATCAGTTTTGTATAGAGAAGATGTTTTCTACATTATACAGGGTTGCTAAATATTCATGATTTCACCGCTAAAAACAAAAATGGCGATTAGTGCCGATTTACGAAGTTGAACGTGGATCACCAATAATTGCTTGCAATTCTGAGTATATAGGTAAATGTATGGAACATATGAATGAGTAGGTAATCTGAACTGCTACTCGAATTGAATTTAATCACTTTTTCATGTGAATGAATCAAATGAATTTTTGTATTACCCTGTATAAAATGAAATGTGATCTCACTACATGACAATGAGCCTTCTGGTATTCCTTGACTCAATACCAAATTTCATCGTCACAGCTGAAAAATATCGACTTTTTTGTAGTGTCCTGTTTTCTAAGAAAAACTACAAAATAATTATTTACTCAAAAACGCTTACAGTTAGTATTGAGAAGTATCGAGAGAAGTTGTCAGAAAATTGTTGGACAATCTGAAAATAACATTACATACAGAGTGTTCCATTTGAGTATCAAAGCTCTGGTAAAAGCGGCATCACCGCATTATTGGAATTATTTTAGAAAGATAGTTCGTTTATGCGATCACCTCAACTTTCAAAATGATCTCTTGGCTGGTTCGCCAGAAACGTCTGATGAACCATTTCAATCAATCACCCTGTATTATGTATAACAAACTCTGCCATACTGAACTGATACACAGGACCTTGGTATAGGTACTACGCCAAAAATTCCAAGTTTCCACGGATTCAGATGCCGCAGTATTGAAAAAAATAAATGGGAGCTATGTTTTCGTATGTATGAACGCAAAAATATGGAAAATAATTAGTAACTCGAAAACCGTGTGAGAAGTGTATGGGAAAGTATCAGAAAGTAATTGAGAATCTAAAGATACCATAAGCACTATTCGAAACATCAAATATGATGATATTTTTCGGTATAAGCGGCAACGCTGCATCGTCGAAAATATTTCAATTGTTTCAAAATGAGAGAAATCTTCCGGAAATGAATGGGAAATGCAGGAGATAAACAGAAAGAGGATTTTATTGTACAGTATTTGAAATTGTGGTTATCCCCTCGTAACAAGAGTATACACATGTTCCAGTTATCCTGAGGGAGAAGTTCAATAAGTGCAATGAAATACGAAACATTTTTTGACTGAACTCTAGCTAATAAACACATTACTTCAATGAATGATGAATTTTGAGCAGAAGTGAAGCAACTTGAAATATTTTTGGTTTAGTCAAACATGAACGTTTCGAATTCCAGTGCACTAATTCGAATGAATATATCAAAGTATATCCTTCGATCAAAGTTGTCGTTATTCTGAAGTGTTGAACAAAGTGTTCGAAATAGAAAATGAAATATTGCTAAATACTTGAAAATTTGTACTTGAAAAATATTCAATTTGCACGGATGAATATAACACCCTGTGCAAAATTCAAACAGCAGTCGGACGAGAAACCAATCATTTGAATTTTGAATGCTAACCAAAATGAAGAATGAAAATCGATCAAACTTTCCCAACCTCCATAGTCTGAGTCAGGAGTCGAGAATGAAAAAATATCGGAGATCGAGTGATTTTTTATCAAATTTGCGCTCATTAACTCATCACCCAGTAACCGTTTAATTTGAAGCTGTAAAGTCGATATCATCGATTGAAAACTCAGCAAAGAACCTTTGAATCGATTCACAAGTACAGAAGCTATAATAATTGTTCGAAATCGAACACAATTTCTATTTTGACTACTTATTCAGACGAAAATCAAATGTATAGCTGATATCTTCCGGTTTGAAGGAATCGTTTGATGAGGTGCATTATTGTTTGATTCATAAAAATATTATTCGACAATAATAATTACCTACACGAGAAGAAAACATACAAACTGGACCCCTCATAGGAGTAGAATGTAGTGAAAATAATATGATGAGCATGTTTAACGAATCCATCTATAATTGTAGCTCCTGAATGTTGGCCAGTTTCACAATCAACATGATAAATATTGAAGAACATACCTTGAGTCCCGGAAGACCTTCATAACGACCATATTCCAAACAAGTTTGTGCAGGAGCACACAGCCGGCGACACATTGAATAATATTCAATCGAAGCGACACGGAGGGTACGAAGACACGACGACACTACCGATTCGACTCAACGATTCCAAACAAAACACGAAGAAGCCACGCATCGATTGATCCGATTCCACGTTCCACGTTGCCGGCCGACGAGCCGACAGCTGCAACCCCTCCAAATCTGAAAACATAGGCTGGTCCAATCCTATGCGCACAAGTTTAAAGGCGGTGTCGGTAATACACAGGCGATCACAGAGCCTTTGATTTAAGTGGTCGCCGCCAATACGCACTTTCCCAGAATTTCTTAGCCGAGTTTCTATTTATAAAGATAATTTATACAATATTCCAGGATTACAATTCTTGGGAACTCACTTGAGGCAGGAGAGGAGACACTAAATGAAAGACAACATTAAGTTCGGGAATTTGATTCATAGTATCATTAATCTCTTATATTCCTTGATATTGGCGTTGGAAGTATTTTCGTCCTTGATACGATATGTACATTTTTCATTCTTTCTGCTGAAACTGCCGCAATTTCAAAGTTGGCTTTTACGCGAATTTGTTGCGATGTTTCAATGCAGTTCAGCTCAGTTATAAAATGTGTGAAAGCCAAACGGAATGAATTCGTTATTTCGGTTACTGTACAGGTTTATAAAAAATACCGAATCACGTCAAACTTGAATTATAAATTGACATTCTTCAAGGTCAAAATGTGATCCCTACTTCCAAAACCCCCTTCAAATGACCGGGTGATCAGTTAAGGGTAGCGAGCGGCCATATCTCATAAAGTATTGGTCGTATAGATTCGAGAAAAAAAATCATGAATAGAGTCGCCAAGAGAAATTGCAGGAAATTATTTACCAGTTTGTCAAACGTCCACTGGAAGGCGTAACAAGCAAGTAGAAGAATGTGATTTTTACAGAATTTTGTCTAATGAAAGTAAATCGATAATATCATTTTCATATTAACTGATCATTTCCCTACATTTTTTGTCTGAAACGTTTTGTTCTATCTATCGCAATAAAGTGGTTGGGGAAGTTCAATTGTTTTTTTTGAAGAAACCAAGGTTTCTCCTGATTATTTCGACCACTTTGAGCAAACTAAGGCTCATTTGAAAGAGCATAACCGTTTGTCTAACGAAAAGAAGTAAAGAGGCCCTTTTTGCATAATTCGCCCTACAAAACGCTCATTTTGTTCTGAATTTTTGACTTTTTGAAAGAAAAAAGTATTGGTATATTAATTTTCACGTGTTCTGAATGAAAGAGGATACATTTCTATATCATTTGATAAAAATTAATTATCATATACCTTTTTCGAATCGTTGATATTGACCAAAATATAATTCAATTGCAATAATATATTGGACGCCACTGTTTTTTATCGAAATAAATCAGTTTCGTATTCTCTTATCAGTTCTTAACAAATAGAACAACCTCTTTACTTCTTTTCGTTAGACAAACGGTTATGGATTGTATTAAATTAGTGTGTTTCCACATATGGGCGCCCCACGCGAACCTATTTTATTTTTTCAATCCAAAACCGTTTGTCTAACGAAAGAAGTCAAGAGGTTCTTTTTGTTAGCAACTAATGAGATATTACATAACTGATTTTATTTCGATAAAAAACAGTGGCGTGCCATTTTTTATGTAATAAAATTATATTTTGGTCAATATCAACGGTTCAAAAACAGGTAGACGATAAATTATTTCCATTGAATGATAGATCAATTTATCCTCTTTTGGAACATGTGAAAATTATTATTCCATAAGGTTTGTTTTTTTTTGAAAAAAACTAAAAAAATCGACAACATTTCAGTCAACGCCATCTAGCGGCGACAGCAAGAGTCAAAAATTTTGTAGGGCAAATTATGCTCTTTCATGAGCCTAAATTTGCTGAAATCGGTCGAAACGTACGGGAGAAACCTTGGATTGTTTAAAAAAACAATCGAACTTCCCCTACCGCTTTATTTTGATAGATAGAACAAAACGTTTCAGACAAAAAATGCAGGGAAATGATCAGTTAATATAAAAATGATATTATCGATATACTTTCATCAGAAAAATTCTATTGATATCCCATGTTTCTACTTGGTGTTGGTTGTTACGCCCTCTAGCGGACGTTTGACAAACTCGAAAATAATTTCCAGCAATCTCTCTTGGCGACTTCCATCATGATTTTTTTTCTCAAATCTATACGACCGATATCTTATGAGATATGGCCGCTCTTCATGCTCTATTCAAGAATATTATCGTTCCTTTCATTGCAACAATTAAGATGAAATAAAATGTAATCATGTGGTGGTCACCGAAATTCGCTAGAATATAATCGAAAACAAAAATGCAGAACGTGATGAAATATGAGACGATGGATGTCAATGATGCAGATATTCAAAATGTTCACATATCCCCATGAAAAGAAAGCTAATGATGTAGGATCAGGTGATCGCGTTGGTCATTCTATCGATCTTTGCCTCTGTATCCACCGATTGGGAGATATTGCATCGAGGTACTGTTGGTACTGATTTTGATTGTATTGTACTGAATTTCGGTTACAACATGATATTATTTTATCTTTATCGTTACAATAAACTTGAAAACGATTACCTCTTTTGAATAGAGAATGAAGAAACGTTTCATCGCAAGCCTATACTTCCCATCAATGATTTGTTGGATGTAACCTCCAGCCCAGATCATGGCTTTGCGGATGATAGTACACTTCATTCCGCCTCTTCCTCTTGTGCCCCTATATCATCTAATGAGGCCAGAGGTACAATACGAAGACAGGACGATGCTTTGAATGAGGATCTGACGATAATTCTGAAATGGGTATCTGAAGGGTGCAGATCACACAATGCCCAATTTCATGATATCGGTCACCACTGTTCTCATAAATGTTTGAAAAAAAAAAAAAACAAAGGGAATGGCATCAAAGACATTTAATGTGAGGACAAGATAAGGAAATGATTTGTTAACCTATGAGTACATGAATATGATGAATGAAAAGAAAAATGAGGTCAACAGCAGAAAAAGGAAATCAAAAAAAGATTATTTTAATGAAAATTAGAATGAAACAGAAAACAACTTAAAAAAAACAATGGCTCATTAACACACTAGTAAAGAATGAAAATAGTAAAAAAGTTGATGAGATATCATTAGAAATAAATGGAGGAGCAGTTAAAGATAAAAAAATGTAAACATATTCAACAGTTCTTTCGTTGAAGTAGGTAAAGACATAGTTGAAATTACAGAAACGGAAGGAAACACACACGCGAATGAATTAGAAGTACTGGAGGTGATGGCAGAATGAACCTGAATTCAGTAGTTGGCATAGACGAAATAAGTGTGAAAAACCTCATTTCAACTGAGCAAATCGTACTACCAATAATAGTAATCTTGATAAATGAAACTTTTGACAATGGTAAATATTCAGATGTCTTAAAAGTCCACAAAGCAGGCCCAAAAAACAGAAAAGGAAACTATAAACCCATTAGTGTCATGAGTGTCTTATCAAAGACACAAGACGAAGACAGGTGGATGCTTTAAATGAGAATCTGACGAGAATTCTGAAATTGGGATCTGGAGAATGCAGATCACACAATGCCCAATTTGATGATATTGGTGATCACTGTTCCTTCAAGTTCGTCAATATCTATGCTAGTTGTCATCACCAACACCGCTCTCTGATGGAACGATCGAAAGAGGTCCATTGCGAAAATTGATTCGCAAGAACTTGGTTTTCTGTACCGTGCAAAAATGTACTTCACATCTCAGCAACTGCTTATGATCTACAAAGCACAAATTTGACTCATACTGGAGTACTGTTCTCATGGTTGGAGCTCAGCCCCCAAACATACGCTAAAGCTCTTGGTTTCAATTCAGAAGAGAGCTATTTGCCTAGTTGATATAACACTGATCAAATCATTGACCTCTCTGGATTATCGTGGAAAGGTGGGCGATCTCTCCTTTTTTCACAGATACTTCCACGGTCGGTGCTCAACGGCAATATCATCTAATATGCCACCACGAGCGATTCTTAGCAGACAAATCAGGCGAGCTCATGCTGGCCCTCCTTACACTGTGAGGCTCGAGACCTGTCGAACATCGCTGTACCAAGCATTATTCATTAATAGAACTGCAGAATTGTGAAATTCTTTGGCTAGTGAAGTCTTCCGCGATGCTCACAACCTTCAAACTTTCATTAAAAATTTCAACACCGTCTTTTTTTCCAAAAAATTCCACCGCTTGCTGAACGGTGTTCATATAACGTTATAGGATTCAGTGGCGGCTCGTGATCCTTTCAACAAAGGAGGCTGAATGAGAAATATGAAGTGATGAACTTCCACTGAGCCAATTTGTTTATCAATCAGTAGCACATCCACATGATAAGCATAACTAACTATTGCCCAGAACGACCCGAAGGGGAGGTGTATAGTCGTATCGTAACGAAATAATATCCTGATTCATACCTTGATTTGCCAAACCAACAAATAAATATTTCGATCGACTGGTCCACTCGCCTACTTCGTTGTCGTTAAAGCAATCTGACGGTCGAAGCTGCCACCCCTCCCCCTCTAACCGCGAGATATTCATTTTTCGCATTTTTTTCAATAAAAGTGATGACACACCACCTGGTCCAGAACTGAAACTAGTCTTCAGTGTACTTATTTCATTATAAATGGCCGTTTGAGTGATCTGGCAATCAGTGAAAACAAGTGTATTATGACTTTGTTGCTCAGGTAATACTAATTTTGCATCAACATTACCATAGACTTATGAAGAATGATCAGCAAATAGGTTAACAGCATCAAAACCGTCAAAACTAATTTCATCATTATAAAACATAGTAGAAGGCATTATTTTTCATATTTGCATACTTCCAGAAAGTTCGTGAATCATGTCTGATGTTATTCTCAATATTTGTTGATTATGTATCATAACATTGTTTGGTCAATGACTTACACTTGGATCGTAATGTTGAAAATTGTAGATAACCCGTCCTATCAGTACTCATTTTGAATACCTTATGAGCCTTTTTCTTTTCAAAAATGCAACGTCTTAGTTCGGAACTGTACCAGGATGGATAACTTGATTTTTTCATGAGCTGGTAGCTTGCTGAGTATACGATATCAAAAAATTGTTCTAATGCTGAATTAACAGATGTTCTACAAAGTTTGTTATCCCAGTCAACAAATGCAAAATAGTTATTTATAGCGAAAAAGTCAGCTTTATGAAAATCAGAAACCATTTCTTCATATTTCAAATCAGACTTCAAACTAGTAACAGGTAATTCGAATATTTCGAATGAGTAACCAGTATGGTGGATACTGTTGTGATGAAGTAGATCAGAAGCGGAGGATACACTAATAGAGTTAATACTGCCAAAAAGAAGGTCAAATATTATACTATTTGGTATTTCATTAACTTGAAACAGATTCGAATAACAAAAACTCTCACAAATTGTCACTGCTTTAGAGTTTTCTGGACGACTACTCCTAAATTTCCATTCATCCAAGATACTTCGGATAAGTTAAAGTTGCTAAAAATAACTAGTTTGTGATTTGGGTACATCAGAGATAGTCGCTCCATACAGTGATAGCTCACTAGTGAGTTATGGATTCATCATTATTTCCCTAGGACAAAAAAGTGTTACTCATCATTGGAGGAATTCCTTGCATGATGTTGATTTCTCAGTAAGTAGAAAAAAATAAGATTCCTGTAAAAGCAGTAGCAGGTCAATGTGATTGAAAAGGTCACAGTGTTGCTATCGAAATAAGCATGTTTGAATATATTTACATAAAATATTTTGACAGATCATAAAACAATGCAAATATGTCTGTCACTAGTAGTGAAATAGAAATTACAAAGAAAACTTAAGCCCTGGATGACTGCAGGTCTTTTGAATTCTATTAAATACAGGGATCACCTCAAAAAAAGATAACAAATACTCTGAAGAACTCCAAATAGAATATAATACATATAGAAACTACCTCAATAATCTCATCAAAACTCAAAAAAATGATTATTATATAAATGAAATTCACGACGCTCAGAAAAACTATCGAAAAATTTGGCAAAATATAAATGAAATGACCAACAGTAACTCTAAATGCCAAGACAAATATAACATTATAGATGATGAAGGCCAACAAATTTCCGATGATAAAGACAAATCAAACTACTTCAATAGTTTTTTTTCAAATATTGGGCAACAAATGGCAGAAAGAATTGATAAACACGACACTTTGCCAGAAAGGGATTCTAATATTGCAGATTCTCTTTTCTTGATTCCTGTTACAGAGAACGAGGTTATAAAAATTATATCCACTCTGAAAAACTACAGCTTTGTAGGCCCTGATGGTATATCAGTTCAACTCATTACAAAATATAATCGCTTTTTCCTGAATCCATTGTGTCATATTATTAACCTATGTTTCAGACAAGGATATGTACCTGTTGCCTTTAAACACTCTTTTACGATCCCAATATTCAAATCTGGAATCAAGAAACTTGCCACAAACTATAGGCCAATAACTATCACGAACAATTTTGCCAAAGTTTTCGAAAAAAGATTGAAAAATAGATTAGTTCATCACCTGGAAAATAATAATATCTTGGATGAATGCCAGTTTGGATTCAGAGAACATATGTCAACCGAAAATGCTGTCTTCCAATTGGTTCACAGAATATGGAATAATTTTAATATTGGGAAAAGTGCCTAACTGTTTTTCTAGATTTGGCGAAAGCCTTCGACTCTGTCAATCACCATATATAGCTGAGGCGTCTAGAAACCATAGGAGTAAGAGGTATCACCCTACAGCTATTCGAAAATTACCTATCTGGCAGAAATCAAATTGTTAAAATAAACAATGTTTATAGTGATCAACTACCTATTACCATGGGCGTCCCCCAGGGGACAGTACTAGGTCCAATTTTATTTTTAATATACATTAATGACATTTACAAACTAGAAAATATCAAAGGCAGTATTATATCTTATGCAGATGATACAGCTATGTCATTTCTAGTCGATACGTGGGACGACGTTTATAAGAAAGCTGAAATGGGACTCACATCTGTTTTTTCCTGGTTGAACACAAGTCTTTCAAATCTAAATATCGCTAAAACAAAATATGTTACGTTTACCTCCACAAATAAAGATCAACCTTTCAAGAATACGCTTACTATACACAAACGTATGTGCCAAACCCCTATGATATGCACATGTCCTAAAGTTAACAGGGTAAACAATATGAAATATCTTGGTGTATATGTAGACCAAGACCTGCGATGGGAAGAACATGTAGATCAGACAATTGAAAGACTTAGCAAATTAACTTATAAATTCTACCAACTCAGAAGTCTTAATAATAAAAAGCTACTGATAATGATATATAACTCACTCGCCGAATCAGTTCTGAGGTACTGCATCATAATATGGGGTGGTGTGAGTAAAAACCTGTTACATAACCTAGATGTAATGCAAAATACTATATTGAGAATCATACTCAAGCGTGAAAAGATATACTCCCCTGCAGCACTATACAAAGAATCAGGCTTATTTGAGGTGAGAAAATTATACACCTATCACTGCATACTATGGAAGCATAATAACCCAACCCCCTATATAAAGCATAATTATGAAACCCGAGCTAAACTTCATCATAAAACGAATGTCCCTCTCTGTAGATTAACTCGCAGAGCTATCTCCAATAAACACAAATTCAAGACAGAATTGAAAGAATATGTGAATCAAAATTATGATTTATTGAAAATGGTATATGAACCGAATTCCTAATCGAAGTTCTTCGTAGGTTATGCATACGAACCACATCTTATTGTGATTGTGCTATATAATTCAGCATTACCTTCCCCCGACTATCACTCTCTCCTTCCACCAGCCTTCCTTTCAACTATTTGAAATATTTATATTTATTCCACTAGTTTTAGTGTTTGCATCATGACTAAACAATGACACATCGAACTACACTATATAATATAGCCAACGTCTGTATTTATAGGCTGATGACTACAACTCAAGCTCTGCTTAGGTAGCTCAGCCTTTGAAATTGCTTATATATTTATGATTCAATATACATAATCATCAAAATTTGTAATTACCTGAATAAAATTTCTTACATTTTTACATTCTTACATTTCAGTATCTTGCACCCCTCCTAGAAATATATATATTTCATTTCATTCCCATTCATGTAGGTCGTTCCCCACCGTCATAGCGCCTATACCAAATCATTCAAATTTAAATCAATTCCACAATGAAAACTATTTATTGAAATTGTCTAAAGCTTCCATTAATCAATTGATGTATACAGAGGTTTTCGAACCATGAAGACACCATGTTAATGTCTTTTGAAAATGACGAAAACTCAATGTTTTTCTAACATCTACAGGTCTATGGATTAGTCATTTCAATATATTTTATGTAGTATAAATTTGGAATTGAATTGGGTTTAAGATCTCCGCCCCTCGGTAAAAGTCACACTCACTCACCAATGGACGTGGCCTCTGACCGATTGTTATGGTCAAAGTACCTACCCCTTGCCCCAGATTGAAATGTATCTATTCTAGTAATTTTTGAGCAGTTAAATGTTGAGTAGTATTCATATTGAGTAGTTGTCATAAGTACCACTTAAAATTTGATCCTAGAGACCTTCATTCATTGTCAACAAATATGGTGCCTTCTTTAAATTAGTCATAAGAATTTTATAATGCTCCTGGTAACTATTAATTTATTTTACAACCTACTACTGCCAATAGTTAATTTTTAGAAAACCTACATCAAATTCGAAATAAATATATATATATATCCAAAAAAAAAACACAATAATACATGCAATGAAATACGATATTGTTGATTTTTTGGGTATATATTTATTTTGTATTTGAGTATTTAACCACAGTCTCCGAATTGTAACTTTAATAGAAATTATGAAGTTATTGATATTTCAAAATGACCAAAGCTTTTTACGTTTAGGAACACAGTCTATCTTGGCTGAAGTGAACCTAAACGAGACAATACTAGTACGAAAAAAAAATCGGCCATTTTGAAATATTGGATATTTATTCATAAAATGTATCTACAGGGTGAGTCAAAAATGTGTACCGAGCTTTCTGGGGGTGATAGACCATTGAAAAATAAGTGTAGTTTGATGATTGAACCCATGGCCCAAAATGCATATTAAGGGAGATATATCCTTCCAAAGTTGATAAAATTAAAATAATTTCTCCGCATAACTTCTGAACGATGAAAGCCACCCGATTGAAATTTTGTGCATGAATGTATGTTGTCAAAATACATTTTTTCGTCACACTTCCACATTTCTGATATTGTTATAAAGGGTGTTTTCAGAGGGTAAGTCATGATTTTTTGTAGAAAACTTTTTTTCCTGTATTATTTGAAAAAACAGGAGCATTCGATGGAGCGAGGAAAATTACATGAAAAAGGTACTCTTATTCAAATACAAAAAATTGAGCCGTTCGTGAGATATTTGAGTTTTTGATGTTACAACATTGTTGTAGTCGATTTGTTCGTGTGCTTTTTCTGTGTCATTTATCACTACGATTATCAACTGAGATTTTAAGAAATATGGCAGGTTATTCGTTCTCTGAACAAACTGATATGCTTCTAATGCTTGGCGAGTGCAGTGACATTATAGGGCGGATCAAAGTTTTCTAGAAACGAGGAAAGAAAATCACACAAAAAGCTGGAAAACGAATGTACCACCTCCTCGAAAAACTCACAGACAGTATTTGAATAAAATGCCTGAAAAAAAATTCATAAATTTTGGAAAGTAATAATGAATGTGAAGAAAAAATCTCACATAAATATCTGTACATAAATGCATCATGTCGATTTTTTTTTAAAAATTCACCTATTGGGAAAAATACTACAGAATGGAAAAATATTCGAAAAAAAAAATACATCTCCATGTAACACACAACAGAAAAATTTAAATAATACTATTGTTTCTACATGGTGAATATCATGTTGATAATTGATAGATATCAAAATGATGAATGAAAAAAAGTGCATATTACCGTGAATAATTATATATAATGATTTTTGAAATGCCCTAGACGATTGTTCTATATCCATTATTCATTTGACCCCTGAACATACTTGAGGAGTGGAACAGATAGAACGAAATATTGGATACCTATTCTGTCTGTCTTTATCAAAATGTCTGTGAACTCGAAATTTAACCTTCAGATATCTGAAACTCAAAACGTCTACTTATCTTAGAGAACGTTTTGGCAACGAATCTGCTCCCGTTTTCAACGTCTGCTGAAATAAGTAGGAGTTTTGATTGATTTTCATTCAAAATATATTTGTATTTCCAAATTATTGAAAAGCTGTCACTGACAAATTTCTCTTTTAGGTATCTGAAGGTTGAGTTTCGAGCGGTCCTTACTACATATACATTGAAATAATTATTATAATTTCAATTTTTACTTCTATAAACAAGATGATTGGAATGTCATAATTTGGTGTAGGAAGAATTAATATTAAACCGATAACATGGCGCATATACATGAAACAAAGAAAACTGGTGGTACTTTTCGACGATCCTACATAATTTCTCGATTCAAAACTTTCTATAAATTATAAGTATAATAATAATAATGATAATAATAATAATATTTATTCACTAAGTATATATAAATACATGGGAAAAGAGTACAAAAATAATACACGAAGAACATAGATTAGACAAATGATAGAAGTTGAATGTGAATAAATGAATACTCGATAAGTGTATAACACTTGTTTCGAGAGAGGTTCAAGTATATATAGTATAAAAAGATGAATAAAATACATGTATAATGATACATATCTACGTAAGTATACAACTAGATGTTAAATGTACATATGTAAATCATGAAAAACACATACACTCACTCACTCAGACACGCATACTAGTACACTTACAATAATAATAACAATAAAATTCGACATATTTGTAAAAATGTAAAAAAAGTAAAACTCCTAATTATAAGAAACAACGAGTGAATTGTTAACTCACACGAGATGGTGATCACAGTTCAAGCAGAGAGGTAGTATAAAAATAAAAATTATAGATTAGAAACACTGAAGAGGAATATGGAACAAGTACAAAGTCTTTGCTGATCCATGTATATGTATAATTTTATTTCACTTACTACAAACGATATATGATATGGATAGAGGTTAATTTGAACCATTTTTCATTGTAGAATTATTTGAGATGAATTTTCTTAGGGATTTCTTGAAACGGTTTATTGGCTTCATAACTTTAATTGAATCGGGAATTCTATTGTAGAGTTTTGGTGCCAAGTACGTATAAGTTTTTTGTGTGGTGGTTTTCAACATTATTGGAGCAATATACAAGTATGGAAGAATATAGTCTGAATATCTTCAAACGAACAACATTTTTCTCCATCATCAGTTTCAATTTGTTTCAGTTTGTTCGTTGAGGTTATGCTTTTTATAAGAGAATGATACATTCTTGAATTCAACTGATATTATTCAATCGACAAACTGAAGAAGGAAATAGTGTTGATGAGATTTTGATTCGTATGAAAGCCTCGAAGAGTTAAATTTTTCTTTTAATAATTCAAATCCATTTTCCTCGAGTTTAAAGGAGGACATAAGTTTCAATAATGTAGGTAACATATGCAAATGCGACTGGGACAATTTCTGCACAACCATTGGACGAAAGAAGTTATAGTAGCAATGAAGATAGTCTCTTTCAGAAGTTATAAAGTCTAGAAACATCATATTTGACATCATTCATGCAATCATAGCCAATATAAATTAATATAAGCACAGAAGGTTCAAATGCATCACCTTCATTACACAGCAATGCATACGCTTTCTAGTTAAATCGAATTTTCGTATGAAGACGTATCAGAATTTCCCCATGGTAAATCCTGCCTGTCCTAAGAGGCGACTAAAAGGAAACCCATAGGTGGAGGATGATATTTTCCTTCACCGCCCGGTCCGACACCACCCCGCCGACAGAGTTCCATTTTTCAGTATTTGGTCGATGCCTCCGTTACCTTCCCAGAGTAAAACACTTCTCCATTCGAACTTCCGGGCGAGGAGTGCTCGAGGGGGATATCCACGCTCCGTATCACCACCAACAGCGCTCTCTCATGGGACGAACATATGAGATCCATTAAAAACACTGCTTCACGAAAATTGGCTTCCTCTTCCGTACGAAGAAATATTTTGCACCCCAGCAACTGCTCACGATCTACAAAGTGCAAATTTGACCTGTCCTGGAGTACTGTTCATATGTTTGGAGTTCAGCCTACAATTATACGCTCACATACGCTCTTAGACTCTATTCAAAAGAGAGGTATTCACCTAGTCGGTGATACTATACTCAAAAATTCATTGACCACTCTAGAACATCGCAGAAAGGTGGGCGATCTCTCTTTCTCTCTTCTCTTTGATGAATATTTCCAATGTTGGTGCTGCTCAACGGAAATCTCGTCCATCATGCCACAACAAGCGATTCCTAGTAGACCAAATAGATGAGTTCAGGCTGGTGATCCATACATTGCCAGGCTAAAACACGCCGAAGTTCTCATTACCAAGCCTCATTCATCAATAGAACGACAAAGTTATGGAATTCTTTGCCTAGTGAAGTATTTCCTGATGCTTACGACCTTCCTTCTCTCCGAAAATTCCACCGCTGACCAACACGATTAAAATTAATGACAACCAGCAAGTTGTCAGTCAGTCCTAGCCTCAAATAAAGAATGGTATACAAAAATTCTAAAAACTTCCAAAAACTTCTCACTGAACTGGAAAATGTTCGAAATTAATTTGCTTGAGAAATTCAATAACTCAGCAACTTTTTGAATCTGTTGAAAAAATAACTAGAAATTCCACCATGATCGAACGAGTCTTGAAGATGAATTATAAGACAACAAATTCTGAAGCATCCATTTCTATGCCTGCGAACAGATCACGGAACAAAAATGAATCGAAACCCATAACTATTTTTTTTTCTCAGTGTTGCATTTCCTTAGTCAGTGTTCTAGAAATCTATGTAAAGATCGGAATTCTAACTGAAAATCTTCAGAATCTTCAGAATAGGAGAACTGAAGTACAGGACTCGAGAGATTCTGCGACTCTAGTTCCGAATTCTCTTATCGCAAAAACTTCTTCCAGTTTACCTCATAATAAGTATTCTTTTCTAATTTCAATGTTGGAGGTTGAGCCGAAAGTGGACAAAAAAGTCCTTATTTCAAATGGAACACCCTGTATCTTATCACATTTTTGAAATCAACATATCTCTGAAAATTTTCAAAATTTTATTCGAATGGGAACATCAGAAAACTTCACGGTTTACGTGATAAACCCTGTATATATTCTGCTAGATGCGCCCTTGCCCCATCGACTTATGAGAAGCATTAAACAAACATAAGGAACAGAAAGAGCCATCGATTCCTCTGGATGTGCAACAAAGAAAGGTGCAATTTTGCCAACAGTCAGCTGATCACTACTGGTTGTCTCTCTTGTTTTCTATTTTAATGGGTTCGATTCCTCCGCCTTTCTCTAGGCGCGAACTAGAGGATAATTTAAATTTGAACATCATTCAATAACTTACACATGAAATGATATATTTTCATCTTTTTTCAACCTAGTAGTATTTATAGGCTGGAGTTTCAAGGCCGGCGGCATGTTGAGACGAATACAAGATACGAATTATTACATCATTTTGGTTTTACCCGATCTAACGGTAAAAATGGTTTATGACAGGCATCTGCCCAGATTGAAGGGCATATGCGTTGCAGCAAAGAGTTATTATAGTACAGCAAATCAAGGCTCTTACGAGTTGGAGTTTCTAGTTGTAGAGAATTCATTTGCGAAATACAAAGGAATTCAACTCAACTGAACTGTATTATATAATAAATATTCCTTTAAAATGTTATACTTTTGGTGACATCCGAAAGAAAATTCCGAAAAGAGATAAATGTAGAAATTACCATCGAGGGTAGTAATTTCTGGTATTTCTGGTGGTAATTTCTCTTGAAAGGTACTGAGGAACCGCTAATCATTTTCACTTCTTAAGTCTACTGAGGATGACAACTTAGTTGCCGAAATAAGTATTCAGACTTTTCTAAATATTGTTGTGGTTTTGTGGGTCATATATTTATTTTGTATATGAGTATTTAACCAGTCTCCGAATTATTTTTTTATCAATTGATACTGAATTCACAACTTTAATATCCAGGTTTGAAGAGTGAATACAAAGTTATTTTTTATCGTCTGCGTTGATTTTAAATTTAAAAAAAATTGTAATTGTATTGTTTGTTTCGAGTAAAATTCTCTCAGCTGTGTTTCGGCCTTCAGAAACAGAGATTAGCAATAATATTGAGAAGTTACATTAGGTCAAAATATGAGGGAACTCACTCAGTTTTCAGTGCAGGTACATCGTTGAAATTATCTTCTAGTTGAATATCAACGATTTTTCTGAATTCAAAAGATGCCTCCGGCAGCATTCTAGTTTCTGGTTCCGAAACTGTATACAGTAATTGGTAGTTGTTGAGTTTAATCCATTGTTGTTCCTGGGAAACGAATGAAAAAAAAATTATTATCTGAATTGAAGTGATCTCAAATTGGCAAGATTTATCACTGAATATTCATTCTGAACGGAGACAATGATATCGCTTCTTCGTTCCCTTGATTTGAAAAGGACTTGGCATTCACTTTTGGAAACTGGTATATATGAAAATGATAAATTCAAGATCGATTACCGAAAAAACACCTGTTATCCAAAAAAATTTCTGTCTGACAACTTCCCATTGTTTAGTGTCAAAGACACGAACATTGCTTTCTATAGAATCATTATTCCCATGCAAAATTACATTAATTTCGATTTCAATTCTAGGTGGTACGAAGTTCACCGGGCCATCTAGTAGCAAGTAAAATGAAATAAGAAAGTCGCCGACCAATAGTACGATAATGAGCGGTCCTTCATAGGCACATCAGGTAGGTGTATATATACCTCCATTGGCCAATGTAGGAGGAGCTAAACCTCGTATATTTGAATTATTCGTATAGAGAAATGAACCCGTATAATCTAAATAATCACCATCTGGCGATAGGGTTCTAGTCGACTACTGTTACTCGTTAATGATGATGGGAATATTTATTTTCTCATCATCCTCGGCAATCTAAGGCAGAAGATGCCATGTCATTGGCCGAAAGATCGAGAATACGGCGATTTGAACGATGTCTTGAGAAATTACGAGTTAGAATACAATTCTGAAATCATTGAGATAGTCATATTTCAAGAATGACTGTGCAGATGATGCATACTGTCTGTATGTCATTCGTGGGGACTGTTATCTATCATCAGTAGCTTCTCAAGAACAATTGTAAGTCCTGAAGGCCGATGCCTACCTTCATGACGCCGATACCAAATAATGCAAATTTCAATTGATTCTATAATGGCAACGAAACATTTAAATCGTCTGAGACTCCGAATAATCAATAGATGCCTTAGGTTTTTAAACTATAAGGTCTGTCGATTAGTCATTCCAATATATATCAAGCACTATCAATTTTGAATCTGGTTCCCTAATTCTGATTCCTGCGACCCTCGGTAGATCACACCCACTCACTAATGAATGTGGCCCAAATGCTATGGTCAAAGTACCTACCCCATACCATAGATTGAAATGTGTCTAGTCTAGTCTTCATTAACAATTTGTGGTGTGAAAAAGATGAAGAAAACGTGAGAGAGAAATGTGAAAGAGACATGAATCTGTGTTGAAGTAGATTTTCCTATGGTTTTCAAAATCATAAGCTATAATTAGGAAAGAGCTAATATTGAAATGTGAGTTCGAAACCAATCCTGAAAGCTCTGAAGATTTTGAATGTTACTTGCCAATAATATCAATCTGATTCGATAAGAAGCTTCGAAATATCACTGAAATAACAAAAAACATCAGAAGGGAGATACCCGGGCTTAGACTGACAGAATTGACTGAATCTATAGGGGTCTGGAAAGGTCATGTCGTAAATGATAGGGCTGATAGAGTGAATCAATATAATACTAGCACTTCATGTGAAAAAAAAATTATATCGCCCTTCGTTACCGAAGTATAGACATTGAAAGTTAAAAAAAAAGAAAAAAAATATTGCATGTCCAACTTCTAAACGGTTGGTATGGTAATGGTATCAATGATATTTGGGCAACTGAATCAACTCATACTAATGCTCCTTTCCATATGCGGATGGCTGTTCACTGAGTCTGTATTATTTTTATTTTTTTTCCACTGATGTTGTCGAATAAATGGACAGTTGGTGTGCATGTTTTCAAAAGGCGTTACATGAGATATTGTTTTTTTAATTATAGCTTCGTAACTCCGTAACGAAGCGCGATAGGAATTTTTTCAAATGGAGTACTAACATTATTTTGGCTATCAGCCCTATCTTTTAGGACAAATAATAAAATCGACATCACGTCATTCGTGATGAGAAATATAGAGGAATCAGAAATTTTGCATGCATTTTGATCACACATGGTGTTGAAAAATGAGAAAAACTCCATTTTTTTGAATCTTTTTACAATGAGAAAGGAAAACTTCTTCGAAATACATCGAGTTAGCCTGCGGTTGAATGTTGGGCGAGAGGAATGTATTGGAATTTTCCTTAAGTTTGGAGGTCGTTGGCATCAGGTAAGACTTCAGTATAATTGTTGCTTGGTAGAGCCTAGTTCGGCAAGTCTCGAGCCTGACAACGATGTAGGAGTGACCGAGTGACCAGCCTCCTACCTGTTATCGCTCGTGATGACATAATAGACGAGATATTTCGAGAGAGAAAAGCGCTCTTCTAAATAGAATCTAAGAGCTTCAGCGTATGTTTGTGAAAATGTAGAATTTGCGCTTACTCTTCGCAAAGAACAGGAAGCCAAATCTTTTTGAAGCAGTTCTTGCAATGGTCTTCACATGATCGTCCCATGAAAGAGCGCTGTTGGTGAAAGCGAGCATGGATATTGACGACTTGTGGGATGTGCCTTTCTGGTGAAGATTCAAGATTGAGTTTTTGTTGCATTGAACTCGACCAGATCCATCTGTTCAGATCCCCGTTTCAGAATTTTATGGATTCAGAAATTATATGGTTTCATACGAGTATTCATATATGTCAAAATACACAAGTTTTTCCATTCGGAAAAACAGAAATTTTATACTACACGCTTTCTTGGGTCACAATGTATGATGGAAAATAATTTCATCTATCTCGAAATAGCAGAGCAGCTATTTCCCTTCACCACACTGATGGTTCACTCTATGTATGTACCCCTTGAATGTTACTAGCTCTTGGACTATGTCATCCTCTCAGAACATGACACACTACAGCTTCTGATAAATAAATTCAATTGAGAACAGCCCAATACAGACATCATTTCTACAATATGCCTTGTCAGAAATCCATTCATCAGGAATCCTCCCTGGGCATCCAGTATTCAAACTATGGTAACCATTACCGAAATGATTATGATCGTAACTTTTTTTCGCAAAATATATCAGTTTTATATACTATCAAATGGGTTTATTTACAGTATGTGTCAACTTGATGAATTCACGGATTGAAGGACCTTGGTCGATTGCCCTTTGTTTTCAATTATTTTTTAGTACAATAAAGAACCTTCTTAATTATGATTATGAGAACAATATAGAAGTGAGGTATATGTGTACTATGTATATTTCTTCATGTTCACTACCCATACCTCAGATTGTATACAGCTCTTCTCAAACCTTAATATTGCTTTCCATCCCTTTCCAAGATTACTCATTATATTGTAAGGGTTGGAACATTTCTAGTTTTTCAAGAAAATGATAAATAATTTTTGGAATACCACATTCTTTAAACAGTATAAATCAACTTCTCCTAGATCTATACAAATTTACACCTACACAAATGTTATTCCGATGCAATAAAATTGTTCTTCTATTTCGCTTTTATTATGATACTGTTTTGATCTTGGCATTGGTATATGATTGTACAATCGGCCACACATAAGAGATTTATGACATCATATCATTTTCAATTGTTCACAACATTTGGGAATATCGGAATTCAATTTCATATATGCATATTTCATAAAAATATTTGGGATACTCTACTAACTCCATACTCACATATTTCTTTCATTATATTCAGTACTAATTCGTAAATTTAGTGAAAACTGAAAAAACAGAAAAAAAAATAGTATACGACACATGTTCAATACAAGACAGTCAATGTCGTGAGCCAAAACAGCATCTTATGAAATTTTGAATCATAATATACCACAGTGACTTAGCTTGAGAGCAAACTATCCAACCATCAATTATTACCTATTGCATTAGACTCAAAACGTTTCTCGAAGTATTCTTATAGACATTGAATATTCATCACGATTTTTCAGTCCAATTTGTAAGGGGCTAGGAGAAATTATTTCACACATCAGTTTCACAAATGTAGTATACTCAAGAAGGTTGAAAATAACTCACTCATCTATCTGCGGAGTTTCTTCCTGGGAAGGCTATTACGATAACCCAAATTAGATCTGAATGAAGGAATGATTCTTCATCAATCAATTATTTCTAATAATCCGACAAAAGAAAACAAAAAGGAGCATATTTGATAAGTGAGTCTATCTTCAATACATTGTAAAGTTATATATAAGATTGAGATTTTGTTGAAATTACTCACCTTAAGAAGTAACACCCTCTTTCACTTACTACCATCTGGATTTCTTTTAGCAGTCTGGCATACAATCCCGTACTTGATTTTTCCGTCAGAATAGGTTCATCCGGAATGGCCTCAAATTCTGAGCTGGCAGAATGAAGTTTCCACTTCAATTTCGGCGTATTCGATAATTGAAACTTGTTAATAATGGGAGGTGCTGAGATCTGCAAAATATTTTTTTTTCAATGAATTGATAATGACGTTTCAGGGGGTACAGGGGGCAATAACTTCTCTTTACCGCAGAAGAGATTATTATCAAAGAATTATATTATCCTATTGAAAAAAATATTAGGACTTCCAAAACCATATCTTGCCGTTTGTACTATTTCAAGAGTTATATTTACATTACATTTTCTCCCCTCATATAGGATAATAGTTCATTGGCTACAACACGACGAGAAAATGCCAACACCTTTGCCAAAATGTTTGCAGAAGATTCTACATTGGATTCACGAAGCTGAGACCTTCCCAATATCGCTATCATTGATAACCGTTTGCCAGCAATTGTCTTCTACTATCTGAGATCTCTAAAGTGATGGAAAAAGCAATCAACATCGAGTTCATCCGATATCTCAATAGCTCAAGAATCTTGCACAACCGGCAATATGGCTTTCGTTCAACAGGAGATCCGCTCGTCTACCTGATACTTAAGTGGCAGGTGTCAATCGAGAAACATTGGATATATCCAAAGCATTTGACCGAGTTTGGCACCAAGGCCTAGCGAAACTTCCGTCATATCATTTGCTCTAAGCAGTGGTAAATGAGGTTTCATCTGATACAATTACTATCAATGCTACCACGCACCATTCATCAATGCAATGCCGAAGTTATGGAATTCTCTGACTACTGAGGTCTTTCCTGATGAAGAAAAATTTCAATACCTTTCTTCTCTCCCCTCATTCCACCGTTGACTAGCACGATGTTCTTCGAACATTATAAAATTTCCTCTCGTGTGGTCAAAAGATGAGAAAAAAACAACATACCTCAATCTGTAATAGGATTAAACCGTATGAATTTCTCAGGTTGGAATCATTATCTATGATCATTGTTCAACATATACATCAAAAGACGTGTCAATAACTTTCGTAATAAAAAAACTGTATTCACTAAGCAGGATCCTGTGCCTAATGCAGTTACAGGGATTCTATCCATTCATTGTGCAAAGAAAAACTGCAAGAACAATTGATGTAGATAGATATTACCTAATATGTATATCATTTCCTGTTTTATAAAATAAGTATACAGGGTTTCTCACGGTAGACGTCCGTTAGAATTCTGAATTTTTGGACTTCAGGGTTATTTCAATTCTGCATCGATGCTCAATACCTTCCCCTAAACCTATTTCCAAAGGTTTTATTGTTAATCCATATTTTCTATTTGGTGGTGGTTTTTAGCAGGAAACGAAACGTCGTTTGTCTTTCGAAAAAGATGAACATGACTGAAACGGCAGCAATTCACTTCAAATAAGTAAATGAAAACAAAACAGGAACTGAATACTGAATGATAATAATATTAAAAAAATTATTTTTGAAGAACATTACAATATGTACACATTTGTAAGAGCAATATTAAACAAAATTATCGTCAAATATATATAATGAGTCCATTCAGAAATCGCACTCCATGTAATCTGCTATGTTATATGGTTCAATATATAACAGAATTTTGAATATAGGTTTTTTTTATACACTGAGGTTTTCAATCATTTCTCTAGGTGATTTATTGTAGAATTTCAGACAATTATTTCTTGTATATTCAGTTGGAGGTTTGAAACAATCAAATAGATATTTACTCTTGAAAAAAAAAAGCAGACTTTCTTAGATATATATATATGCCAAATACAGTGAGAATTTTAATTTTGCTGAATAATCCTTTGCATGATTCTGTGCTCTTAAATTTACATAAAATTCTCAGTGTTCTTTTTTGTAATATGAAGATTTTGTTCATGTCTCTACAGTTTCCATAAGAGACTATTCCAAATCTCATCACTCATTCCATATTTGCATGATATACTTTTTTTAGTGTTTCAAAATTTGTGTAGCTGGATAAAACCCTCATACTGTAGCATACTGCAGTCCAAAAATTCAGAATTCTAGTTCTATTCTAACCCCATCCGTGGGAAACCCTGTATACCGTAATTCTATCATTGTTTTAAGTACTTACATGAATCATCAATAAAATAGCCGTTATAAGAATATTCAACCTCGAGATTATCGTGATGAAATGAGTTCAATGCGAACAATTGTTAACCTCATTTACTCACTGATTTTCTCAACACAACATATCTCAGATTCGAATTTGAATGGAAATACTAAAACTGCTTTTAGCAGGATCCTGTATCCAATGCATTCACAGGAATTCTATCTATTCATTATGCAGACAAAAACTGTACTCGAAATGAGTGGAGAAGCATATTGAAGAAGGGTTGAATAGGCGAATAGCTATCAAACGATAGTTTGTCACACAATCAAGCGATGGTTTGTACAACAAATATCAGCAGAGATATTAAAGATACCCCTTTTCAACCCCTTCAGACGGCCTGAGAAACTATCGTTTTATAGCTCATCTATTCAATTCCTTCTACAGATTCATTTATCGTCTTCATATTCATGTACAACGAATATTGACAGAGATAATGAATTCATTTTATATCTACCCCTTCTCAACCCCTTCAGGCGGCCTCACAAACTCATATGATAGTTGACCTATTCAATTTGATCTACAGATTCATTTCATGTAAAACGCATATATAAAGAAATGGATTTTTTTTTCAGGCCAAACGAACTATTGGTTGATAACTCACCTATTCAGTTTGACCTGACAAACTGGCCATTTCATCTTCATCTTTCATCTGTTTCGAGATATATTTTTCTCAGTGTATTTTGTGGATGTGGTGAACTTCACACTTTATCACACGCTCTGAAATCTCGGCATTTCGTGGCTGGAAATTGCTTTCACGCTGCTCTTCGTGAACCCTGGATTTCCATAAACTATATTAATAATGAAAAAATATATAATGTACACAGTAGAAGAAATGTTGTTAATTTTAACAAAAATATAACAAAATAATTTGTTGAAACGGGTCCACAACTATTCGTAGTCAATTTGACAAAATACGAAATTTGCTATTTTCAACAAATATATATATTGCGAATTTCAACAACTTCAATTTGTGAAACCGACAAATATATTTCAAACATGGACTGATGTTTAGCCATCCGAACTATCAACAATGAAATATTTTCTTGCCAATTCCAACAACATTGATTTGTCAAATATTTGCATTTTATTTGGAATTTCTGCATAGCATTATAGTTAAAAGCACATCTATGAATTTGTTGAAATTCAATTGTACCATAGTCAAATAACAACATTAGTGTTGAGATTAACATGATCATATTTTTCAAATGACACATTCAAATTGTGAATTTACTATTTTTCTGAAGTTGTAATGGCAATGTTAGTTGTCAATCTAACAAATGAATTTGGTAGTATGTAGGATTTTGTCAAAAACCAAATTTATATTTGTTAATGAACCATATAATTTTGGTACAAAGCACAATCCAACTAATTCTTTTCCTAAAAGTGGCCACATTGAATTTGTTAATGAAATGCATTCATATGCTAATATAACAATTTTTTTGTGAACTAAGCGTGAGTTTATTGTTTCCGTAACAATTTTAATTCAGCAATAACAAAATTTGATGTCAATTTGATATCAGTATATGTGTATATATATGCATTTATCAATTTTTTGATTGAACATAGGAATTGTACAGATTTTTCACGTATATTTTGAACACCCACTCAACTTTTGTATCCATTGTTCAATTCTTTTTCAAGAAACGTTCTCTCATATTTTTTCTGTAGATTATTACAACAGAAAAACAGTTGAACATCTCAATAAATACTTATGGGCAACATTTATGAATTTTTAAATAGGACACCCTGTATTTTGTTGCATTTTCAGATTCTCCCTGAAGATCTGATTTCATCGATCTATCACACTTGGGATCTAGCTGAAATGATTACAGAGATATAAGGTGTAATGAATTGAGATTTTTTCAACTTTAGGGATTCTTTGTGTCGGAAACTATTCATAATTGGCCAAATCGGTTTTCATTTCCTTATATTAACTTTTGATTTACTATTTACACTGACATTTAATCGAAACAAACTACAGGGTGGTGAAAAGTTCAGAATTTTGGTTACCCTGTATTTGTTTCAATTAAATTTCAGTAGATATAGTGAATCAAAGGTTGATATAGGGACATGAAAACCGTTTTGGCCATTAATGAATAGCTTCGACAAAAAAATCCTAAAGTTCACACCCTATATCTCTGTAATCATTTCAGATAGACCCCAACCCAAGTGTAATCGATCGATGAAATCAGCTATTCATTGAGAATCTGAAAATGCAATAAAATACAGGGTCCTGTTAAAAAAATCATGAATGTTGCTCATGAATATTTTTTGAGATGTTCAACTGTTTTTCTGTTGGGCATACCTATATAAAATCTACAGAAAAAAATATATGACAGAACGTTCCTTGAAAAAAAATTGAACAATACATAAAAAAGTCAAGTGAGGGTTAAAAATATACGTGACAACCATGTGTAAAAATTGGTTTTCAATTCATCATCCATACGAACTGAAAAGTAATGATTCCTGTTATTAATTTAATTATTTATAAATAAATCAATACTCGCAAAATGTATTCCAATACATGACTTTCAGCTTCTTGATGTGTTCTGTGGGAATGATTTGAGTGATGTCTGCTAATATTATTAAAATATTTTTCATCATTGAGCTGCTCTCTGGCCAATGGAATTGGACTCGGCTTATTACATCTATCATTACATCCGAAATTAAAGGAAGTCAGTCTCTTATTGATTTCATCTAATGATATATATTTTTGACCAATCACAATCTGCAAGAATAATTTAATTCCTAGCTGACATACACCCTCTAATAAATCGTGCATTATATCGACTGTAAAATTCTTGAATATTTTGTAATGAGATAAGTTATTAAGTATGCAGCGATCCTTGATGCCTTTCGTATTACCATGCTCTGAATTACGCATTATTTCTTCATAAGTTGAAAACAAATTCTTGAAAAAAATCAATTATAATTAATTATCTGAAGATAATCTTACCTTCTGGAACTGAACCAATAAATTCTGAACGGTTATGCTTGTTTCTCTGTTGTGAACTTTTCTGCCTCTAGCTGATGGTGGTAACATGTGTAACAGTGCAAAAAGCGCCCTCGTTGTTTTACACCAACCTTGAAGTAACATGTTTAAATTAACATAACGATATCAACAGTACTCTGTCTTATATCATATACGTTGACATCGGATGTAACTTCTTCAGCCTTAATTTTAACTGTATGCATATATGTTTCAAATATTCTTTCTACGTATGGCAAAAATGCATCTGAAAATTTTTGCCTCAGGAAATTTCAGTTGGAATTCTAAAGAAATCTAAATACAAACTCCAAACAAAACCTTACAAATCCTTCTGGAGAGTCAGGATCCTTTAACTTTGGGAATACTGAAACAATTGCTTTGGCTAATTCTTGTCTAGAAAAACTAGAAGGCATCTGATTTTTATTGAAAAATGAATTCAAAAAAGAGACTGAAAGGTTCACCATTTTTTTTTGAAACTATCTGTGATATATTGGTTTTTCTGATAAAACCTAATAATCTCTCTACCCTCAGGTTCTTTCAATAGGTAATCAGTTAGTTCCTATAAAAAATTAGCCTTTCTATTTTTCTTGCAATATAACTACAAACAACTAAAACTTTTTGATTAGCTGCCTTGAGATATCAATATCATAACATCATTGTCTAAATCACTTATAAGTTTTCTATTTCTCATGTGTTGACAAAATGTATCAATGTTCAATTAAATAGTGAAATAAATAAATAAATACTCACATTGGCTGAAATTGGTATTTCAGAATGTGAACTTGTGATTCTTTTTTTATTAGATTCATCATCGCTTTCTTCCAATTCTTCAATACTTGTCACAAATGATGATCTACTACTAGTACATGATCTACTTTCAGGCTCGCTGAATGTAACTGGATCAACAAAATCCGTGTCTAGTTTGTGTTCCTAGAATGTTGAAAACATATGATCAATATTTCTCAATATTGCATTATTTTATTATAAATTTAAAAAAAGAATCAATGTCAACTATTTATATTTTTGTGGGTAATTTTGCATTCATCAAAGTGTCATTGAATTACATCATGATTATAAAAAATGTTCATTAAAAAAATGAGAAGGGCAAATAGTTCTAAAAATGCTTATCCAAGACAGGCGGAAAAAGAAGGTGAAATTTTCGAAATTTTCACATTCACAGGGTGGTTCAAGATTCAGAATTCTGATCACCCTGTGTTTGTTCCAATGATCAAATGTCTAGTGAATCAAAAGTTAAGATAGGGACATGAGTGCCGTTATGACCGATAATGAATAGTTTCTCTCGATTTCGAACACCCTATATCTCTGTAATTATTGCCGCCAGCCCCCAATTGTGATATATTGATGGAATCAGCTCTTCAGGGAGAATCTGAAAAGGCGATGAAATAAAGGGTGTTTCATTTGAGAAGGATCAACAAGTACCCTGTACATCGTTTGTTCCGTGCACCCTGTATTTTCTGATGTGGCGGGAAAAAAACTTTTATCAAAAATCATTTCAATCGATTTTTCGAATTTTGCAATCGGTTCATAAAATAAATGGCGTAGAAGGGGGGACATTTATGGTGAATAAGTCTGTACCTAGAAACTGACAAGAAGACGCGTGCACGAAAAACTGTAAAAAAAACTTAAAAAAGAAATGATCTACACCTGATAATGTTTCTTTAGAATTTTGTGATTTTGGAAGTTTTACATTTGTCAAAATATCAAGTGGGATACCTACATCCTGGAAGTAAGAAATGATTGCACTTCACAAATCACCAAAAAAATTAATAGGGTGTAACTTGAATAAATGAAGTTGGGGGAGGTTTTTCAGAGGTAGTTTGACAGAAGTTGATTTTTACATAAAATGACTTGAAAGTCTTTTGAGTTTGAACAAAGTGTATTTTTTTGAATTTTTTTCCAAGTAGCATATACATATAGGTAACTGAGTTATTGGCGGTATGAAATGATCTGGGACACCCGGTAGATATGTTAGAGAATATTTCTTTCTCACCTGCTATTACTCTCACTCTCTTTCTGAAAATTTTAGATATTCTTCCACAAAATCTCCTCTCAAATTGGCTCCACAACTGTCTTGAATACTGAATTCTTCTGGCAAACTTGGAAACACTTCTTTAACTAAAAAATAAGTGTATTCGCATAGATGATAAAGAACCTCCCATGAATAATATCAACTAGTTTTGTGTATTTTCAAAAAAACATTGAGTCTGCTAATACCCATTGTTGAATATCCAGGAATAGTACCTATCTACCTAGGTATATTACCTACCTACCGGTACATGGTACATGCATCAATTTTGGCAGCACTATAATAGATACCACAGAGCCTTATACGACAATATAGCAGAAATACGCAGTGAAATTCTTCTCAAATGCTAATAATTTAACAAGTAGTAATTGTCCAAGTGACAAGACAGTTTGTTAAAATAACAATATTCTGGTCATTACAACAAATGAAGTGGTCGAAAAAACAAATTGATGTTGTATTAATATGTAATGCACATTAAACAAGCACAGAAAATTTTCATAATATACGCAATACCTGTTATCACAATTCCTCACCGATTTAGGAGTCATGTAATAATTCGAACGTGTGACTTACCTGCATCGGTAATTTCTTGGTATAAGCAGGGAGATATAATTGTGCACCACTCTTTCACTCCTTGCCATTCTACACGGAAATATAGTTGTTGATTTATGTTTAGATGTAAATCCGAGTGTAGTTCATTAGGGCAGTCCATATCAATATATTATTTAGATAAAACGCTGTAAGTTAAGTAGGAAAGTAGGTATTATATTTGTGTATTATATCTACTATCTTCCGTGTGTACTTCCCAGTCGACTGCTCAGCCACCGAACACAGAACTAAAACAGAGGGACAGAGGCAGAGAGCTCGACTCGTAGACTGTCAGACTGTCCATAGACAGTGGTTAATCCGTATCCGCTGGTCTGGTCGCTCACAGCGTTGCCAAAGTACAGAACTATGTGTGAATATCAGGAATTTTTTAACAAAATTATTCCACCACCAATGACCTCAGAAGAATTAAAAAATGTTTTTCAATATTTCACAATAGGTTTTCCAAACCAAAGATCCATATCCAGGTTCTAATTTTCAGAAAAATTGAGAAATGGTAAAAGGACAAAGACACCTTTGAATTTTCGTATTGTTTTTTTATCGCTTATTGGAGCGCACGGGAGGGAGGTTAGGGAGAGAAGGTAGGTATAGGTGTTGGAATTTTTTTGAACTTTTGGAGATTATGTGTTCTTGGAAATACTTCCTCAGGCAATGAATTCCAGAGCTTTGGCGTTCTATAGAGAAACGAGTTTTGATAAAGTGCTGTTCGACATATTTCGAGGTTGATAACGAAAGGATTTTTTTATAAGATACGCATCGTCAGGGACGTCATTTTGTCAGCCATTAAGAACAGCTGATGGGGGGACAAACATAACCAAACAACCATTTTCCAAGATCACATGTCACTGTTTTGCTAAATTTCTTGAAAAAAAAACGATATACCTACAAGGTTATTGGTAATTAGACACTTTATTCATTTAGAGATGTGACGGAGGAGGTAAGAAGTAAATTCAACCCTGCAATTATGCAAAAGTTAATAGTTATTGAAATATTAGAATTTTTCTGTATTTCTTAAAAATGTTAAACCTCACTTTGCCGAAAATCTGCTGTAAGTACCTACATATATTATGTGGTCTTATGTTTAGAATGAGAAATAATTTGGATCAACTTTTTTGTTGATAATGAATTACAATTTTTACCAGTTTCTTCTACAAATTGAAATCCTGTATTAAAAAAAAGTTGACGATTTCGAATAATTAAAATTTATCTATGATCTAAATTTCCGGAAATTTTTCATTTTAAATATAGGACCAATTAGTGTTGAGCAAGGATACATGTACTCTATAGTTGAACGGTTAAAAACATTCAAAGTAGATTTTTGGGAAAGTAACTTTTGAACTGTTAAGGTCTAATTTTTGAGAAAAAGAATGATATAGTTGACTGATGCTAGCGCAAATGATATGGACAGCCACTGACAGTAAAACAGCCCGAGTGCGTGTTTATAATGAAGAAGAGTAAATTTTCACAATCGTAGCTTGTTTTTATTCATCAAATTAACATATCACGGAAAGTGTAACAATGTCAGTATTCGAGAAAAAAAAACTGAATTTGGCAACAGTGTTCGTTAGCATACCCGTTTTGACGAGGAGGTTCGTCCAGGAATCAATTCGACTGAAGCGCTCTCTGGTGCCTGTATATGCCTATATAATGGCGGCAAATTTGAAAGTTATAGGACAATCATATTATTAGTATTGAACAATTAAATGAGAATATGTATCCTTAACAAACTAACCTATTTCTATATTGCAATATTTTTTTTGAAAATAAAAACCAGAATGAAGTAAAAACACATTGATAATTAATAGAAGTTAAGTTCTTCAACAAAATTGAGTCCACATCATTCGAACCAGGGACCGTCTGACTGACAGTCAGATGCGCTTAACAACAACAGAATAACAAATAACAACAAAGAACAGCAAAATATAGACATATATAGACAGGCAACCGAGAGCGCTTCAGTCGAATTCATTTCTGGATGAACCGAAGGATTATATGGATGAACCGCCACGTCTTGTTTTGTGTTCGCACAGAGCGGTCGGTTGTATAGGTATTTCAAACTTGCAAGAACTGATTTCAGCAAAAAATTAATAATTTGATTTGTGTCTGATAGACAGTGATAGTGATAGTACCCACTCGATTCTAATAATTATTCAGTTATCAGTGGATATATGTTGTAGATACAAAATGGAAATGATCATATATATCATATTTGAATCCCAAATCCATATGCAAGAGTTATAGTTTTCATCAAATTAACATTAGGACTATTCCAGTCGTGATATTGGTAAAATTAAATTGATGATTGTGAAACCGACAAACTTATTTGGTTATCGTCGAAATCTTGTTGTTGATTTCTAAAAGTTTTAGTCAATTCTAGAAAAATACAAATTCCATTTGTCAAATGGAATACAAATTCCATTTGTCAAATGACAAACATGTTTCGTTACATTAACAAATTTGTATTTTAACAAATTCTGATGAAGTTGTTTTTGATTGATGAACAATAAATGTTTGTGAACTTTGACAACAAAAAGAGTAAATCAACAAAATTTTGATTAACAAACTTAGATTTTCTACTGTGTATGGAGAAACGTGAGATAATTTTGGGTATATACCAGATGACCACCGACCGTGTATAAGATCATATTCATGTTGTATTTATTCATGTATTTTTTCTCAGGTTAGTACTTTTGATTTGACTGGAAGCAACTCTTAACTCTAGAAATTCCGAAATTCTCGTAATTGGGGTATCATTCTACACATGATAACAGTTTTTTCCAGTCGAAATCAAGAGAATTACCTATTTGAAAATCAAAAGTTTGGATCGTTTTTCAAGAAACCGAAATTTTCTGAAATGAACAAATATTAATCAATGAAAGCGAAATGAACGATTTTGTATCACTCCTTCGAAACGGGTTATTTCATTTCGAACTACATCAATGTAAATATATGTAATACCATTACAAAATACTACGGTTCTCTCTTCCGAGAGTGCAATTTCCCCAATCATGCAAAAAAAAATGATAATTTTCAAACCAAACTTCATGTCACAAAAATCATAATCTGTTAATGTAAGGAGTAAAAAAGATTCCTCCTCAAGAATATACAATATGAGTAGTGCTCGATAAGATCCATAATATCATCCAGTATTTTGTCGAGCAAGATTTTTCCGATTTGAAAAACTCTTCTCTACGACAAAAATCTTGCCCGTCACGAAACAGTTTATTTTCTCATGGTATCGTTTGATTACTGGTTTTCAAATTTTGAAATTTGGCACCTCCGGTTGAAACGAAAGTGGACACAAACATCCTTATTTTAGATGGAACACCATGTATTTCATTACATTTTTGGAATCTACGTATTATTTTGATATGTCCCTATAGTTATTTGCGACCGTTCTCAAATTATTACGATTTTTGTAGGAAATTTTGAATTTGCATTTTCTGAAGTTGAATCTTTCGAATCTCTATTAGTATTCATGATGCTTTTTGAAGTGAGATTGAGAATTTTACCAAATCTTATACAGTGTGGTCATTTGGAGGTTTTTGTGAGCTCCGAAACTCATTTTTTCAAATCAAATTATGAAATTACTGAACACACGATTGGATTCTGCTTCCACTGACATAGGGTTTTCTGTATATAACTCGTGGGTTTCGTCGTCTAAAGGTTTTCGTGTTATAGGAGTTCCTTCATAAAAACGTTACGAAAAGTTGGCCAGGCCAAATATTCGCGAGCGATATAAACAAAAATTCGATATGTCAGAAATGCATGATTTGTCGATATGCAGAACGAAATAAATAATAATTATTCTAATATCGATATTTCATTCAAAATCGAGTGGGGTTAGATCTGGTGATCTAGGAAGCCACCTCTATGGCCAGACAGATTAATATTCTTGTCCATATCGCTTCTGACTGTTTGACCTGGCCTACTCTGCCAATACATTGCTATTGGCAATTCAAATACCCACAACTTTTTTATAAAGAAGCCCTCATAGCACGAAAACCTTTGGGAGTTAGGTATCTAAAACCCTTTATCCGTTGAAGCAGCATTCAATCGTATGTTCAGATATTCGATAATATACAGGGCGTTTGATTGAAAAAAAAATTCAAAACTGTCAAATGAGGAGTTATTTATTTATTTATTTATTTTTTATTTATTTATCATACACCACTCAATAGGAACCATTTACAGAGTGGGAGTAATCACAAAAACAAGAGAATATACAGGATGGGTATACACTACTGAAATTGACAATATGATGTTATAGAGTCATGACGCAATTCAGTTAAAGCAGATTTTACGTATAGTGTTCACATTCGTATTGAATAAATCAAGCTGGTCACTGAATTTGTTGCATGTATTAGACATTCTATATATTGGTGAATTCAGTAACACATTAGTTCGGGGGGTTGGCAGATAGAATAAATCTGTTCTGCGGGTAGTCAGCCGAGGAATGAATATGCTGAAGTTTTCAAGGAGGACACAATCATTAATCATATTATTCATCAATTCATATGTGAAAATAACAGCAGAACACTCTCGGCGGACATCCAGACTACTGACCCTGTGCCTGTGGAGTAAAGTTTCGTGCGGGGTGCCCATTGTGGGATACACGCCATCACATTTGAACGAGAGGTACTTCAAGAAACGCCTTTGCACAGATTCTAGTAGGTCAATGTGCACCAGGTATAGTGGCGACCAGACTATGGAAGCATATTCTGATTTAGACCGAGTGTATGCATAATAGAGAGTTTTTAACGTTGAAACTTTCTGAAAATCTCTACTATTTCGAATCAGAAAACCATAGAGTCGATTCGCTGCAGATACCATATTTTCTATATGAGGGGTGAAAGTAAGTTTGCGGTCGAAATTCTTGACCACACTGTATATTTGGTAAAATTCCTAGTCTCATTTTAAAGAACATAATGAATACTAGCTTTGGTAGAGATTCTATAGATTTAACCTCGAAAATTTAATGATTGTCGTTACTTGATATTCTGATTAATCCTATAAATGGGTGGTAAAGGGGTGGGATGGATGCTACAAAATATTTCAACAATCAGATCATGTTAGGGATAGTAGAATCCGTCTATTCGTGAAAAAAAAATATCAAAAAATATCATAACTTGATATTTTCATTATATATTCAATAGGGTGGGAGAGAGGGGAATTGATGCTACAAAATATTTCTATCATCAGATCATGTTGAGGAGACTTTTTCATATAAATTCTATTGAAAAAAATTATCAAAAATCTCTTATTTGCGTCTCAACTTGATATTAGGGTAGTTCATACTTGCGATTTTTCGACAAACTTTGCGGACCGAAGATTTCCAATTCATATTTTTCATTGAAAATCTGGAATATGAATGTACGGAATATGATTTTCATGCCCTCATACAAAAAATTTCATGACAACACCCTCATAAGGGTAGTAGACCGAGGCTATCTAAAAATATCAATCGGATAGCATCGGTCGGAAAAGTTTCTCGAAAAATCACAGGTATAAACTACCCTGATGAGGGGATTGTCATGAATTTTTTGTTTGGTGGCATAAAAAACATAGTCCATACATTCATATTCCAGATTTCCAATGAAAAATAACAATTGGATAGCCTCGGTCGGCAAAGTTTCTCGAAAAGTCGCAAGTATAAACTACCCTTATGAGGGGGATGTCATGAATTTTCTGTATGGTGGCATGGGAAACCTATTTCGAACATTGATATTCCAGCTTTTCAATGAAATATATCAATTGGATGGCATCTGTCAGCAAACTTTTTCGAATAAACACACGAATGGGGTTGGATTTGGATTTTGAACATGGTGGCACGAAGGCATACTCTCATAGATATCAGTTTTGCATTATGATCTCAATATTCGCATTATTGGTCTCAAATCGATGAAATATTCGATTGTGGTCAGCAAATTACTATTACCCTGTACACAATAGTTATATAAAAGGTATACTATTCATGACCTCGTTACATTTCCGCACTCGCCGCTATGATTACGACTCGAGCCAAATATTTCACTATCCACATACTAGTTATGTATTATACTTGTTTGTGAACGGAAAAGACAAGAATTCGAAAACGGATGTTCCATTGAATGAAAATAACTTTTAGTTCCACACTTTCATGGGACACTGTGCCAGTTGCCTAGGCACAGTATGCCTAGGTCAGTTATTGTTACTGTTTCGATCGTGATGCAATCTCACTATTGGTATTGATAAAATAATATAAACAGGGTGGCACATCGAAAACGTACTGCAAGCAGGCATTACAGGCTGGGAAAGAACTTTTCGATAAAATCCGCAAACAAGTCAAGTTTGTTTGTCAGGGGGACACATTTTGACGATTCAAGCATAGTGAAACCTTCAACCCCCTAAGTAGGGGTGTCACCCCAACATTTTTTTCAAATGGGAAGGGGGTCAAGCGATACCTCTTGAGAAGGGGCTGGTCATTCCCTACACAGTGCTGCTTAGATTTTCAAAATCGATTCACTCGTTCAGAAAATATGAAGCGTTGAAACTCCAACGATAATGTGTGACGAAAAATGCAAAAATTGATTCAATTTTACTTGAAAACTCATTTATTAGTAGAGTAAATGTTCGAATTGCTGTCTGTCAACCTGAATACAGTGGTATGAGTTATTTTCAAACCGTTGTCGTACATTCTCTGGAGCATTTGGAATGTCACTTCGCGACATACGTTAATGATTCTTTGTTGCAACTGTTCTAATGTGTCTGGTGGTGTTTTGTAAGTCGGGTGACCGAGGTGGCCATTCTATTGGGCCCCGTCGTCCTATCCATCGTCCTGGAAATGTGCCATGTGAATAATTGCGCACATTGTGGGAATAATGAGGAGCTCCGTCTTGTTGGTAAATCAGTTCCTGTTCATCGTATGCGGGATCGTTCTCAATGATATTTGTTAGAGCTGGTTCGATGGCATTTTGTATAGTAAATAAAAGTACATAGCGCCTGTTGAATTTCCAGGAAGAAAAAAAGGTCCTACAATGGCATTTCCAAAAATACCAATCCACACATTTAACTTCTGGGGGTGTTGCGTGTGTGTCTCGTGGAAAATCCTTGGATTGGTGTCAGCCCAGTACTGGCGATTCACTGAACCGTTGAGGAAAATTGCAAGCGACGATCATAGTCGTCTTCATTCAGTTCGTGCACTAAGCGTATTTTGTAAGGATTGAATTTGTATTTTTTGAACACTGGTACAAGACACAACCGTCGCAATGGCCATTTGTCTTGTACTCAGCGTACTATCAACTGCAACTTGCCCCAATACTGCTATCTCCGTAGGTTCATTAGTACTGGATTTTCAAGCTCTCTCTATTCGTTATGAACTGAACCTGTTTCGCGAAATTTGTTCACCAATTCGCGAACATTTTTCCACAGGCATGTTTGTCAGGATGCCGTTGGTTAAACAACTCCGCGACCCGATTTCCACATCCATCGTTTTTGAAAATAAGCTCAATGATTTCCACTCTGTCTGCAATTGAATACACCGTAATAATAGATTTTAAAGTCAATTCGTGAACACTCCAACCACGACATGTATCAAGCAAATACTAAATCTTTCGGAATGTACAGGATGTGTCTCAAGAGAGCGCAATATATCAGTTATACTTTTCTCAATGGGATTTTCATAGAGATTTTTCGATTCCTCATCGGAAATGAAACCCACACTTCTTCGAATGTTTCCTATACCTTTGATTCATTGTTCCCCAGTAATAATGACAAACTCAATTCAACTTTGCGGCTATGTAAAAACACTAGCGAAAATAACAGTTGAAGCGGAAAATTGCTTGGAATTTTTCGCAGACATCTGAAAAATGAGGTTTACATTCCGGCATTGAAGAACAAATAATATTTTGAGCGATTGTTATGTTGGGAATAGATTTAACTATGAAATTCCGTTTTGATTCTATGCAACCCTCAAAATTACAAAAGGAAAAATAAAATTTGATCAGTACGTTGAATTCCACTTTCCACCAGCTTTCCAATGAGGGGTCACTAGCCATAGGGTTACATTTGAAAAAAACATGTTGAGGGTATTTTCAGCTACCCCTGAAGGCCTATATCCCACATATTGCTTGCGAAATGTAGGTGAATATAAAAAAAATTTGACGAATCGCGTGAATTGGAAAAAAAATCATTCACCTCCCTTCTAGCAAATTTATTCCAGTTAAAGTCTCCACCCTGTATATACCCACACCGGAATCAATACTGGTCAAGTCTGCTTATCTGGGTGGCCAGGTACATGGACCCCATCTCTACTCATTCATTCATCACGATTTTTTTCATCATGTCATTATGGTGATTCCTCACATAACGTTAGAAATGCCAGGAAGCTATTCTACTGAATTAACATCATTCGGTTTCAATGTTCAATGGATAATTCTCAAGAACAGTCCAAAAATGCCTTGACGTAAATTCAAATAACATTCCAGAAAATGAGGCAAGATAACGTAATTACCAACAATACCACTATAAGTGATTATTCTCCATCGATATTGACAGTCAGCTGTGCGAAAAAAAAAATGTTGATTTCGGTGTCATAATAATGAAAATTGTATCGGTTCACCCTATCATTATCCATGACAAGTCGATTGATCCGTAAATAACGTGATCAGAAAAATCTCGCCTTCTTATCCAACTCGCTCAAGAGTCCATAGACATGTCTGTTTATTTCCTTCTGGGAATCCATACCATACGAATGTTGGTACTCAAATCATGACAATCTAACTGAAACTGAAAAATATTCGCCTCAACAATTGTAATTCAGAAGAGAAAGAAACAATCAAAAATGATTGTTTGGAATATAGAGATATATTGAATGAATCTCTTTAACATTCACCAATCAAATTCAGCATGAAATGAATTTGAATGATAAAACCCCAATTTATTCAAAAATAAATATCGTTACCCAGAAATTCATAGACAAGAAGTGAAAAGTCAAATTCATAAAATGTTAGCACAAGATATACAAAATTCCACTTCACCTTGGTCTACTCTATTTGTATCGTACCAAAAAATTTAGATGCCTCCGTTGAACGAAAATAGAGAATGGTCGTAGATTATAGAAAATTGAATGAAAAAACTATAGATGATAAATATCCACTTTCACATATCACGGACATATCTGCTTGCCTATGTGACACATAAGTGGCAGGTGTCAATAGAGAAACATGGGGAGTCTCTGGCTGTAGCCTTGGATATCTCCAAAGCATTTGACCGAGTTTGGCACCAAGGCCTCCTAGCGAAACTTCCGTCATATGGTTTGCCGCCCAAACTGTGTCTTTTACTATCGAGTTTTCTTGCAGATAGATCTCTCTACGTGGTGGTAGACGGGGTCTCGTCTGATACGATGACGATCAATGCTGGTGTTCCACAAGGCTCTGTCTTGGCACCAACTTTGTTTTTGCTCCACATCAATGATTTGTTGAATGTTACCTCCAGCCCAGTTCATAGCTTTGCGGATGATAGTACACTTCATTCCGGCTTTTCCTCTAGAGCCCCTATATCATCCAACGAGGCCAGAAGTGCAAGGCGAAGACAGGTTGATGCTTTAAATGAGGATCTGACAAGAATTCTGAAATGGGGATCTGATAATCTAGTACAGTTCAATGCAACTAAAACTCAAGCTTGTATGTTCACCAAGAAGGCTGATCACACAATGCCCAATTTGATGATGTCGGGTACCACTGTTCCTATGAGGTCGTCAATATCCATGCTGGGTGTCACCACCAACAGTGCTCTCTCATGGGACGATCATGTGGGGTCCATTGCGAAGACTGCTTCACAAAAACTCGGTTTTCTTTTCCGTGCGAAGAGATACTTCACATCCCAGCAACTGCTTATGATCTACAAAGCACAAATTCGACCTGTCCTGGAGTACTGTTCACATGTTTGGAGCTCAGCCCCCAAACATACGCTTAAGCTCTTAGATTCAATTCAGAAGAGAGCTATTCGCCTAGTCGATGACACAACACTCACCAAATCATTGACCTCTCTAGATCATCGTAGAAAGGTCGGCGATCTTTGCCTTTTTTATAGGCACTTTCACGGTCGGTGCTCAACGGAAATATCATCTATTATGCCACCACGCGCGATTCCTAGTAGACAAACCAAACGAGCTCAAGCTGGTCACCCCTACACTGTCAGGCTCGAGACCTGTCGAACATCGCTATACCAAGCATCATTCATCAATAGAACGGCAAAGTTGTGGAATTCTTTGCCTAGTGAAGTCTTTTCTGATGCTTACAACCTCCAAACATTCAAGAAAAATTCCAACACCTTCCTTCTTTCCCAAAATTCCACCGCACCCAAAATTCCACGATGTTCCTCGAACATCATAGGTTTCCCTTTCGTGTTGTCCACAGATAATAAAAAAAACATTCTAGGTGAATTAGGCAAAAGTCAATACTTTAGCACTCTCGACCTTGCAAACCGATTTCACCAAATTGAGGATATTGCAAAAACTGCATTTTTAACAGAAAATGGACACTACTTATTCAGGAGAATGCCTCTTGGATTGAAGAATGCACCCAGTACATTCCAACGAGTAATGGATAATATTTTACGCGGTTTACAAAACGAAACTTGTTTGGTATATCTTGATCATATTGTTATTTTTCTTCAAAAACATTGAACATTGAAAATTGAAATTAGTTTTCGAAAGACTGATTTTGAAGTTCAATCAGATAAATCTGAATTTCTACGCAAAGAAGTTAATTATTTAGGACACGTTATAACTCCTTCGGAATGCTAGGCCCATACTTTTTCGAAGAAAATGGCCTCACAGTGATCGTAACTTCTAAACGGTATTTGGAGATGCTCATTTTTTCACGTGCTGGAACGCCTGGGAGTAGAAAATATCGATTTATGGTTCTAGCAAGATGGAGCAACAAGCCATACTGCGCGAATTTGCATGGCTCCTTTAACAAACATTTTTCCTGGACGACTTGTATCCCGACATGGTGATTTCAATTGGCCCGCAAGGTCTCCAGATTTGACTAGCCCTGATTTTCTTCCAACAATAGGCCTCGAACGTAACGAGCTTCAAAAGACAACATTACCGAAGAAATCAGAGCGATAAACCAGGAAATGCTACAGATAATTTTCAATCATGACCTCAACAATGTTTGAAAAAACGCGGTCGTCATTTGAAAGATGTTATTTTAAGAAAATAGTTCCTGTTGTGAAACTGCATTATGTGTGTAATGAAAATATATGATTTTGACCTCGATTGTTTCATTAGTATAACCACAATAACACTCTCAAAATCGTCAATACACGGAAAAAAGAATTTGTTGATTCAAGCAATATTTACTTCGATCAACCAAATAAAAGTGTCATATATGCACGACATGATATAATATAATATAATGTTGAAACGAGTAACATTTGATCTTGTTTCAAGAGCATATTCTAAGTTTCAGTCAACCAAATATTAAATACAGTCTGTAAGTTCTTCGAGGAGGTGGTATATTCATTTTTCAGCTTTTAATGGGATTTTCTCTCCTCGTTTCTAAAAACTAGAGTAGAAGTTATTAAAAATTATTGCAATATATTTGTAGTAAGGACAGATTTAGGATCTGTCCCAAAATGTCACTGCGCTTGAAATTAAACCTTTAGATACCTAAAAGAGAAATTCTCTATTGGTCAGTGACACCTTGTTTTTGAAAAAATTTGGAAATACAAATATATTCTATAAGAATTAAACCTCTACTTATCTTGGTGGACGTTTCGAGAACGAATCTGCTCCCGTTCTCAACACAATTGAAATATTTTTTTCTTCTTCATAAAATTTTCTCAATGTTTTCGATTTTGACACTGAAAAGTGACAATTTGGCAGACGGAGGAATTCTGGTTACAAGGTGTTTTCATTAATTGATATCGAATTTTCCATTTTCATATTCAACTGAACAAGAAGCAATATTATTGTCTCCGTTCAGGAGAATGAAAGCAGACTCTTTGATTTTCCGTTTTTGGTTGTTGTCTTCTTTTCCTGTGACAAGTTTCGAGTGGAAACAGTGTTCAAGACAGAAAATACAATGAGATCGATTTTGACTCATACAAAACCGAAAAATGAAGAACAATCATCAAAAAATTGTATTTACAGTATACCATGTGTTTGTGGAAAATATTATACCGGTAAAACCAGCAGGCCTCTATCAGTAAGGATGAAAGAGCATAAGAACAATATAAAGAGAAGATATACTGACAAATCAAAATTAGCTTAGCATATCCTTACTGAAAATGGACAACATATGGGCGATTGGGGTAATATTAAGATCATAGGAAAAGAAGACAACAACCAAAAACGGAAAATCAAAGAGTCTGCTTGCATTCTCCTGAACGGAGACAATAATATTGCTTCTTGTTCAGTTGATATAGATAGAACTTGGCATCCACTTCAGAAACTTGAATATGAAAATGGAAAATTCGATATCAATTAATGAAAACACCTTGTAACCAGAATTTCTCCGTCTGCCAAATTGTCACTTTTCAGTGTCAAAATCGAAAACATTGAGAAAATTTTACGAAGAAAAAAAAATATTTCAATTGTGTTGAGAACGGGAGCAGATTCGTTCTCGAAACGTCCACCAAGATAAGTAGAGGTTTTATTCTTATTGAATATATTTGTATTTCCGAATTTTTTCAAAAACAAGGTGTCACTGACCAATAGAGAATTTCTCTTTTAGGTATCTAAAGGTTTAATTTCAAGCGCAGTGACATTTTGGGATCCTAAATCTGTCCTTACTACAAATATATTGCAATAATTTTTAATAACTTCTACTCTATTTTCTAGAAACGAGGAGAGAAAATCCCATTGAAAGCTGAAAAATGAATCAACCAAATATTCTTTGGATGAACAATATATCATGTCGAACCAACCACATTATGTTTTATTTCAACGCAGAAATTGATTCGATCCAATTCATTATGGTAAGGACAGATTTTGTGATCTGCCCCAAAATGTCACTGCGCTTGAAATTAAATCTTTAGATACCTGAAAGAGAAATTCTCTATCTGTCAGTGACACCTTGTTTTTGAAAAATTCGGAAATACAAATATATTTAATAAGAATGAAACCTCTAATTATCTTGGTGGACGTTTCGGGAACGAATCTGCTCCCGTTCTCAACAGAATTGAAATATTTTTCTCTTCGCAAAATTTTTCAATATGTTGTCGGTTTTGACACTGAAAAGTGACAATTTGGAAGACGGAGGAATTCTGATTACGAGGTGTTTTCATTAATTGATTTTGAATCTTCAATTTTCATATTCAATTTTCAGAAGTTGGTGCCAAGTTCTATCTCTATCAACTGAACAAGAAGCAATATTATGTTCAGCTTATTTTGATTCGTTCTTATGCTCTTCCATCCTCACTGATAGAGCCCTGTTGGTTTCACCGGTATAATATTTTCCTCAAACACATGGTATACTGTAAATACAATTGTTGATGATCTTCATTTTTCGGTTTTGTATGAGTCAAAATCGATCTCACTGTATTTTCTGTCTTGAACACTGTTTTCACTCGAAACTTGTCACCAACACGTTCAATTTTTTCAGATATTCCGGGAATGTGTATGGGATTACATTTGTTATCAGTGTTGGTTGTCTTTGTGGTTGTTGTATATTTTGTCTGTTTTCAATTTGGTGTATTGTTTTATCAATGAAATGTTCCGGATAAGTGTTGAGTTGTAGAACATCTTTCATATATGGTTCATTTCGGTATTGAAAATTTGGTGGTTCGATGATATGGATTTGGCTTTATCATGAAGTGATTTGATTATTCCTTTCTTTATACTTGTATGATGATCTGATTGAAAATTGAGGTGTGTGTATTTTAACGATATATACTTGTTATCAAAATGTTATCTGATTTTCCAATGAGGACATCTAAAAATGGTAATTGATTTTTAGATTAGCTTTCTAAAGTGAATTTGATTGTGGGTTCGATATTGTTTATATAATTTGGAAAAATATCTAGTTCCATACGGTTATGTGGCCAAATAATGAAAATATCATCCACATATCTCCACCAAGTCTTTGGTTGTTAATCGAATTTTTTTCACAATATTTTCTTCAAAATCTTCCATGAATATATTACTCAGAATAGGAGATAATAATGGAGAACCCATCAAGTCAGATATCATTTCGCTTGTTTATGGTGATTCCATCCCAATATTCAATATCTTGGCACCGTTCTCGAATTGGTATTTGTGAACAGAGCCATCTATTGACTAGTATAATGATGGTAATATAAGTATTTCAATCCGATGTACCAAATTTACGATTGATTTCTTCATTCTTTTATGAATTATTGTAATACTGATGAAAGAAATGATCGAAATTTCATATAGATCTAATGAGGTGAGTACTTTCAGGTATTCCATAGGGTATTGAATTTGTTATGTAATTGTATATTTTGGCTCATTCACCCTAATGATTGACCCATATGCCATTAACTTCCACAGTGATGAAGTGATATCCTTGTAGGTATACTCAATATATTCACTATCCAAAAAATCATCATGCTGAAATATGATTGTCAATAATATAAGTACCTAAATGAATGAAATGAGTCACTTGATACACTCAGGATATGGAAGTTGTTTAATTTTGAAGAACAAATGATGTATGTTTTCTGCATATCTTTGATCTCCATATCCAAGTAGAATCTAGTAGTTATTCACAAATGTAGCTCAGAATCAGTTTTCAAACTAATCCAAAATTCTCAGTTCAATAATTTCTGATACTGATCGAACATAATCCACATATTTTATTCCATTCGCGTATTAAAATCCAGTTCATCAGCTGGAAGTGAGAAAGAACGTATTCAGTTTGATTACTATATATTCTTGAATTGAGCGAAATCAGTTGTTTGAATCGATCCTGTATTGAATTTGAATTGATATTACCATTTGTTCAAAGTGAATCGATAAATGATCCATTCGATACTAATATTTTTGGAAAGTTAGATTTGGATCACTCAGTTCAAAGAGATATTTTATTGATTCGACATAACCATTCATTCAATTTGGATTGGAGATGATTCCGTTTGATCAATATATACTCGTATCAAGCATATATAAGAATTGTATCAAGAATCCCATTTCGTACATGCAATAGTATGGTGTCATTCGATGAATATAACTGATGATTGAAAGGAATGATATTCAATTCGTTCAAACGAATAATTTCAACCAAACATATTTGGTTGAATTAACAAATCCTTCTTTCCGTGTACCCATCGCGCCACCCTGTATATGAAATTTGCCTAGAGTTCTTCGTAGAACCTGAAAATGTAAAAATATATTGGGTGTTCCGTTTGAAATAAGCAAGTTGATTTCAACTTTCGGTACAACTGCAAATGCCAGCATCTTTGAATAATTTAGCCGAATTGCCCCCATCAACAGTAGTATGCCACCAAATTTTCGAATTCGCTCTACTTATAGTTTTCCATATATTGATAGATTCAGTTCCCGGAGGGACACTCTGTATAGGGACTGCATACACTATAAGATAGAGATTGGAATTCCTTAACCGAGTTGAAATATACAGGGTGTCTAATTCAAAATAAAGAAGTTATTGATGTTAATGATATTGATTAAGATTGAAGAATTTTGAGCACTTTGTATAATATGAAGGGATCAACTGATGAATTATTATTAGGAACATGCAATTTCAAAAAAAAATGATATCTCGAAAACAATGCATGAATGAAAGAATATGTATGAGGAACCTTCGGATGTCCTTTCCGATGAGGAATCGAAAAATTGCTATAAAAGCATAAAAGTATAACTTCGATATACTGCCTTTCATGAGACACCCTGTATATTTTGAGATATTTTCATTTGGTAAATAATGATCTCACTCCGATTATAACATTTTTCAGAGAATTCGGAAATCCTAAGAGTACATACGCATTTTTCCTTGACAATGATGATACAGACGACCTGTACATAAAACTTAGTAACTTAATGCGACAAACTTTCAAAAATTCAGCCTTCAGACTTCTGAAATGTGACACGAAAGTAGAAGATATTCTCGACAAAGATAGACAGAACGAGATTTTGCAATATAACCATGAAACAAAAACCAATCATCGCGGAATACAAGAAACCATACAACAAATAAAAAATCGATACTATTGGCCTAATATTGCTAATGATGTCACATTATATCAATACTTGTGAAACATGTCAACTAGTAAAATATGATAGGAGGCCCCCAAAAATTCATTTGCAACTCACTCCCACACCGAAGAAACCGTTCGAGATGGTCCACATTGATGTTTTCCAAGCGGATAACCAAAAATTTCTCACTATTTTAGACAGCTTTTCCATGCCATGCCATATCTATTGTAAATGCACTCATCAATTTTATGTCATTTTATGTCATTTCATGGAATGCCACTCCAAATTGTCGCCGATAGCGGCACCAAATTTAAAAATTCCACCCTCACCGATTTCGCGAAACTTCATAAAATTGATCTTCACCTAACGACCCCCAAAAATTCTAACAGTAACGCCCCTGTAGAACGCTTTCATTCTACCATTTTAGAACACCTGAGAGCACTAAAATTGAAAAACCCACACATCACCTCAATAGATATGATGCCGTATGCAATTTTTGGTTACAATCATTCGATACATTCTCTCACAAAAAAGAAGCCCATTGATATCATTACAGGACATTTAGACTCAAAGGACCCATTTGACATAGACTTGAATCAAGAACTCTTGAACAACTATATACAAGAGGGTAAGCAAAAAACTCAACTATATGATCACATTCATGAAATATCTCACAGACAAAAGGAAAAAGTGATTGAAAAAGCTAATCAAAATCGTGAAGACCCAGTACATTTGCAGAAAACGAGGAAGCATTTCGACATGACATCAAAGCCCGTGGTAAAAAACTCAAACCCCTCTTCATAAGAGAGACAGTTGAAAAAGACGAAGGAAATAAACTCAAAACGCAGAGAGATACCTATCACAAAAATATCTTCAAGAAGCCAAGGGCCAAAATAACGAAAACAGAATACAGAATGTAACAGAATACTCCTGCTAACAACGACCCACCTATCGATGACGACGACCAAGAACATACAAATAACTGACTTGCGGAACAATCCCGGAATTTTACCACTAAAGATCGGAAACGCCTGAATCAAAATCGGCACTCACACATTCCTACACTATTTAGAATTCGGCCCAATAAGAAATGAAATTACTCTTCTCGAAAATCAGTACAATCAAATCAAAACCACTTTGACTAAACGAAAGTTGACTTCGACTTATAACTCCTCTTTACAAACTATCGAACAACACATCGATTACTAAATGAAGGCGGTGAAAGAAAAAATGCAATCAGTATATCCATTGATTCGAAGAAAGAAACGTGGTCTATTAAATGGTGTAGGTAACATCGTTAAAGCTATTTCCGGAAACTTAGATCAAGAAGATGCTGAACGTTATGACAATGCTATTGAGACACTACAAAAAAATGAAGGAAGAATCATCAACTCATTGAATCATCAAATATCTCTAACTCACCAAATTCTTGAAGATAACAACGAAACGTTTTCTCTGATGATCCATAATCAAGATATAATCAAAGAAACTATAGAAGAACTTCAGAGCAACAATACCTTTTATTTTTCACTACTAGACACTTTCACTCAATTAAAATTCAATCTAGATACATTGTTGTCAATTCTCACAAACATCGAAAATTCAATATCATTTGCTAAGCTTGGAAGGTTACACAGTAGTATTATATCGATTGAAGATATGGAATCAATAATCACATGTCTTCGTGAACATCATTCAGTAAATCAATTAGTCTATTCAGATATTGCCGACATTCACAAACAATACGATGTTATCTCAGTAGATGCATATTTTTCAAAAGACAGATTAGTATTTGCATTGCATATACCTCTAGTATATCCCGATATCTTCACCCACTACCACCTTTACTCAATACCAACGAAAAACCTTACTACCATAATTCCAAGAAATCCTTTCTTCACAATGAGTGACGACCTATTCCAACACGAGGCCGAACCATGCCGCCAACTCGATTCCAAGTATCTATGCGGAAATAACTATCTCATCAATGGACTACAAGAACAAGATTGCTTCTTCTCAATCCTCCAACTGAAAGACAGCAAACCACAATGTCAGATATTTTCAATATCAATCAAGAAACACGTGATCGAGGAAATTAGCGAATCTTACTATATCGGTATTTTTCCTAATCGAGAGAAAATCCAAACCAGATGTGACCAAACATACTTCCTGATGCTACACGGCACTTACCTTCTCCAAGTACCATACCAGTGTAGTATCCAAACTTCAGGATATGGGTACACCAACGAGAAAGGAGAATCCCACGAAAAACCACTGCTGCTTCCCGAAATCAAGATCCAAGAGCGAGCAGAAAATAGTCAATTACACATCGACAATATTCAGCTGGATCAACTACACGAACTACAGCTGAAGGGAAACAGTATCCAACCCCTCAGAATCGACGACCAGAAATCTTCGAACCATTTTCCTTGGACCATTCCACTGTACGCAGTAGTAACCTTATACTACTTTATTATGGTTATCGTATCAGCCAAAAATTCAAAAGGACCAGAAAGAATGATGAACTCACACACCCAGCAGAAGTTTTGTTCGTTCCAGCCAAAACTCCGTCTTAGGGATGGAGCAGTTATGTCGTTGAACCAGCCGAACGAAATATGAAGATGCAGACGTTGCAGTTCATCGCACTTCTAGAATCATCCGACTCATGCAATTCCGGACAGCAAATTTTTCTCATCTATTCGAACAGGCATTCTGATTGTAGAGCTCTAATTATTCGGTCGAAATAAATAATTATTATTCTTCTGTTTTTCAAAAACGATTCTCGTTCATTAAAAAACTTGAGTCTCATTCATTGTCCTCATTACACACACCAAATGATAATCACAGGTGATGGGATTGAAGAAAAGATGGTATATTACATAAAAAGAGTATAACATGAAAATTTGCCATTTCCATTATTAACCAGGATCCAACATATATCATGTATTCTTTTAATAATCACCAATATAAGCTACTCAGTTATTTCTTCATTAACAAAATATTCACATAACATTGGATATTCTTCAACTGAATGTCTCATGTCAAGTCTGAACCAGGAATGCCAAATATTGAGTGGCAGGGCACACCGGTCCTCCTGTCTAATATCCAGATTTAGGTTCATGAAACAGAAAACAAAAGACAGTCGATACCCTTGTAGGACATTTGATACTTAGAATACTAACGAAGATCCACCCTGTACTCACAGATAGAAGCATTGAAGCCAAAATCACAAAAATTAAGAAGAGAATATTGAAACACCTCGACATAGGACTCGATACGATTTCCAACATATCGATTTCATAAAATGGGAGCAATTGTTCACAAGGAACATTCTGATTACCCTCACCACACTACTTTCCTCAACGGGGTGTACCCTCGGCTTCAAATTCTCTAACTTCTGATAGATGAGTACGATCCCTCTATAATATGCCTACAAGAAACGAATTTTCGAGACAATCGTATATACACCTCTATAAATTATGATTGTTCCAATCGAAATCGTACCGGAACAGGTAGAGCTAGTGCGGGGGAGTCGCAATATTCATCAAGAACAACATAGAAACTCAATAGAGAGTACGAAGCAACGGCTATGTCGATAACACTGCAGAACAATCACACTCAGTATATGCAATATTTACATACCAGAAAACAATAGAAATCTCGATAGCCACTCTTGAAAATCTAGCTAACCAATATCCAAAACCGCTAATCATGCTAGGTGACTTCAATTGTCATACCACTAGTTGGGGTTGCTCAACAACGAATCCAAAAGCTACCATTTTAGATAACTTCATCAACAACTCTTACCTGACAATACTAAATACAGGCGATATTACCAGATCCAATCCTAATTCCAGTAATCATTGGCTTTATGTGAACCGGTACTCCACCCCACAGTAACATAGGAAGTACTTCTATATACTTATCATAGTAACAACTTTCCTATATTGATTACCAACAATGCTTATGAAAGAACATCAACACCAATCCCCCAGAAATGGAAACATCACCTCGCCACAGTTGACGAATGGAAAAAATACAGCATCATTATAGAATCTACCATATTGGAATCGAATACCCAAGATAAGGATATCAATATCATAGTAGAATATTTAACAAGAACAATTATCAGATCGGCAACGGATTCTATAGGCAAAACAACGCACGTAAAGGACGTACTCCAATCCGGGAAGCCATCAAAGTTACTGACCTGAACCTGACCAATTACAAAATAGTCAGAACCCGAATGAGATATACTATCAAACAATTAGAAGGAATCTCATGGGATAAATTCGTGTCAAACATCAACCACACCACACTTATGACCGAAGTCAGGAGACAGTGAAGAAAATGAAAGGCTGTTACTCGAATAACAATATTACTCTCCTGAAGTATAATGAGACTGTTGTTTCTGATAATCTGGCTATCTCAAACATACTCTCAGATGTGTTCGAGAACCACACTAATGACTCTAATAACTACACCGACGAGTTTCTGATTATGAGAGCCACTAAACAGGGAGATCTTAACATAGTAGACGATTGCGAAAACCCACTGAACGCCCCAATCACCATGAGTGAGTTGAAAGAATCACTGTCTAAGTGCAAACCTTCCAGTCCTGGTCCTGATATTGTTCCTTATATATTTCTCCAGAATCTACCAGAAATAGGCAAAACAGAGTCAGCAGAGGGATAACCTGCGCGAACGAAACCATAAGGAACTAGCTCCGGGAAAGAGTAGGTGAAATGGGTCAATTATGAGAGTGTGCCGACCTCACGGTTGTGGATTCAAAAAACCTCCCTGAAAGACCCAGAGTCCTGGTTTCAACCTGGGACCAGAAAGCGATCACAAGGGAACAGCGCGGACACAATTGGGGAAGGCTGGTTCCTCCTGAACAGGAAATCGGAGAAGGGTGGTCAGACGGCGAGCCATCCTTCAGGGCCTTGGAACAGGACCAATTCAAGGCTGTCTATAAGCTCAAAAGGGTGACGTTCCGAGTCCTGAGGGATCTTGCCGGTGGAGACAATGGCGATGGTCAAGGACCTTGCTGCAATAAAAGGGGAATTTGATGTGGCCCTCATACAAGAACCTTGGATTGACAGGAACAATCATGGGGCTCGGAGGTATGGCCAACTGATCTAATCATCTGCCTCACCAAAATCCCGTATACAATCAGAGATGATATAAAATACTGCCGATGAGTGATTTCTGCTCTAGAGATCTAACGACAGTGAAAATGAAGATGGCAAGGAATAAAAGACCAAGGAAGATAGAGATAGCTTCAGCCTACCCACCAAAGAATTGGAGAAGCTGGTGGCTGACTGAAGAGCGGACGGATCTCAGTTAGTCATCGGCTGTGACTCCAATTCACACCATGAGGCAGCGCGAGGAAGCACGGACACCAATGCCAGAGGTGAGTCACTACTACAATTTATCATGACTAACAATTTAGAAATACCTAATGTAGGCAGAAGACGTTACTTTGTATCATCAGTTAGGAAAGAACTAATCAACATAACATTGGGAACTAATTATATAAGCACCACGGCTGGCACGTGGCTGATTGGATGGGTCTGACCACAGACACATCTAATTCGAAATTTCAGGAAATGAGACCGAATTAGAACAATATCGCAATCCTCGCGAAACCAACTGAGACGAATATAGAACAGATCTAGAGCATTTGCTGAAGGGGATGGATAAGAAAATATACAACACAAATGATCTTGAGCTGAATGCGGGTCAACTGCAGGGCGCTACCATCTCAGCATTCAACGACAACTGTCCACTTGTTAGCAAAAAGACCACCAGGAGCGTGCCCTGACGATAAACTTGCTAGGAAGAGGAAGCTCGTCAGGAAACTTTGCAATAAATGTGAAAACTCAGGTGATTGGAGGGATTTAAGAACTCCCTCACTGAGTACAACATAGCACTAAGGCAAGCTAAAAGAAAATCGTGGAAGAGACACTGTGAGGAAGTGGAAGGAACTCACGAGGCTGCAAGACTACACATAAAACTCTCGGAGTATCACATTATCTAAACCATAAGAACGGGGTCAGGGGGATACACGCAGAATGGGAAAGACACCTTGGAGGTACTGTACAAGGTACACTTCCCAGGATCAACAAACTTCACATCACCTGAGGCCTGGAGATACTCAGAACTCTGGGCTGTACTGTCTCCACTGCTCTGGAACCTGGTGGTAGAAGATCTACTGATAACACTAGAGCGGAACAGACACGGAACACTTGGGTATGCAGATGATATAGTCATCATGGTCCAAGGGAAATTCAACACCACAGTAAGGGAAAGAATGAAAATGGCCCCAAACTTGGCAAGTACATGGACAGATGAAGAGGGCCTAATTATCGTTCCCTCCGAATCAACCATTGTAGCTTTCACCTGGAGAAGAAAGTTAAAGGGATTAGGTCGGTCCTCCTACCCTTCAAGGGACCCAATCCAGATATCGGGGAAGGTAAGTATCTCGGAGTAATCCTAGACAATAAACTCACCTGGAACCAACAACTGGCAAATGTGAAGAAAAAAGATGAGTCAATATTGAAGACAGTCAGGCAGGCTCACCTAAAAACATGGGGACTAGATCCCGAAATGATGTATTGGACATCGTGAAACCGATTATCACCTACGCATGTTTGGTTTAGTGGACAAAAATGAATCAGAAAATAGTCGTAGCTGAGTTGAACAAGGTACACCAACACCAACAGCAGCCATGGAAGCTTCATTAAACCTCCCCGATTGAAATAAGCATTATGGGAGAGGCAAGAAATGGGCTTCCACGACTAAAAAACATGAGCAACAGATAGGGCCACAACAAGATGAAGGAACTGGTGGGAGGTAACATTATATACTATAACTAACTAACTATAATATATAACTATATAACTAACTTCGAGGTGATTATAGAAGATCGAAATGAATGGACAGTATCAAGATCCAACCTGGAGAGAAGATCTGGTATACGCACGGATCTAAGACCAAGGGAGGAACTGAAGCTGGAATATAAAGTGAGGGATAAAACTCTCAACTGAACACCTCACTGGGAACAAATATTTCCGCCACTGAGGGCTCTTAGGAACCTAAAGTGACATCTAGACTGGTATGGGAATGACGACAAGAACTCAGTGTCCTCACAGAAAAACGAATGTGAGTCCAAGGACACTGTGGCATCAGAGGCAACGAAAAAGCGGATGAGCTAGCTAACAACGGCTCATCAACTCCATACATTGGCCCAGAACCTGTCCTTGGGGTCATATAAACAACAGTCCGAAGCTACATACGGGACTGGACTAAACTGAAACAGAGAGAGCGCTGGAAAGGGAAAACATTCACCAAAGGACCGTCGACACAAAAAACTGAAGAACCACTCGAAATGAGTAGGAACCAAGTTAGGACAGTAACAGGAGTCATCACTGGTCATAGTCCAACGAGAGGACAACTGCACAAAATGGGGCTGTACAGGCTGTCCCATTTTTGATGTCCTTACGGGATATCTCGCTTATTTTTGAAGATACAGATTTGCGGTTTTCGCGAACGTTGGCTATTTTTTTGGGAAAATCACGAAACCGTGAACAAAATTTTCATAGCCCGCTTCGTTCCTGAGATACAGGGCGAAATTGAAGATATTGCATTTTGGGACCCCCCCCCTGTATCTCAGCTATCTTTCAACTCAGAGGAAAAGTATGAACTGTTTCTCTCACAATTTTTCACGTAGAATCCAGTGGCGTAGTCAGATTTTTTTAATGAGCTGTCGTTATTTAGATATAACTCAAAGTTATGTTTTTTAAATAGAACACGCTGTATATTTTTCAATAGTTGAAACAAGAAAGCTTTGCGCTTTTCAAAAATATATAACACTTAGATGATATTTCGAGTATTAGTCCTGTATTTGGGTAATTTTCAGTTTTTTATGGCAAGTCAAGACAAATAACTTCTACTTTTAGAATAGATATATTGGCGCAATAATTAAATACCACTCATTTATATAGGGTAGAATGAGGGGTATTCATTTGAAATGATTATTCAATTAACAATTTGATAATAACAATTTGATAAATCATAAAACAATTTGATGAAACAATGAAACAATTTGATAAAACAATAAATTCAAAAACACTACTACAAAACAATTCTATTAATTTTTCTCCTGTTGAAAATGTCTTATATATATTGTTCAAATTCTGTTGAAGACCGGAGTAAAAATATAGGTCCCATACGTAAATATTCGAAAGCTTCTCTCGTAGCATTCATCAGTGAATCTCGATTTTCATGCCGCGTGTGATATATTTTATTTTTTATATAGCCCCATAAGAAGAAATCTAATATCGATAAGTCAGGGGACCTTGGCGGCCAGTGAATGGGACCATTATTACCAATCCACTGGTTTTGAAATCTTTCATCAAGATAAACCCTGATGGCACCTGCGTTATGACAAGGTGCGCCATCTTGTTGGAAGAAACTGTGTCTGAATTGAGCCAACGGAATTTTGTCAAGTAGTTCAGAAAGACAATCATCTAAAATTTCCAAATATCTTTGGTGATTCAAGTTACCGTTATACCCCTACCGATATCCCAACCATATCTAATTTCTCGTAGTTTTGATATCCTGGATTATTATTCGTATGAAAAGTTTGTAAAATTTGACAGGTAGGTGACAAGAATTGTAAACAATCTGCATTTTTTTTTCATAGCTACCTACTAATTAGGTCATAGTCAATTAATAGTACTGAATATTTGTAAATGTGGTAAGTGTGTGACGAAACACTGTGTCAGCAATAAGGGAAATATGAAAATTTGTGAAGTGGATAATGTTGCCACATCTTTACAAGGCCTATTAATAAAAAACCTACATAAAAAACTGAAAATTACCCAAATACAGGACTAATACTCAAAATATCATATAAGTGTTATATATTTTTGAAAAGCGCAAAGCTTTCTTGTTTCAAATATTGAAAAATATACAGGGTGTTCTTTTTAAAAAAACATAACTTTGTGTTATATCCAAATAACGACAGCTCATCAAAAAAAAATTGACTACGCCACTGGATTCTACGTGAAAAATTGTGGAAGAAACAGTTCTTACTTTTCCTCTAAGTTGAAAGATAGCTGAGATACAGGAAGGGTCCCAAAATGCAATATTTTCAATTTCGCCCTGTATCTCAGGAACGAAGCGGGCCATGGAAATTTTGTTCACGGTTTCGTGAGTTTCACAAAAAAAGTAGCCAACGTTCGCGAAAACCGCAAATCTGAATCTTCAAAAATAAGCGAGATATCCCGTAAGGACATCGAAAATGGGACAGCCTGTACAATGGAACACTTTCCTGCAGGCAAAGGGACAGAAACAGCCAAACACATATTGTGAGAATGCGAAGCACTCGACCGCAGGAAACAAGCAATATTCGGACAGCCTAGACTTATCCCCGAAGAATACGACAACCAACCAGTGGAGAACCTGTGCAGACTTGTACAGGGATCGAAATTAACGGAGTGGGTGCTGTAAAAATTGATATATCTGAATACACAATAAGCCCAGGAGGCTGGAGTGTGGCTTGTGACGGACCAGCATCCGAAGAAAACAAAACTCAGTAAAATATTTTGAATAGAGAACCTCCCGTGGCAATCGGAATAACACAGGTTTTCATATCTTTGATCAGACGAATTATCGAATAACAATGTTTTTGGAGTCTTAATGTTAGTGGAATTATAATTCCAATCATCGAAATATATGAAATGATAAAAATGAACACAACAAAATGAGTTATTCCCCTGGATATCTTCTGAATTTCAAATAATTCATTCATAGGTATTGAAGGAGTCACATTCATGACGTTCTTCAAAACAGAAAGATTATTGAGAACTATTTATGTATGTAAATAATTGTTTTATTCGTCCGCATTTATTCAGAAATAAATAATAATAATGAAATATCCACTAGTTGATAAATATATATTTCGCAACTGACTCTCATGAATCATTTCAAGTGAAGTGAATACTATAAAAGTGCATTTACAATAGTGGTTATTATATTGGCCACAATTATGAACATTTGGGGCATGAGTCTAATAAAACACAAGTAGATAAAGTTGCATTTAATATAAATATTTTTATTGGAAATTAAAACACTGAAAAACTGTTGTTACACCATCATAATCAGTGCAATTATTTTCAAGTATTTAGATAATTCACAAAATATTCATCAAACCATGAAGGTAAATACATTTGTACGAATAGACATAACGCATCTAATAAGGAATAATAGGTTCAAAATTTTTCAACAAATTACATTTCAGATAGGTACCATACAAGAAATTGAATGTGTGTAGGTTAATCGAGGTGTGATATGTTCATTTCTCTAGATTTTTCTTCGTTTCTAAAAATAAAAATAGGAAATATGATGAATATTTCAATATACCTATTTGTAGTAAGGACAGATCAGTGATCTGCTCCAAGATGTCAACGCATTTAAAATAAAACAATTTTGGATCACTTACGATACCTATAAGAGAATTTCTTTGCTAATAGTCATTGAAATTCGAAGTTTTTCTTGCAATCTATAGTCGTCGTCTGAGAAATGCTTCGAACATATTCTAGCTGTTTTTACATTGAACTTGTTCTTCTGAAAGCAATTCTTCACCCACAAACTACAAGTTTCCTTCGATGAAGGAAAAGTGAAGTAACGACATGTCGATGCAGTTTTACATCTATTATTATTGTTACTGGAACAACCCACCACAGCATAATGACCCATAGAATATAAATGAAATAAGCAAAATCATTCGAACCGACACTACTGAAAAACACAATTTAAAACGATAAACGCACTGAAATGTTCGCTTAACCTCGAAGCGCCAACTGAAATTTTTCACGGAGTGACTTATACTGTGCAAGAGAGATAGAAATAAAACATGCGCGTGGGTTTACCTTCTCAGTTATAGTATCATGATAAATCCCTATACCTATCTATATCGATTTTCAAGATAAAAAATAATTTGTGTTAAATATGATCCAAAACATATCCCTAATTGATCAGGGCTCTCGAATCATAAAGAGTTGATATCTTAGTGGTGGTTATATATCCGTTGTTCATACAAGTGGTCAAAAGTTAATTTTTTCAAATGGTACCCACTGTTTTTTACTCAATAAATTGAAAGACGAATAAAAATGCTACAAGATGAGATAGCATGTCCCTATACCTAAATCATCTTAGTTCATAATAATCATCAAGTTCTCCTAATGAAGCCGCTTTTTGTGAAAAATATAATTTTATGAAAAGGTTAATTTTAGATAGCCATGGAAATATCCATAGACTTATTATCCTGAGGAGACGGTACATCTCATTCATAAAACTGCTTTTGTTTTGAAGCAACGATTGAACATGAACTGCACACGTATGAGAAAGACTACCGATCGAACCTCTTTGTCTTCACAAACTTGTTGGCAACGCTCTTATGTTTATGTGTCTTGTTTCCCTGATTTCAGCCAGTGGCGTACCGCTCTAATGGTTCCATAACTTGGGAATATATTTTATCTATAACTATATTTGATATTGTTCTGTACGGAGTTGAAGCGTCGTGTTTGTTAGTTAGGAAGACAAACAAATTCCGTTTGATTATGAACAATGAAAAAATGTAATTTCTCTCTGTATATGTCAATCAACATTCTGAAAAATGAAACATCATTGAAAATATATAACCAGATTCTTGTCAGTACCTGTGATTCCCGATATTATGTTCAACTGAAACAAGTGCAATATCATATGCATTCAGACAGTTGTATAAAATTGAATTTCCTTATAATTTGCACATAAATTTCTGTTTTGATAAATACCAAAAAACACAGCTTTCATACTTTTAATATTCATATAATACAACAAATTTATTCGGATAATAATAATGATAATAATAATAATGTCTTCATTCGTGTGAGAAAAGGCGGAATTCCTTCCAAGGAAGGAGGCAACTGCTCTTCCATTCAACCCAAGAAAGCGGCAACATAGGTTTACATTCATTAGAATACATAGAAGTCAGAGTGAATAAAAATATTATTTCATGTTATGTGATATGTTATAAAAAAAGGTGTTGGTTCAAATTGAACTGCAAATAATTTTTGGATTTTTATACAAAAGAAAACAATAGATCATTACATACAATAACAATAATTTACAAAGAAAATAAATTAAGTCGCTCGTGAACATGGTTTGTTGTTTTTCTGTACTGTATTGGAAACATGTGATGTTGAAACAATGGAGTATTAACTGCAAATTACTTATCAGATGCGAACTGAAACGCTGAATGGCATGGTAGTGGATTTGCATCTGGCCTCAAGTATTTGGAACCACTTTTCTTTGTTATGACATCACTTGAATCGAAATGATCAGAACATACTTAAAGATATTTGCTCAGACGATTCTCCTGCCAGCCAAGAAGAGATGCCCAAATTTTTCTTTTTTCACTTACAGCGGGAAACCTGAAGTAATACAGAAATAGGTATACTAAGTTGCTTAGATTTTTTGATGCAATGAACAAGAAAGTCTATGCCATGAAAACATGAACACTGCCTAAATCATTAACAATCATGAATAAACAGTACCTAATCATCATATATTCACGCCACTGGAATGATCAACAAATTTGGAGGTTAGGTATTCCAACTTGTGAAAAGAAACATCAGGGCTGGAATTGTCAAGTTTTTTGCACACTTGGCAGTGTCGAACCATATTGTCCAAAAATTCACTCTGAATTCCACAATATCTATTGAAATTCACTAAAAACAACACTTCGAAACACAAGATCACTCGTCTACAACATCGCAACGAGAAATGGGCAGATCGCAGTTTCGTAGTAAAAATCATTCATACAATAGGCGTGGCCTGGACGCGCCGATGTCGCTTTGTGGGTAACAAATCCTATGATGCTACAATGTAATAGTTCACAAAATGAATATTCGGTAATTCCAACGTGTACATTTCAGGTTTTCATGATATATAAAATACCGTTCAGAAAAATGTTCCATTGAGACTGTATTACTTGCAATACAATGAAAAAATTATGTGAACGTGTCAATAATTATTGCGAATCTCGTTCTCAAACTGGAAATATGGCAATGACACTTTCCAATCGGTCACAATAGTATCCTACAGTGGACCAGATATTGGCAATGTCTGATCTTCTTTGAATGTGAATAGTTCCGTCTCCTCAGGATAATAAGTCTATGGAAATATCAAACTCATGACAGTCCGGTGACATTAATGAGTAATTCAGTAATTGTTATTGACAGTGTTTCAAAAAATCTCACAGAATATCGAATATCGATTATTCAAAGGAAGTTCTTATGGAGTTATTTATTATACACGGACAATGTGATCAAATCATTGCCAGACCTTGCAGAAAATTCAACCAAATGTATCCTGAATTGTTATGTGGGAATTTTCTTTCACTTTTTATTTTGCTTGCCAAGTTTGCACCAATATCGGTAAAAAATTCATTGAACTTTTCCGCTATGAGTTGTTTATCTTGAATTAGGTCACCCCCAATTTTAATTTCTTTTAATTCAACTTCGGTTCTCCTGTTTTCAATATTTTTCAGGCAACGCCACATATTTTTCGGGCAACTCTCATTTTTTTCCACTTCACTTCTATAATAATTATATTTAGCAGTTCTAATCAAATCATTCAATCTATTTCTATATGATTTGAATTTGTTCAGTAGTTCATTGTTTTCCGGGTTTTTAGTTATTTCATGGTACATTTTATTTTTTTCATTTATTGATATTACTATCCCTTCTGAAATCCACGGATTTCTTTTGATGTGTTTTCTCTTTATTTCTTTTCTCCGAGTGCAATTTGTTATACATTGTTTGAGGGCTGTGATAAAGGACTCAGTTGCTTCATCCACGCTATTACTTTCATAAACATTCAACCAGTTTATTTCCGCGAGCATTTTCCTCAGTTCATGATAATCAATAAAAACTTTGTAAGATTTTTTCGAGATTGTGTCTATACTTTTTTCAGATTGGAGCTCAAATTGAAGTATGACGCTATAGTGATCTGAAATAGTACTCTCAAACACAATAGGATGTAAATATTCGTACTTCTCTTTGGTTCTGACGAAAATGTGATCTAAGCACGTCTTGCTATCACCTTGTACGCGTGTTTCTCTGTTTATCATAGAATTGTAGTTGTAATAAATTCAGGTATTCATGACAATAGTCGGTTTCACTCAAGATATCCAGATTCATATCTCCAGTAATTATGTTTAAATCTACTACTTGGTTATTATTTTTAAGATATTCATATAAGTGCGAATTGAAAGTGTGAGGGCAACTTGATGGTGACCGATAGATTGACAAAATATCTATTTTTTTCATGTTTTTGATGACGGAGAGTTCAATAACTTTTGAATTGTTCAAATTGAAAATTCGAGATCGATATACTAGATTGCTTTTTATATATACCACAATGCCATCACACTTATTCAAATCTCCCTCTGAATATATAATGTCATATCCATCCATTCCAAAGATATCTAAATTGTGTAATCTCCAAGTTTCTGTTAACACTATGCAGTCAAAATTGAGGTTGAACCCTTTGAGCATCACCTGCAATTCATCAAAATTTTTTTGGAGACTTCTCACGTTATTATGTAACAGAGAAAATGCTCCATCTTTTGTTTCACTTAGTTTTTTGTTACATCTTGAGAGATTTGCAGTGGAAAATGTATCTATTTGAATCGCCTCATAGTCTCTTATAAATGCGTCCATGACTACCTTTCTTAGTGATTGTTTCTTAATTTGTTGGAACGGGTTTCTACTTTATTTTTTTCTTCTAGCTCTTTTTTGGTTAGCTGCTTTTTAAGAGTACCGGTAGAAGAGAGACCTGGAGAGGGAATAGATGGTCGTCTTGATTGTTGTCTAGCTCCTACATTAAGTGAGTTTTCTGGTTGTTTTTGATGCTTTTGCGATGGGTGGGTTGGGGTGCCTGGGGCGCTGTTAGTTTTTTGCTGAGTTTTTTTTTCATTCATCAATAGAACGGCAAAGTTATGGAATTCTTTGCCTAGTGAAGTCTTTATTGATTCTTACAACCTCCAAACTTTCAAGAAAAATTCCAACACCTTCCTACTCTCCCAAAATTCCACAGCGGGCTAACACGATGTTCCTCGAACATTATAGGTTTCCCTTTCGTGTTGTCCACAGAAAAATAAAACATACCAGTTGTTTCCTGATGTTGTCCAGCTGAACCGGAACCGCAATCCGATGCTAATTTCTGAAGTTCGGCAATGAATTTGCTGACTGTCTGATATATTTTCTGATAACAGTGATGGAATCTGTAATATGCTGCAACTTCATTGATCTGATTGATTGATTTTTTACACTAAACTCAGTATGTACGGATTAACAAAATAACAAGGTACTTCAAAATCTGTGGAAATATATAGGGTGTCCCATTCGAATCGAAGAAGTTGATGGCATTTCCGGTTGAACCGAAAGTATATTATTAACAAATAAGATGCATTTTGTTTCATTGCACTTACCTGCAAATTTTTTTGAATATCGTCCTTTTCGTTTGAAAGATATTCACTTGGTTCCATACTTTATTCCAACCTTGTATACAACAAGTTGTTAATTCAAATTCCTTCGTGAAATCTGGGAGTGCTAATACTGGTTCTTCAAATATTGAAACATTCAACGAATGATGTTATTTTTTTATGTGTGAACAACACGAAAAGGAAATCTATAATGTTCGAGGAACAACGAGTTAGCCAGCGGTGGAATTTTGGGAGAGAAGGAAGGTGTTGGAATTTTCTTGAAAGTTTGGAGGTTGTAAGCATCAGGAAATACTTCACTAGGCAAAGAACTCCACTACTTTGCCGTTCTATTGATGAATGATGCTTGGTATAGCGATGTTCGACAGGTCTCGAGCCTGACAGTGTAGGGGTAGGGGTGACCAGCCTGAGCTCGTCTGGTTTGTCTACTAGGAATCGCGCGTGGTGGCATAATAGATGATATTTCCGTTGAATACCGATCATGGAAGTACCTAAAAAAAAAGAAAGAGATCGCCGACCTTTCTACGATGATCTAGAGAGGTCAATGATTTGGTGAGTGTTGTATCATCGACTAGGCGAATAGCTCTTTTCTGAATTGAATCTAAGAGCTTTAGCATATGTTTGAGGGCTGAGCTCCAAACATGTGATCAGTACTCCAGGACAGGTCGAATTTGTGCTTTGTAGATCAAGCAGTTGATGGGATGTGAAGTATCTATTCGCACGGATAGAAAACCAAGTTTTTGTAAAGCAGTTTTCGCAATGGACCTCACATGATCGTCCCATGAGAGAGCACTGTTGATGGATATTGAAGACCTCATAGGAACAGTGGTACCCGACATCAAATTCGGCATTGTGTGATCAGCCTTCTTGGTGAACATACAAGCTTGAGTTTAGTTGAACTGTACTAGATTCTCAGATCCCCATTTCAGAATTCTTGTCAGATCCTCATTTAAAGCATCGACCTGTCTTCGCCTTGCACCTCTGGCCTCGTTGGATGATATAGGGGTTCTAGAGGAAAATGCGTAATGAAGTGTACTATCATCCGCAAAGCTATGAACTGAGCTGGAGGTCACATTCAACAAATCATTGATGTGGAGCAAGAACAAAGTTGGTGCCAAGACAGAGTCTTGTGGAACACCAGCATTGATCGTCATTATATCAGACGAGACCTCGTCTACCACAAAGTGAGTGATCTATCTGCAAGAAAACTCGATAGTAAAAGACACAGTTGGGGTGGCAAACCATATGACAGAAGTTTCGCTAGGAGGCCTTGGTGCCAAACTCGGTCAAATGCTTTGGAGATATCCAAGGCTACAGCCAGAGACTCCCCATGTCTCTCGATTGACACCTGCCACTTATGTGTCACATAGGCAAACAGGTCTACTGTTGACCTCTGGTGACGAAAGCCATATTGCTGGTCGTTCACGATTCTTGAGCTTTCTAGATATCGGATGAGCTCGATGTTGATTGCTTTTTCCATCACTTTAGAGATCACAGATAGTGGTGCAATCGGTGTATAGTTGTTAGGGAGAGTTTTCTTGCCCTTCTTTGGAATCGGTTGGAACCTAGCTTTCTTCGAGTTAGAAGGAAATACGCCGAGTTTGTACGAAAGGGTGAACAACCTGCAAAGAACTGGTGTTAGGTCTGGGACGCATTTCTTGAGAACAATAGGCGGTATTCCATATGCTTCTTGACGTTGAGGCTAAGCAGAATGTGTCTGATTGTGCGTTACCGGAAGACAATTTCTGGCATACGATTATCGATGGTAGCGATTTTGGGAAGTTCCTGGCCTCGTGGATCCAAGGAAGAATTGTCTGCAAACATTTTGGCGAAGGTGTTGGCTTTTTCATGAGGTGTTATAGCCAATGTATCATCATCCTTTGTGAGGGGAAGAAATGCGCTAGAATTGAAATTTCTCCCGATTGCCTTGGCAAAGGTCCAAAATGAACGGGAACCATTTGGACACTCTTTGAGCTTTGATCTTATCTTTAGACTCATCTATCGTTCGATTGCATGTATTCCTAGCTTCAACATATTCAGTTCTAGTTTGCGGGCCTGGGTTTCTGCGCCAACGACGGTATGCAGCTTGCTTCAGAGCGACGACCCTAGAACAGGTTCTATTGAACCATGGTTCACCAGTGGTTCATGATTTGGTGCTGAAAATTCCTTAAAAATTCTACATCTTTTCCGAGAAATTCAGATTCACCCAGTTCTATCTCGATCCAGCTTCACGTAATTTCGAAAATACTTGTTTAAGATTGTGAATATGATTTTGTACACCTGCACTGGAAATCATGATATCATCGATATATAAACTATGCAGATTTTGTTTTATAAATCTTTCAAAAATTCATCCATTCCTCTCTGGAATGTAGATGGTGCGTTTTTCAATAGGTTTTCAAAAGGTAATCTGAGGTTCGCATAATGCTGGTTTACTACTGTGAATGATGTAAAGACTGAATTTCTAGCCATTCCAATTTGATGGAATCGACTAGCTAAATCAAGTGTTGAAAAATTTTGTGCTCTTCCTAACTTGTCTAGTATGTCAGCCATATTTGGTATTGGATATCTATCATCAATGGTTTTTTCATCAACATTTCATGTCTTCCATATTGAAATATGGGAATTTTGTCACGGTACAACTCATCGAAATCATTTCAATTCAGTTGTTATCCGCATTCGTATGCTCGTGAAACACATATTTCAATATCATTATTCTTTGAATGTTATGATTCCATGTAACAATTCGCGAAAACAGTTTGAACCACATGTATCACAGTTGAAGATATTTCAATGACGAATCAATTATGCCTTGTGCCACTGTATCTCACCAAATACCAACATTACCTGATAAAGATACCTGGGTTGACTTCGAGAAATTCAAAATTGTTTCACTTCTGATAAATCTGGTTAAGATTTTTCACAATCCTTTCCACGAATAGGAACATGGAATCACAACGTCAAAATCAAAATGTAATTGAAATTTGTGAAAACAGGGTGTATGGAAATATATCTCACATAAATAAATGAAGAATCGGCTAGACGTGTTACACAGGCATACGAATGTCAGCAGCTGATAAATGGAATTTGAGTAAGCAAGTCAGTAGCAAATGAGTAAGTACTCGGTTATTATTGTAATAACAAGTTAAGATCTGAAGTATTAACATAATTATTTATCATGAATATAAGTGAATGGCCGAAAAGCTTACAGAAATTAATTCAATATAAATTTATATTTAATATGTATGTTTATATACGAGAAGGAAATGCCACCTGGACGAACTTGTGTTATGGCATCATTGTTCTGATTATTGAATATAAGTAGGAAGGAAATACAGACGATTGACTCATATAATATAACGAATATAAGTGGCCATTATATGTTCTCTAGTGTAGCTTCTAGACATTTGAAGTTGTTATTCACAAAGTTGTTCAGTCTTTGTTTCAATATTTTGAAACGGAAGACATCTGTCAACGCGAAAGATGTAATTGATCATACATTTTTGGTCCAACAAAAGTGACGAAACTCTGATTATGAGGAAGTCTGAGAGGAAAGACCATTTCAATTTGCACTCAGGCGGATGATATGTGTGTGAGATCTTTGAGTTGAGGGTGCACTATGACCAATAGGAGACAAAAGATAGAAAGATAGTCTTTTCATATTGAAGTCACTTGCTTCTTTATACAAGTATGTGGTAGAAAATATTTAATTTTAGTCTATTGTAATATAATTCAATAAAGATAATTCAAAATATTTTGTATTTAGCAACCTGACTTCACAAAACATTGAATGCAAATTAAGAAAGTCGACAGTGAAATGACATGCGGAAGAATGAAAAGTAGACAGTTCGATGCAGCTTTGTGTGCCCTTTTTAAATATGGATTTTGGATATTCGAGAAAACCAGATATTTCTTCAATGCTTCAAAAATATGTTCAATTTTCATTGATTGATGTGGATTTTTCCCTGACTAAAAGGCAAGTCGCTCGGGTGGAAAATGTGGAAAAATGTGTACACCAAATATCAAAAAAATACACCAAGTGGTTCGTGAGCTACGAACCTACAAAGAAATGAGCATAATTGATGAAATATGGTATATTCAGAACTATCTTACTGACCTCTATCTACAATTGATATTCCGTTTCCACATTGGATACACTCTGTATAGTTGGAAGTTTCTTCGAATCAATAAAAAAAAATAAAAAAAAATGCTGAAATCACTTACCTTCAGAAAAAATAACTGCCTGAGATGGGTGTTCAAGCAAGGTGAATCCAGGAAAGGTGAATCATCAGTAGATCATTCCGGAATGACTTCAAAATCTAAGTCGGCAAGAAATTAATTATTTAATTCGCCGTCAGCTTTCTCAGATTGCTTGTACAATTCTGGGAGATGAGTACTGCAAAATAATGATGTTTCAGTTCAGTTTTCAAAATATCGGCCCCAATCTCTAAATTAACTTTCTTCCAAACCGTTCAATTGATTTCTATGAATGTTTTTAAATACAGATAGATATGCCAGTAATGCTCTGGTGGAAGTAATAAGTAAAGCAAAGTAATGAGAAGAGAGTGAGTTATTTCCTTCCAATTCAAATTTGAACATAAACAAAGTGTGAGAACGAGAATAAGTTATTTCTACAGAAAGTTGTGGCAACCTCTGGGGTGCAGCATGGGTGTCAACGGGAACCAAACACTAGCGCTATGTTTTGGGAATATATTCTCATAGGTTTTGTAGATATGCGAACAGAGAATTTCTTTTGTGACAAATCAACGTAGCATCAGCGCAAAAGATGTCGGTCAATTTAGTAATGGAGATGCTAAAGGTTGCCAAGGTGAACATCCGTGATGTTTTCTATACTCGTTTCATTGGAGACGGCTTCTTGTTGATACAGTATAATGCGTGACCTCACGTAGCGCGAGAAGTTCACGAATATCTCGAAGAAGTTGGTATTGAACAAATGATTTCAGGAGGAATTCGATGCAATTCCTCAAGTTGATAGAATTCTTATTGATTTGATGGCAGGTCGATTGAATGATGTGAATTTGACACAAACAGGCCATACTCAACATGAGCCACTTCAAAAGTTCTATTTGTTTACTGAATTTCAATGTTTTTGTTTAATTCACCATGCAGGAAAAATACAACATATTATCACTTCGTTTTAACCGTTATATGATTGTACCTTCTTCAATAACAGATGACACCTGCTGACATGTGCGGGACTGAGGGCGTGCCGAAGGTAGCATTTGCCAATGGGCGCAAAATTTCTGATGTTCTTTGGTTCTGCGGGTTGAACAGGAAAGTGGTATGCTGATTCTTCACTGTGGGATTTTCCCTCATCTTTTCTGAAAATAAAAATAGAATATACAATAATGATTTCAATATAATTGTGATGAGTTGAGAAAATGGTGAATTCAAGATCAATTCATGAAGATGAACAATGAACAAACACCTAGTCACCCACATTTTCATGTCATATTGTCACTGAAAAGTGCCAAATGACAAGATATGCAGAGGAATATTTTCTATTTTTTGTGTTAGAGAAGGGATCAGCTTCGTTTCCGAAACGTCCATGAGGATGAATAGGGATCAATACTTGTTTACATTTGGCGTTTCAGAACTTTTAAATACCTAATTATCAGCAAGGAATTCCTTCTTTAGTTCCATCTAAAAGTTGGATTTGAAGCATCGAGACATTTTACAATGAATATTTATAATTTTTTTATTTTCACAATGGATACCGTTTTGAGAATAACCAAGAGTACTTTTCTACAGGCACTAGAATCATAATATGGCTATGGCCGATAACACGGGGTCCGCAGGCGCACGTGCACCTGAAAAATATCAGGGAGGCAAGTCCTCCAGATTTCAACGTTGTCTTTCGACTCCTACTGTAAGAATGAATATATATTTGGATTCCACCGCCCGTAGGAAAAATAATACGAGACTCGAAGTGAAGAGCGGCTTATTTAATTGCATTGGTATTATTAGCGTCAAGAAGGGAAAGTGATTTGACGAAAGATTATGAGAAGAAATTTACACTACTCAATGGTATTCATTTCCTGAGAGTTCTCATCTTTTCGGATGGAACTATCTATAATCTGCTTAACTTATTGGAAGTTGATTCTCACCTATTTCTGGGCTATTTGAAATCGTCAAGTCTCAGCTCTGGTGAGTTTAAAATAGATTGCAAAATTTGTTCCTAAAAGACAAACAGATTAACAAACAGACAGCCAAGAAAGTGATCTGATGAACATGAAGTGACAATTTGAATTTGTTACATTTATCCTGAAATTAATCAACGTGGAATAAAGAAGATTGCCGTAGGAACAGTCTGGTCAACACCCCATACTTTTAGGTTTTTCATAAAGAAGATTCCTGTAGGAACAGTCTGGTCATATCATCGATATCGGTTCATCTAGAATTTGAGCTGACAAAGAAGGAGAAAGGAGATTGCATTGATAAAGTGATCGACTGTCTTTATGACTACAAGAAACATTGTTCATGGTATGGATACATATATACTACACAAGTGAAAGAAAAAAATAGTGCAAATAATTATGGAAAATCAAACTATGCACTATAAGTATTCGACAGATAGAATTTTAGGTTAGCTATAAAACTTTGAGCTGTATAGTTATCAACTCATTCGGTCATGAGTTGTAAAGAATTATTTCAGTGGGAGTGTTTGCCAATATTTGATTCAAGTGGTGGCTATTAGCAAATTTCAATTTTGTTTTTACATACTGTATTAATTTCATTAAAATATGGCAAGTAAGCTTAATTTATGGTAGAATGAATGAAACAACATATCTTAAGTTAGTATGAGTTAGATCAGATCCAGTAAATCTCTAGGTTTGCATGAACTCATAGTTGGTTCTAGAAAATCTGATTGGAAAATACAATTTGTTTCCATTTTATGATTCCATCAGTGGTGTTAATCGCAAAGAGTTTGCACTCCCCCTGATGAATATTGAGAAAAGCAAATTTGAACGAAAAACAAAAATAAAAACTCTGTATTTCGAACTTTTCTGTATTTCCAGCTTTTTGTAGGATTTTCTCTCCCCGTTTCTAGAAAATGAAGTAGGAGTTATTGACAATTATTTCAATATATTTGTAGAAGGACAGATTTTGCTTCTAATTGAGAATTTCTCTTTTAGGTATCTGAAGGTTTAATTTCAAGCGCAGTGACATTTTAGGGCGGATCAAAGTTTTCTAGAAACGAGGAAAGAAAATCACACAAAAAGCTGGAAAATGAATGTACCACCTCCTCGAAAAACTCACAGACAGTATTTGAATAAAATGCCTGAAAAAAAATTCACAAATTTTGGAAAGTAATAATGAATGTGAAGAAAAAATCTCACATAAATATCTGTACATAAATGCATCATGTCGATTATTTTTTAAAAATTCACCTATTGGGAAAAATACTACAGAATGGAAAAATATTCGAAAAAAAATACATCTCCATGTAACACACAACAGAAAAATTTAAATAATACTATTGTTTCTACATGGTGAATATCATGTTGATAATTGATAGATATCAAAATGATGAATGAAAAAAAGTGCATATTACCGTGAATAATTATATATGATTTTTGAAATGCCCTAGACGATTGTTCTATATCTATTATTCATTTGACCCCTGAACATACTTGAGGAGTGGAACAGATAGAACGAAATATTGGATACCTATTCTGTCTGTCTTTATCAATGTCTGTGAACTCGAAATTTAACCTTCAGATATCTGAAACTCAAAACGTCCACTTATCTTAGAGAACGTTTTGGCAACGAATCTGCTCCCGTTTTCAACGTCTGCTGAAATAAGTAGGAGTTTTGATTGATTTTCATTCAAAATATATTTGTATTTCCAAATTATTGAAAAGCTGTCACTGACAAATTTCTCTTTTAGGTATCTGAAGGTTGAATTTCGAGCGGTCCTTACTACATATACATTGAAATAATTATTATAATTTCAATTTTTACTTCTATAAACAAGATGATTGGAATGTCATAATTTGGTGTAGGAAGAATTAATATTAAACCGATAACATGGCGCATATACATGAAACAAAGAAAACTGGTGGTACTTTTCGACGATCCTACATAATTTCTCGATTCAAAACTTTCTATAAATTATAAGTATAATAATAATAATAATAATAATAATAATAATATTTATTCACTAAGTATATATAAATACATGGGAAAAGAGTACAAAAATAATACACGAAGAACATAGATTAGACAAATGATAGAAGTTGAATGTGAATAAATGAATACTCGATAAGTGTATAACACTTGTTTCGAGAGAGGTTCAAGTATATATAGTATAAAAAGATGAATAAAATACATGTATAATGATACATATCTACGTAAGTATACAACTAGATGTTAAATGTACATATGTAAATCATGAAAAACACATACACTCACTCACTCAGACACGCATACTAGTACACTTACAATAATAATAACAATAAAATTCGACATATTTGTAAAAATGTAAAAAAAGTAAAACTCCTAATTATAAGAAACAACGAGTGAATTGTTAACTCACACGAGATGGTGATCACAGTTCAAGCAGAGAGGTAGTATAAAGATAAAAATTATAGATTAGAAACACTGAAGAGGAATATGGAACAAGTACAAAGTCTTTGCTGATCCATGTATATGTATAATTTTATTTCACTTACTACAAACGATATATGATATGGATAGAGGTTAATTTGAACCATTTTTCATTGTAGAATTATTTGAGATGAATTTTCTTAGGGATTTCTTGAAACGGTTTATTGGCTTCATAACTTTAATTGAATCGGGAATTCTATTGTAGAGTTTTGGTGCCAAGTACGTATAAGTTTTTTGTGTGGTGGTTTTCAACATTATTGGAGCAATATACAAGTATGGAAGAATATAGTCTGAATATCTTCAAACGAACAACATTTTTCTCCATCATCAGTTTCAATTTGTTTCAGTTTGTTCGTTGAGGTTATGCTTCTTATAAGAGAATGATACATTCTTGAATTCAACTGATATTATTCAATCGACAAACTGAAGAAGGAAATAGTGTTGATGAGATTTTGATTCGTATGAAAGCCTCGAAGAGTTAAATTTTTCTTTTAATAATTCAAATCCATTTTCCTCGAGTTTAAAGGAGGACATAAGTTTCAATAATGTAGGTAACATATGCAAATGCGACTGGGACAATTTCTGCACAACCATTGGACGAAAGAAGTTATAGTAGCAATGAAGATAGTCTCTTTCAGAAGTTATAAAGTCTAGAAACTTCATATTTGACATCATTCATGCAATCATAGCCAATATAAATTAATATAAGCACAGAAGGTTCAAATGCATCACCTTCATTACACAGCAATGCATACGCTTTCTAGTTAAATCGAATTTTCGTATGAAGACGTATCAAAAATTTCCCCATGGTAAATCCTGCCTGTCCTAAGAGGCGACTAAAAGGAAACCCATAGGTGGAGGATGATATTTTCCTTCACCGCCCGGTCCGACACCACCCCGCCGACAGAGTTCCATTTTTCAGTATTTGGTCGATGCCTCCGTTACCTTCCCAGAGTGAAACACTTCTCCATTCGAACTTCCGGGCGAGGAGTGCTCGAGGGGGATATCCACGCTCCGTATCACCACCAACAGCGCTCTCTCATGGGACGAACATATGAGATCCATTAAAAACACTGCTTCACGAAAATTGGCTTCCTCTTCCGTACGAAGAAATATTTTGCACCCCAGCAACTGCTCACGATCTACAAAGTGCAAATTTGACCTGTCCTGGAGTACTGTTCATATGTTTGGAGTTCAGCCTACAATTATACGCTCACATACGCTCTTAGACTCTATTCAAAAGAGAGGTATTCACCTAGTCGGTGATACTATACTCAAAAATTCATTGACCACTCTAGAACATCGCAGAAAGGTGGGCGATCTCTCTTTCTCTCTTCTCTTTGATGAATATTTCCAATGTTGGTGCTGCTCAACGGAAATCTCGTCCATCATGCCACAACAAGCGATTCCTAGTAGACCAAATAGATGAGTTCAGGCTGGTGATCCATACATTGCCAGGCTAAAACACGCCGAAGTTCTCATTACCAAGCCTCATTCATCAATAGAACGACAAAGTTATGGAATTCTTTGCCTAGTGAAGTATTTCCTGATGCTTACGACCTTCCTTCTCTCCGAAAATTCCACCGCTGACCAACACGATTAAAATTAATGACAACCAGCAAGTTGTCAGTCAGTCCTAGCCTCAAATAAAGAATGGTATACAAAAATTCTAAAAACTTCCAAAAACTTCTCACTGAACTGGAAAATGTTCGAAATTAATTTGCTTGAGAAATTCAATAACTCAGCAACTTTTTGAATCTGTTGAAAAAATAACTAGAAATTCCACCATGATCGAACGAGTCTTGAAGATGAATTATAAGACAACAAATTCTGAAGCATCCATTTCTATGCCTGCGAACAGATCACGGAACAAAAATGAATCGAAACCCATAACTATTTTTTTTTCTCAGTGTTGCATTTCCTTAGTCAGTGTTCTAGAAATCTATGTAAAGATCGGAATTCTAACTGAAAATCTTCAGAATCTTCAGAATAGGAGACCTGAAGTACAGGACTCGAGAGATTCTGCGACTCTAGTTCCGAATTCTCTTATCGCAAAAACTTCTTCCAGTTTACCTCATAATAAGTATTCTTTTCTAATTTCAATGTTGGAGGTTGAGCCGAAAGTGGACAAAAAAGTCCTTATTTCAAATGGAACACCCTGTATCTTATCACATTTTTGAAATCAACATATCTCTGAAAATTTTCAAAATTTTATTCGAATGGGAACATCAGAAAACTTCACGGTTTACGTGATAAACCCTGTATATATTCTGCTAGATGCGCCCTTGCCCCATCGACTTATGAGAAGCATTAAACAAACATAAGGAACAGAAAGAGCCATCGATTCCTCTGGATGTGCAACAAAGAAAGGTGCAATTTTGCCAACAGTCAGCTGATCACTACTGGTTGTCTCTCTTGTTTTCTATTTTAATGGGTTCGATTCCTCCGCCTTTCTCTAGGCGCGAACTAGAGGATAATTTAAATTTGAACATCATTCAATAACTTACACATGAAATGATATATTTTCATCTTTTTTCAACCTAGTAGTATTTATTGGCTGGAGTTTCAAGGCCGGCGGCATGTTGAGACGAATACAAGATACGAATTATTACATCATTTTGGTTTTACCCGATCTAACGGTAAAAATGGTTTATGACAGGCATCTGCCCAGATTGAAGGGCATATGCGTTGCAGCAAAGAGTTATTATAGTACAGCAAATCAAGGCTCTTACGAGTTGGAGTTTCTAGTTGTAGAGAATTCATTTGCGAAATACAAAGGAATTCAACTCAACTGAACTGTATTATATAATAAATATTCCTTTAAAATGTTATACTTTTGGTGACATCCGAAAGAAAATTCCGAAAAGAGATAAATGTAGAAATTACCATCGAGGGTAGTAATTTCTGGTATTTCTGGTGGTAATTTCTCTTGAAAGGTACTGAGGAACCGCTAATCATTTTCACTTCTTAAGTCTACTGAGGATGACAACTTAGTTGCCGAAATAAGTATTCAGACTTTTCTAAATATTGTTGTGGTTTTGTGGGTCATATATTTATTTTGTATATGAGTATTTAACCAGTCTCCGAATTATTTTTTTATCAATTGATACTGAATTCACAACTTTAATATCCAGGTTTGAAGAGTGAATACAAAGTTATTTTTTATCGTCTGCGTTGATTTTAAATTTAAAAAAAAATTGTAATTGTATTGTTTGTTTCGAGTAAAATTCTCTCAGCTGTGTTTCGGCCTTCAGAAACAGAGATTAGCAATAATATTGAGAAGTTACATTAGGTCAAAATATGAGGGAACTCACTCAGTTTTCAGTGCAGGTACATCGTTGAAATTATCTTCTAGTTGAATATCAACGATTTTTCTGAATTCAAAAGATGCCTCCGGCAGCATTCTAGTTTCTGGTTCCGAAACTGTATACAGTAATTGGTAGTTGTTGAGTTTAATCCATTGTTGTTCCTGGGAAACGAATGAAAAAAAAATTATTATCTGAATTGAAGTGATCTCAAATTGGCAAGATTTATCACTGAATATTCATTCTGAACGGAGACAATGATATCGCTTCTTCGTTCCCTTGATTTGAAAAGGACTTGGCATTCACTTTTGGAAACTGGTATATATGAAAATGATAAATTCAAGATCGATTACCGAAAAAACACCTGTTATCCAAAAAAATTTCTGTCTGACAACTTCCCATTGTTTAGTGTCAAAGACACGAACATTGCTTTCTATAGAATCATTATTCCCATGCAAAATTACATTAATTTCGATTTCAATTCTAGGTGGTACGAAGTTCACCGGGCCATCTAGTAGCAAGTAAAATGAAATAAGAAAGTCGCCGACCAATAGTACGATAATGAGCGGTCCTTCATAGGCACATCAGGTAGGTGTATATATACCTCCATTGGCCAATGTAGGAGGAGCTAAACCTCGTATATTTGAATTATTCGTATAGAGAAATGAACCCGTATAATCTAAATAATCACCATCTGGCGATAGGGTTCTAGTCGACTACTGTTACTCGTTAATGATGATGGGAATATTTATTTTCTCATCATCCTCGGCAATCTAAGGCAGAAGATGCCATGTCATTGGCCGAAAGATCGAGAATACGGCGATTTGAACGATGTCTTGAGAAATTACGAGTTAGAATACAATTCTGAAATCATTGAGATAGTCATATTTCAAGAATGACTGTGCAGATGATGCATACTGTCTGTATGTCATTCGTGGGGACTGTTATCTATCATCAGTAGCTTCTCAAGAACAATTGTAAGTCCTGAAGGCCGATGCCTACCTTCATGACGCCGATACCAAATAATGCAAATTTCAATTGATTCTATAATGGCAACGAAACATTTAAATCGTCTGAGACTCCGAATAATCAATAGATGCCTTAGGTTTTTAAACTATAAGGTCTGTCGATTAGTCATTCCAATATATATCAAGCACTATCAATTTTGAATCTGGTTCCCTAATTCTGATTCCTGCGACCCTCGGTAGATCACACCCACTCACTAATGAATGTGGCCCAAATGCTATGGTCAAAGTACCTACCCCATACCATAGATTGAAATGTGTCTAGTCTAGTCTTCATTAACAATTTGTGGTGTGAAAAATATGAAGAAAACGTGAGAGAGAAATGTGAAAGAGACATGAATCTGTGTTGAAGTAGATTTTCCTATGGTTTTCAAAATCATAAGCTATAATTAGGAAAGAGCTAATATTGAAATGTGAGTTCGAAACCAATCCTGAAAGCTCTGAAGATTTTGAATGTTACTTGCCAATAATATCAATCTGATTCGATAAGAAGCTTCGAAATATCACTGAAATAACAAAAAACATCAGAAGGGAGATACCCGGGCTTAGACTGACAGAATTGACTGAATCTATAGGGGTCTGGAAAGGTCATGTCGTAAATGATAGGGCTGATAGAGTGAATCAATATAATACTAGCACTTCATGTGAAAAAAAAATTATATCGCCCTTCGTTACCGAAGTATAGACATTGAAAGTTAAAAAAAAAGAAAAAAAATATTGCATGTCCAACTTCTAAACGGTTGGTATGGTAATGGTATCAATGATATTTGGGCAACTGAATCAACTCATACTAATGCTCCTTTCCATATGCGGATGGCTGTTCACTGAGTCTGTATTATTTTTATTTTTTTTCCACTGATGTTGTCGAATAAATGGACAGTTGGTGTGCATGTTTTCAAAAGGCGTTACATGAGATATTGTTTTTTTAATTATAGCTTCGTAACTCCGTAACGAAGCGCGATAGGAATTTTTTCAAATGGAGTACTAACATTATTTTGGCTATCAGCCCTATCTTTTAGGACAAATAATAAAATCGACATCACGTCATTCGTGATGAGAAATATAGAGGAATCAGAAATTTTGCATGCATTTTGATCACACATGGTGTTGAAAAATGAGAAAAACTCCATTTTTTTGAATCTTTTTACAATGAGAAAGGAAAACTTCTTCGAAATACATCGAGTTAGCCTGCGGTTGAATGTTGGGCGAGAGGAATGTATTGGAATTTTCCTTAAGTTTGGAGGTCGTTGGCATCAGGTAAGACTTCAGTATAATTGTTGCTTGGTAGAGCCTAGTTCGGCAAGTCTCGAGCCTGACAACGATGTAGGAGTGACCGAGTGACCAGCCTCCTACCTGTTATCGCTCGTGATGACATAATAGACGAGATATTTCGAGAGAGAAAAGCGCTCTTCTAAATAGAATCTAAGAGCTTCAGCGTATGTTTGTGAAAATGTAGAATTTGCGCTTACTCTTCGCAAAGAACAGGAAGCCAAATCTTTTTGAAGCAGTTCTTGCAATGGTCTTCACATGATCGTCCCATGAAAGAGCGCTGTTGGTGAAAGCGAGCATGGATATTGACGACTTGTGGGATGTGCCTTTCTGGTGAAGATTCAAGATTGAGTTTTTGTTGCATTGAACTCGACCAGATCCATCTGTTCAGATCCCCGTTTCAGAATTTTATGGATTCAGAAATTATATGGTTTCATACGAGTATTCATATATGTCAAAATACACAAGTTTTTCCATTCGGAAAAACAGAAATTTTATACTACACGCTTTCTTGGGTCACAATGTATGATGGAAAATAATTTCATCTATCTCGAAATAGCAGAGCAGCTATTTCCCTTCACCACACTGATGGTTCACTCTATGTATGTACCCCTTGAATGTTACTAGCTCTTGGACTATGTCATCCTCTCAGAACATGACACACTACAGCTTCTGATAAATAAATTCAATTGAGAACAGCCCAATACAGACATCATTTCTACAATATGCCTTGTCAGAAATCCATTCATCAGGAATCCTCCCTGGGCATCCAGTATTCAAACTATGGTAACCATTACCGAAATGATTATGATCGTAACTTTTTTTCGCAAAATATATCAGTTTTATATACTATCAAATGGGTTTATTTACAGTATGTGTCAACTTGATGAATTCACGGATTGAAGGACCTTGGTCGATTGCCCTTTGTTTTCAATTATTTTTTAGTACAATAAAGAACCTTCTTAATTATGATTATGAGAACAATATAGAAGTGAGGTATATGTGTACTATGTATATTTCTTCATGTTCACTACCCATACCTCAGATTGTATACAGCTCTTCTCAAACCTTAATATTGCTTTCCATCCCTTTCCAAGATTACTCATTATATTGTAAGGGTTGGAACATTTCTAGTTTTTCAGGAAAATGATAAATAATTTTTGGAATACCACATTCTTTAAACAGTATAAATCAACTTCTCCTAGATCTATACAAATTTACACCCACACAAATGTTATTCCGATGCAATAAAATTGTTCTTCTATTTCGCTTTTATTATGATACTGTTTTGATCTTGGCATTGGTATATGATTGTACAATCGGCCACACATAAGAGATTTATGACATCATATCATTTTCAATTGTTCACAACATTTGGGAATATCGGAATTCAATTTCATATATGCATATTTCATAAAAATATTTGGGATACTCTACTAACTCCATACTCTACATATTTCTTTCATTATATTCAGTACTAATTCGTAAATTTAGTGAAAACTGAAAAAACAGAAAAAAAAATAGTATACGACACATGTTCAATACAAGACAGTCAATGTCGTTAGCCAAAACAGCATCTTATGAAATTTTGAATCATAATATACCACAGTGACTTAGCTTGAGAGCAAACTATCCAACCATCAATTATTACCTATTGCATTAGACTCAAAACGTTTCTCGAAGTATTCTTATAGACATTGAATATTCATCACGATTTTTCAGTCCAATTTGTAAGGGGCTAGGAGAAATTATTTCACACATCAGTTTCACAAATTTAGTATACTCAAGAAGGTTGAAAATAACTCACTCATCTATCTGCGGAGTTTCTTCCTGGGAAGGCTATTACGATAACCCAAATTAGATCTGAATGAAGGAATGATTCTTCATCAATCAATTATTTCTAATAATCCGACAAAAGAAAACAAAAAGGAGCATATTTGATAAGTGAGTCTATCTTCAATACATTGTAAAGTTATATATAAGATTAAGATTTTGTTGAAATTACTCACCTTAAGAAGTAACACCCTCTTTCACTTACTACCATCTGGATTTCTTTTAGCAGTCTGGCATACAATCCCGTACTTGATTTTTCCGTCAGAATAGGTTCATCCGGAATGGCCTCAAATTCTGAGCTGGCAGAATGAAGTTTCCACTTCAATTTCGGCGTATTCGATAATTGAAACTTGTTAATAATGGGAGGTGCTGAGATCTGCAAAATATTTTTTTTTCAATGAATTGATAATGACGTTTCAGGGGGTACAGGGGGCAATAACTTCTCTTTACCGCAGAAGAGATTATTATCAAAGAATTATATTATCCTATTGAAAAAAATATTAGGACTTCCAAAACCATATCTTGCCGTTTGTACTATTTCAAGAGTTATATTTACATTACATTTTCTCCCCTCATATAGGATAATAGTTCATTGGCTACAACACGACGAGAAAATTCCAACACCTTTGCCAAAATGTTTGCAGAAGATTCTACATTGGATTTACGAAGCTGAGACCTTCCCAATATCGCTATCATTGATAACCGTTTGCCAGCAATTGTCTTCTACTATCTGAGATCTCTAAAGTGATGGAAAAAGCAATCAACATCGAGTTCATCCGATATCTCAATAGCTCAAGAATCTTGAACAACCGGCAATATGGCTTTCGTTCAACAGGAGATCCGCTCGTCTACCTGATACTTAAGTGGCAGGTGTCAATCGAGAAACATTGGATATATCCAAAGCATTTGACCGAGTTTGGCACCAAGGCCTAGCGAAACTTCCGTCATATCATTTGCTCTAAGCAGTGGTAAATGAGGTTTCATCTGATACAATTACTATCAATGCTACCACGCACCATTCATCAATGCAATGCCGAAGTTATGGAATTCTCTGACTACTGAGGTCTTTCCTGATGAAGAAAAATTTCAATACCTTTCTTCTCTCCCCTCATTCCACCGTTGACTAGCACGATGTTCTTCGAACATTATAAAATTTCCTCTCGTGTGGTCAAAAGATGAGAAAAAAACAACATACCTCGATCTGTAATAGGATTGAACCGTATGAATTTCTCAGGTTGGAATCATTATCTATGATCATTGTTCAACATATACATCAAAAGACGTGTCAATAACTTTCGTAATAAAAAAACTGTATTCACTAAGCAGGATCCTGTGCCTAATGCAGTTACAGGGATTCTATCCATTCATTGTGCAAAGAAAAACTGCAAGAACAATTGATGTAGATAGATATTACCTAATATGTATATCATTTCCTGTTTTATAAAATAAGTATACAGGGTTTCTCACGGTAGACGTCCGTTAGAATTCTGAATTTTTGGACTTCAGGGTTATTTCAATTCTGCATCGATGCTCAATACCTTCCCCTAGACCTATTTCCAAAGGTTTTATTGTTAATCCATATTTTCTATTTGGTGGTGGTTTTTAGCAGAAAACGAAACGTCGTTTGTCTTTCGAAAAAGATGAACATGACTGAAACGGCAGCAATTCACTTCAAATAAGTAAATGAAAACAAAACAGGAACTGAATACTGAATGATAATAATATTAAAAAAATTATTTTTGAAGAACATTACAATATGTACACATTTGTAAGAGCAATATTAAACAAAATTATCGTCAAATATATATAATGAGTCCTTTCAGAAATCGCACTCCATGTAATCTGCTATGTTATATGGTTCAATATATAACAGAATTTTGAATATAGGTTTTTTTTTTATACACTGAGGTTTTCAATCATTTCTCTAGGTGATTTATTGTAGAATTTCAGACAATTATTTCTTGTATATTCAGTTGGAGGTTTGAAACAATCAAATAGATATTTACTCTTGAAGAAAAAAAGCAGACTTTCTTAGATATATATATATGCCAAATACAGTGAGAATTTTAATTTTGCTGAATAATCCTTTGCATGATTCTGTGCTCTTAAATTTACATAAAATTCTCAGTGTTCTTTTTTGTAATATGAAGATTTTGTTCATGTCTCTACAGTTTCCATAAGAGACTATTCCAAATCTCATCACTGATTCCATATTTGCATGATATACTTTTTTTAGTGTTTCAAAATTTGTGTAGCTGGATAAAACCCTCATACTGTAGCATACTGCAGTCCAAAAATTCAAAATTCTAGTTCTATTCTAACCCCATCCGTGGGAAACCCTGTATACCGTAATTCTATCATTGTTTTAAGTACTTACATGAATCATCAATAAAATAGCCGTTATAAGAATATTCAACCTCGAGATTATCGTGATGAAATGAGTTCAATGTGAACAATTGTTAACTTCATTTACTCACTGATTTTCTCAACACAACATATCTCAGATTCGAATTTGAATGGAAATACTAAAACTGCTTTTAGCAGGATCCTGTATCCAATGCATTCACAGGAATTCTATCTATTCATTATGCAGACAAAAACTGTACTCGAAATGAGTGGAGAAGCATATTGAAGAAGGGTTGAATAGGCGAATAGCTATCAAACGATAGTTTGTCACACAATCAAGCGATGGTTTGTATAACAAATATCAGCAGAGTTATTAAAGATACCCCTTTTCAACCCCTTCAGACGGCCTGAGAAACTATCGTTTTATAGCTCATCTATTCAATTCCTTCTACAGATTCATTTATCGTCTTCATATTCATGTACAACGAATATTGACAGAGATAATGAATTCATTTTATATCTACCCCTTCTCAACCCCTTCAGGCGGCCTCACAAACTCATATGATAGTTGACCTATTCAATTTGATCTACAGATTCATTTCATGTAAAACGCATATATAAAGAAATGGATTTTTTTTTCAGGCCAAACGAACTATTGGTTGATAACTCACCTATTCAGTTTGACCTGACAAACTGGCCATTTCATCTTCATCTTTCATCTGTTTCGAGATATATTTTTCTCAGTGTATTTTGTGGATGTGGTGAACTTCACACTTTATCACACGCTCTGAAATCTCGGCATTTCGTGGCTGGAAATTGCTTTCACGCTGCTCTTCGTGAACCCTGGATTTCCATAAACTATATTAATAATGAAAAAATATATAATGTACACAGTAGAAGAAATGTTGTTAATTTTAACAAAAATATAACAAAATAATTTGTTGAAACGGGTCCACAACTATTCGTAGTCAATTTGACAAAATACGAAATTTGCTATTTTCAACAAATATATATATTGCGAATTTCAACAACTTCAATTTGTGAAACCGACAAATATATTTCAAACATGGACTGATGTTTAGCCATCCGAACTATCAACAATGAAATATTTTCTTGTTAATTCCAACAACATTGATTTGTCAAATATTTGCATTTTATTTGGAATTTCTGCATAGCATTATAGTTAAAAGCACATCTATGAATTTGTTGAAATTCAATTGTACCATAGTCAAATAACAACATTAGTGTTGAGATTAACATGATCATATTTTTCAAATGACACATCCAAATTGTGAATTTACTATTTTTCTGAAGTTGTAATAGCAATGTTAGTTGTCAATCTAACAAATGAATTTGGTAGTATGTAGGATTTTGTCAAAAACCAAATTTATATTTGTTAATGAACCATATAATTTTGGTACAAAGCACAATCCAACTAATTCTTTTCGTAAAAGTGGCCACATTGAATTTGTTAATGAAATGCATTCATATGCTAATATAACAATTTTTTTTGATTGAACATAGGAATTGTACAGATTTTTCACGTATATTTTGAACACCCACTCAACTTTTGTATCCATTGTTCAATTCTTTTTCAAGAAACGTTCTCTTATATTTTTTCTGTAGATTATTACAACAGAAAAACAGTTGAACATCTCAATAAATACTTATGGGCAACATTTATGAATTTTTAAATAGGACACCCTGTATTTTGTTGCATTTTCAGATTCTCCCTGAAGATCTGATTTCATCGATCTATCACACTTGGGATCTAGCTGAAATGATTACAGAGATATAAGGTGTAATGAATTGAGATTTTTTCAACTTTAGGGATTCTTTGTGTCGGAAACTATTCATAATTGGCCAAATCGGTTTTCATTTCCCTATATTAACTTTTGATTTACTATTTACACTGACATTTAATCGAAACAAACTACAGGGTGGTGAAAAGTTCAGAATTTTGGTTACCCTGTATTTGTTTCAATTAAATTTCAGTAGATATAGTGAATCAAAGTTTGATATAGGGACATGAAAACCGTTTTGGCCATTAATGAATAGCTTCGACAAAAAAATCCTAAAGTTCACACCCTATATCTCTGTAATCATTTCAGATAGACCCCAACCCAAGTGTTATCGATCGATGAAATCAGCTATTCATTGAGAATCTGAAAATGCAATAAAATACAGGGTCCTGTTGAAAAAATCATGAATGTTGCTCATGAATATTTTTTGAGATGTTCAACTGTTTTTCTGTTGGGCATACCTATATAAAATCTACAGAAAAAAATATATGACAGAACGTTCCTTGAAAAAAAATTGAACAATACATAAAAAAGTCAAGTGAGGGTTAAAAATATATGTGACAACCATGTGCAAAAATTGGTTTTCAATTCATCATCCATACGAACTGAAAAGTAATGATTCCTGTTATTAATTTAATTATTTATAAATAAATCAATACTCGCAAAATGTATTCCAATACATGACTTTCAGCTTCTTGATGTGTTCTGTGGGAATGATTTGAGTGATGTCTGCTAATATTATTAAAATATTTTTCATCATTGAGCTGCTCTCTGGCCAATGGAATTGGACTCGGCTTATTACATCTATCATTATATCCGAAATTAAAGGAAGTCAGTCTCTTATTGATTTCATCTAATGATATATATTTTTGACCAATCACAATCTGCAAGAATAATTTAATTCCTAGCTGACATACACCCTCTAATAAATCGTGCATTATATCTACTGTAAAATTCTTGAATATTTTGTAATGAGATAAGTTATTAAGTATGCAGCGATCCTTGATGCCTTTCGTATTACCATGCTCTGAATTACGCATTATTTCTTCATAAGTTGAAAACAAATTCTTGAAAAAAATCAATTATTAATAATTATCTGAAGATAATCTTACCTTCTGGAACTGAACCAATAAATTCTGAACGGTTATGCTTGTTTCTCTGTTGTGAACTTTTCTGCCTCTAGCTGATGGTGGTAACATGTGTAACAGTGCAAAAAGCGCCCTCGTTGTTTTACACCAACCTTGAAGTAACATGTTTAAATTAACATAACGATATCAACAGTACTCTGTCTTATATCATATACGTTGACATCGGATGTAACTTCTTCAGCCTTAATTTTAACTGTATGCATATATGTTTCAAATATTCTTTCTACGTATGGCAAAAATGCATCTGAAAATTTTTGCCTCAGGAAATTTCAGTTGGAATTCTAAAGAAATCTAAATACAAACTCCAAACAAAACCTTACAAATCCTTCTGGAGAGTCAGGATCCTTTAACTTTGGGAATACTGAAACAATTGCTTTGGCTAATTCTTGTCTAGAAAAACTAGAAGGCATCTGATTTTTATTGAAAAATGAATTCAAAAAAGAGACTGAAAGGTTCACCATTTTTTTTTGAAACTATCTGTGATATATTGGTTTTTCTGATAAAACCTAATAATCTCTCTACCCTCGGGTTCTTTCAATAGGTAATCAGTTAGTTCCTATAAAAAATTAGCCTTTTTATTTTTCTTGCAATATAACTACAAACAACTAAAACTTTTTGATTAGCTGCCTTGAGATATCAATATCATAACATCATTGTCTAAATCACTTATAAGTTTTCTATTTCTCATGTGTTGACAAAATGTATCAATGTTCAATTAAATAGTGAAATAAATAAATAAATACTCACATTGGCTGAAATTGGTATTTCAGAATGTGAACTTGTGATTCTTTTTTTATTAGATTCATCATCGCTTTCTTCCAATTCTTCAATACTTGTCACAAATGATGATCTACTACTAGTACATGATCTACTTTCAGGCTCGCTGAATGTAACTGGATCAACAAAATCCGTGTCTAGTTTGTGTTCCTAGAATGTTGAAAACATATGATCAATATTTCTCAATATTGCATTATTTTATTATAAATTTAAAAAAAGAATCAATGTCAACTATTTATATTTTTGTGGGTAATTTTGCATTCATCAAAGTGTCATTGAATTACATCATGATTATAAAAAATGTTCATTAAAAAAATGAGAAGGGCAAATAGTTCTAAAAATGCTAATCCAAGACAGGCGGAAGAAGAAGGTGAAATTTTCGAAATTTTCACATTCACAGGGTGGTTCAAGATTCAGAATTCTGATCACCCTGTGTTTGTTCCAATGATCAAATGTCTAGTGAATCAAAAGTTAAGATAGGGACATGAGTGCCGTTATGACCGATAATGAATAGTTTCTCTCGATTTCGAACACCCTATATCTCTGTAATTATTGCCGCCAGCCCCCAATTGTGATATATTGATGGAATCAGCTCTTCAGGGAGAATCTGAAAAGGCGATGAAATAAAGGGTGTTCCATTTGAGAAGGATCAACAAGTACCCTGTACATCGTTTGTTCCGTGCACCCTGTATTTTCTGATGTGGCGGGAAAAAAACTTTTATCAAAAATCATTTCAATCGATTTTTCGAATTTTGCAATCGGTTCAAAAAATAAATGGCGTAGAAGGGGGGACATTCATGGTGAATAAGCCTGTACCTAGAAACTGACAAGAAGACGAGTTTGGACAAAGTGTATTTTTTTGAATTTTTTTCCAAGTAGCATATACATATAGGTAACTGAGTTATTGGCGGTATGAAATGATCTGGGACACCCAGTAGATATGTTAGAGAATATTTCTTTCTCACCTGCTATTACTCTCACTCTCTTTCTGAAAATTTTAGATATTCTTCCACAAAATCTCCTCTCAAATTGGCTCCACAACTGTCTTGAATACTGAATTCTTCTGGCAAACTTGGAAACACTTCTTTAACTAAAAAATAAGTGTATTCGCATAGATGATAAAGAACCTCTCATGAATAATATCAACTAGTTTTGTGTATTTTCAAAAAAACATTGAGTCTGCTAATACCCATTGTTGAATATCCAATATCTACCTAGGTATATTACCTACCTACCGGTACATGGTACATGCATCAATTTTGGCAGCACTATAATAGATACCACAGAGCCTTATACGACAATATAGCAGAAATACGCAGTGAAATTCTTCTCAAATGCTAATAATTTAACAAGTAGTAATTGTCCAAGTGACAAGACAGTTTGTTAAAATAACAATATTCTGGTCATTACAACAAATGAAGTGGTCGAAAAAACAAATTGATGTTGTATTAATATGTAATGCACATTAAACAAGCACAGAAAATTTTCATAATATACGCAATACCTGTTATCACAATTCCTCACCGATTTAGGAGTCATGTAATAATTCGAACGTGTGACTTACCTGCATCGGTAATTTCTTGGTATAAGCAGGGAGATATAATTGTGCACCACTCTTTCACTCCTTGCCATTCTACACGGAAATATAGTTGTTGATTTATGTTTAGATGTAAATCCGAGTGTAGTTCATTAGGGCAGTCCATATCAATATATTATTTAGATAAAACGCTGTAAGTTAAGTAGGAAAGTAGGTATTATATTTGTGTATTATATCTACTATCTTCCGTGTGTACTTCCCAGTCGACTGCTCAGCCACCGAACACAGAACTAAAACAGAGGGACAGAGGCAGAGAGCTCGACTCGTAGACTGTCAGACTGTCCATAGACAGATCCGCTGGTCTGGTCGCTCACAGCGTTGCCAAAGTACAGAACTATGTGTGAATATCAGGAATTTTTTAACAAAATTATTCCACCACCAATGACCTCAGAAGAATTAAAAAATGTTTTTCAATATTTCACAATAGGTTTTCCAAACCAAAGATCCATATCCAGGTTCTAATTTTCAGAAAAATTGAGAAATGGTAAAAGGACAAAGACACCTTTGAATTTTCGTATTGTTTTTTTATCGCTTATTGGAGCGCACGGGAGGGAGGTTAGGGAGAGAAGGTAGGTATAGGTGTTGGAATTTTTTTGAACTTTTGGAGATTATGTGTTCTTGGAAATACTTCCTCAGGCAATGAATTCCAGAGCTTTGGCGTTCTATAGAGAAACGAGTTTTGATAAAGTGCTGTTCGACATATTTCGAGGTTGATAACGAAAGGATTTTTTTATAAGATACGCATCGTCAGGGACGTCATTTTGTCAGCCATTAAGAACAGCTGATGGGGGGACAAACATAACCAAACAACCATTTTCCAAGATCACATGTCACTGTTTTGCTAAATTTCTTGAAAAAAAAACGATATACCTACAAGGTTATTGGTAATTAGACACTTTATTCATTTAGAGATGTGACGGAGGAGGTAAGAAGTAAATTCAACCCTGCAATTATGCAAAAGTTAATAGTTATTGAAATATTAGAATTTTTCTGTATTTCTTAAAAATGTTAAACCTCACTTTGCCGAAAATCTGCTGTAAGTACCTACATATATTATGTGGTCTTATGTTTAGAATGAGAAATAATTTGGATCAACTTTTTTGTTGATAATGAATTACAATTTTTACCAGTTTCTTCTACAAATTGAAATCCTGTATTAAAAAAAAGTTGACGATTTCGAATAATTAAAATTTATCTATGATCTAAATTTCCGGAAATTTTTCATTTTAAATATAGGACCAATTAGTGTTGAGCAAGGATGCATGTACTCTATAGTTGAACGGTTAAAAACATTCAAACCGCCACGTCTTGTTTTGTGTTCGCACAGAGCGGTCGGTTGTATAGGTATTTCAAACTTGCAAGAACTGATTTCAGCAAAAAATTAATAATTTGATTTGTGTCTGATAGACAGTGATAGTGATAGTACCCACTCGATTCTAATAATTATTCAGTTATCAGTGGATATATGTTGTAGATACAAAATGGAAATGATCATATATATCATATTTGAATCCCAAATCCATATGCAAGAGTTATAGTTTTCATCAAATTAACATTAGGACTATTCCAGTCGTGATATTGGTAAAATTAAATTGATGATTGTGAAACCGACAAACTTATTTGGTTATCGTCGAAAGTTTTCTCAGTTAACTCAACAACTTAAAAAGAAAATATAATTTTTTTAACAACAAGAACTTTTGGAAATCAACAACAAATCTTGTTGTTGATTTCTATTGGTTTTAGTCAATTCTAGAAAAATACAAATTCCATTTGTCAAATGGAATACAAATTCCATTTGTCAAATGACAAACATGTTTCGTTACATCAACAAATTTGTATTTCAACAAATTCTGATGAAGTTGTTTTTGATTGATGAACAATAAATGTTTGTGACCTTTGACAACAAAAAGAGTAAATCAACAAAATTTTGATTAACAAACTTAGATTTTCTACTGTGTATGGAGAAACGTGAGATAATTTTGAGTATATACCAGATGACCACCGACCGTGTATAAGATCATATTCATGTTGTATTTATTCATGTATTTTTTCTCAGGTTAGTACTTTTGATTTCACTGGAAGCAACTCTTAACTCTAGAAATTCCGAAATTCTCGTAATTGGGGTATCATTCTACACATGATAACAGTTTTTTTCAGTCAAAATCAAGAGAATTACCTATTTGAAAATCAAAAGTTTGGATCGTTTTTCAAGAAACCGAAATTTTCTGAAATGAACAAATATTAATCAATGAAAGCGAAATGAACGATTTTGTATCACTCCTTCGAAACGGGTTATTTCATTTCGAACTACATCAATGTAAATATATGTAATACCATTACAAAATACTACGGTTCTCTCTTCCGAGAGTGCAATTTCCCCAATCATGCGAAAAAAAAATGATAATTTTCAAACCAAACTTCATGTCACAAAAATCATAATCTGTTAATGTAAGGAGTAAAAAAGATTCCTCCTCAAGAATATACAGTTTGAGTAGTGCTCGATAAGATCCATAATATCATCCAGTATTTTGCCGAGCAAGATTTTTCCGATTTGAAAAACTCTTCTCTACGACAAAAATCTTGCCCGTCACGAAACAGTTTATTTTCTCATGGTATCGTTTGATTACTGGTTTTCAAATTTTGATATTTGGCACCTCCGGTTGAAACGAAAGTGGACACAAACATCCTTATTTTAGATGGAACACCATGTATTTCATTACATTTTTGGAATCTACGTATTATTTTGATATGTCCCTATAGTTATTTGCGACCGTTCTCAAATTATTACGATTTTTGTAGGAAATTTTGAATTTGCATTTTCTGAAGTTGAATCTTTCGAATCTCTATTAGTATTCATGATGCTTTTTGAAGTGAGATTAAGAATTTTACCAAATCTTATACAGTGTGGTCATTTGGAGGTTTTTGTGAGCTCCGAAACTCATTTTTTCAAATCAAATTATGAAATTACTGAACACACGATTGGATTCTGCTTCCACTGACATTGGGTTTTCTGTATATAACTCGTGGGTTTCGTCGTCTGAAGGTTTTCGTGTTATAGGAGTTTCTTCATAAAAACGTTACGAAAAGTTGGCCAGGCCAAATATTCGCGAGCGATATAAACAAAAATTCGATATGTCAGAAATGTATGAATTGTCGATATGCAGAACGAAATAAATAATAATTATTCTAATAGCGATATTTCATTCAAAATCGAGTGGGGTTAGATCTGGTGATCTAGGAAGCCACCTCTATGGCCAGACAAATTAATATTCTTGTTCATATCGCTTCTGACTGTTCGACCTGGCCTACTCTGCCAATACATTGCTATTGGCAATTCAAATACGCACAACTTTTTTATAAAGAAGCCTTCATAGCACGAAAACCTTTGGGAGTTAGGTATCTAAAACCCTTTATCCGTTGAAGCAGCATTCAATCGTATGTTCAGATATTCGATAATATACAGGGCGTTTGATTGAAAAAAAAATTCAAAACTGTCAAATGAGGAGTTATTTATTTATTTATTTATTTTTTATTTATTTATCATACACCACTCAATAGGAACCATTTACAGAGTGGGAGTAATCACAAAAACAAGAGAATATGCAGGATGGGTATACACTACTGAAATTGACAATATGATGTTATAGAGTCATGACGCAATTCAGTTAAAGCAGATTTTACGTATAGTGTTCACATTCGTATTGAATAAATCAAGCTGGTCTCTGAATTTGTTGCATGTATTAGACATTCTATATATTGGTGAATTCAGTAACACATTAGTTCGGGGGGTTGGCAGATAGAATAAATCTGTTCTGCGGGTAGTCAGCCGAGGAATGAATATGCTGAAGTTTTCAAGGAGGACACAATCATTAATCATATTATTCATCAATTTGTATGTGAAAATAACAGCAGAACACTCTCGGCGGACATCCAGACTACTGACCCTGTGCCTGTGGAGTAGAGTTTCGTGCGGGGTGCCCATTGTGGGATACACGCCATCACATTTGAACGAGAGGTACTTCAAGAAACGCCTTTGCACAGATCATGTTAGGGATAGTAGAATCCGTCTATTTGTGAAAAAAATATCAAAAAATATCGTAACTTGATATTTTCATTATATATTCAATAGGGTGGGAGAGAGGGGAATTGATGCTACAAAATATTTCTATCATCAGATCATGTTGAGGAGACTTTTTCATATAAATTCTATTGAAAAAAATTATCAAAAATCTCTTATTTGCGTCTTGATATTAGGGTAGTTCATACTTGCGATTTTTCGACAAACTTTGCGGACCGAAGATTTCCAATTCATATTTTGCATTGAAAATCTGGAATATGAATAATGTAAGGAATATGATTTTCATGCCCTCATACAAAAAATTTCATGACACCCTCATAAGAGTAGTAGACCGAGGCTATCTAAAAATATCAATCGGATAGCATCGGTCGGAAAAGTTTCTCGAAAAATCACAGGTATAAACTACCCTGATGAGGGGATTGTCATGAACTTTTTGTTTGGTGGCATAAAAAACATAATCCATACATTCATATTCCAGATTTCCAATGAAAAATAACAATTGGATAGCCTCGGTCGGCAAAGTTTCTCGAAAAGTCGCAAGTATAAACTACCCTTATGAGGGGGATGTCATGAATTTTCTGTATGGTGGCATGGGAAACCTATTTCGTACATTGATATTCCAGCTTTTCAATGAAATATATCAATTGGATGGCATCTGTCAGCAAACTTTTTCGAATAAACACACGAATGGGGTTGGATTTGGATTTTGAACATGGTGGCACGAAGGCATACTCTCATAGATATCAGTTTTGCATTATGATCTCAATATTCGCATTATTGGTCTCAAATCGATGAAATATTCGATTGTGGTCAGCAAATTACTATTACCCTGTACACAATAGTTATATAAAAGGTATACTATTCATGACCTCGTTACATTTCCGCACTCGCCGCTATGATTACGACTCGAGCCAAATATTTCACTATCCACATACTAGTTATGTATTATACTTGTTTGTGAACGGAAAAGACAAGAATTCGAAAACGGATGTTCCATTGAATGAAAATAACTTTTAGTTCCACACTTTCATGGGACACTGTGCCAGTTGCCTAGGCACAGTATGCCTAGGTCAGTTATTGTTACTGTTTCGATCGTGATGCAATCTCACTATTGGTATTGATAAAATAATATAAACAGGGTGGCACATCGAAAACGTACTGCAAGCAGGCATTACAGGCTGGGAAAGAACTTTTCGATAAAATCCGCAAACAAGTCAAGTTTGTTTGTCAGGGGGACACATTTTGACGATTCAAGCATAGTGAAACCTTCAACCCCCTAAGTAGGGGTGTCACCCCAACATTTTTTTCAAATGGGAAGGGGGTCAAGCGATACCTCTTGAGAAGGGGCTGGTCATTCCCTACACAGTGCTGCTTAGATTTTCAAAATCGATTCACTCGTTCAGAAAATATGAAGCGTTGAAACTCCAACGATAATGTGTGACGAAAAATGCAAAAATTGATTCAATTTTACTTCAAAACTCATTTATTAGTAGAGTAAATGTTCGAATTGCTGTCTGTCAACCTGAATACAGTGGTATGAGTTATTTTCAAACCGTTGTCGTACATTCTCTGGAGCATTTGGAATGTCACTTCGCGACATACGTTAATGATTCTTTGTTGCAACTGTTCTAATGTGTCTGGTGGTGTTTTGTAAACAACGCTTTCGATGTGTCCCCACAAAAAAAATCTAAAGGACTCGAGTCGGGTGACCGAGGTGGCCATTCTATTGGGCCCCGTCGTCCTATCCATCGTCCTGGAAATGTGCCATGTGAATAATTGCGCACATTGTGGGAATAATGAGGAGCTCCGTCTTGTTGGTAAATCAGTTCCTGTTCATCGTATGCGGGATCGTTCTCAATGATATTTGTTAGAGCTGGTTCGATGGCATTTTGTATAGTAAATAAAAGTACATAGCGCCTGTTGAATTTCCAGGAAGAAAAAAAGGTCCTACAATGGCATTTCCAAAAATACCAATCCACACATTTAACTTCTGGGGGTGTTGCGTGTGTGTCTCGTGGAAAATCCTTGGATTGGTGTCAGCCCAGTACTGGCAATCGTGGCGATTCACTGAACCGTTGAGGAAAATTGCAAGCGACGATCATAGTCGTCTTCATTCAGTTCGTGCACTAAGCGTATTTTGTAAGGATTGAATTTGTATTTTTTGAACACTGGTACAAGACACAACCGTCGCAATGGCCATTTGTCTTGTACTCAGCGTACTATCAACTGCAACTTGCCCCAATACTGCTATCTCCGTAGGTTCATTAGTACTGGATTTTCAAGCTCTCTCTATTCGTTATGAACTGAACCTGTTTCGCGAAATTTGTTCACCAATTCGCGAACATTTTTCCAAAGGCATGTTTGTCAGGATGCCGTTGGTTAAACAACTCCGCGACCCGATTTCCACATCCATCGTTTTTGAAAATAAGCTCAATGATTTCCACTCTGTCTGCAATTGAATACACCGTAATAATAGATTTTAAAGTCAATTCGTGAACACTCCAACCACGACATGTATCAAGCAAATACTAAATCTTTCGGAATGTACAGGATGTGTCTCAAGAGAGCGCAATATATCAGTTATACTTTTCTCAATGGGATTTTCATAGAGATTTTTCGATTCCTCATCGGAAATGAAACCCACACTTCTTCGAATGTTTCCTATACCTTTGATTCATTGTTCCCCAGTAATAATGACAAACTCAATTCAACTTTGCGGCTATGTGAAAACACTAGCGAAAATAACAGTTGAAGCGGAAAATTGCTTGGAATTTTTCGCAGTCATCTCAAAAATGAGGTTTACATTCCGGCATTGAAGAACAAATAATATTTTGAGCGATTGTTATGTTGGGAATAGATTTAACTATGAAATTCCGTTTTGATTCTATGCAACCCTCAAAATTACAAAAAGAAAAATAAAATTTGATCAGTAAGTTGAATTCCACTTTCCACCAGCTTTCCAATGAGGGGTCACTAGCCATAGGGTTACATTTGAAAAAAACATGTTGAGGGTATTTTCAGCTACCCCTGAAGGCTTATATCCCACATATTGCTTGCGAAATGTAGGTGAATATAAAAAAAAATTTGACGAATCGCATGAATTGGAAAAAAAATCATTCACCTCCCTTCTAGCAAATTTATTCCAGTTAAAGTCTACACCCTGTATATACCCACACCGGAATCAATACTGGTCAAGTCTGCTTATCTGGGTGGCCAGGTACATGGACCCCATCTCTACTCATTCATTCATCACGATTTTTTTCATCATGTCATTATGGTGATTCCTCACATAACGTTAGAAATGCCAGGAAGCTATTCTACTGAATTAACATCATTCGGTTTCAATGTTCAATGGATAATTCTCAAGAACAGTCCAAAAATGCCTTGACGTAAATTCAAATAACATTCCAGAAAATGAGGGCAAGATAACGTAATTACCAACAATACCACTATAATCGATATTGACAGTCAGCTGTGCGAAAAAAAAATGTTGATTTCGGTGTCATAATAATGAAAATTGTATCGGTTCACCCTATCATTATCCATGACAAGTCGATTGATCCGTAAATAACGTGATCAGAAAAATCTCGCCTTCTTATCCAACTCGCTCAAGAGTCCATAGACATGTCTGATTATTTCCTTCTGGGAATCCATACCATACGAATGTTGGTACTCAAATCATGACAATCTAACTGAAACTGAAAAATATTCGCCTCAACAATTGTAATTCAGAAGAGAAAGAAACAATCAAAAATGATTGTTTGGAATATAGAGATATATTGAATGAATCTCTTTAACATTCACCAATCAAATTCAGCATGAAATGAATTTGAATGATAAAACCCCAATTTATTCAAAAATAAATATCGTTACCCAGAAATTCATAGACAAGAAGTGAAAAGTCAAATTCATAAAATGTTAGCACAAGATATACAAAATTCCACTTCACCTTGGTCTACTCTATTTGTATCGTACCAAAAAATTTAGATGCCTCCGTTGAACGAAAATAGAGAATGGTCGTAGATTATAGAAAATTGAATGAAAAAACTATAGATGATAAATATCCACTTTCACATATCACGGACATATCTGCTTGCCTATGTGACACATAAGTGGCAGGTGTCAATAGAGAAACATGGGGAGTCTCTGGCTGTAGCCTTGGATATCTCCAAAGCATTTGACCGAGTTTGGCACCAAGGCCTCCTAGCGAAACTTCCGTCATATGGTTTGCCGCCCAAACTGTGTCTTTTACTATCGAGTTTTCTTGCAGATAGATCTCTCTACGTGGTGGTAGACGGGGTCTCGTCTGATACAATGACGATCAATGCTGGTGTTCCACAAGGCTCTGTCTTGGCACCAACTTTGTTTTTGCTCCACATCAATGATTTGTTGAATGTTACCTCCAGCCCAGTTCATAGTTTTGCGGATGATAGTACACTTCATTCCGGCTTTTCCTCTAGAGCCCCTATATCATCCAACGAGGCCAGAAGTGCAAGGCGAAGACAGGTTGATGCTTTAAATGAGGATCTGACAAGAATTCTGAAACGGAGATCTGATAATCTAGTACAGTTCAATGCAACTAAAACTCAAGATTGTATGTTCACCAAGAAGGCTGATCACACAATGCCCAATTTGATGATGTCGGGTACCACTGTTCCTATGAGGTCGTCAATATCCATGCTGGGTGTCACCACCAACAGTGCTCTCTCATGGGACGATCATGTGGGGTCCATTGCGAAGACTGCTTCACAAAAACTCGGTTTTCTTTTCCGTGCGAAGAGATACTTCACATCCCAGCAACTGCTTATGATCTACAAAGCACAAATTCGACCTGTCCTGGAGTACTGTTCACATGTTTGGAGCTCAGCCCCCAAACATACGCTTAAACTCTTAGATTCAATTCAGAAGAGAGCTATTCGCCTAGTCGATGACACAACACTCACCAAATCATTGACCTCTCTAGATCATCGTAGAAATTGAAGGAAGTAGTCCATTCTCGAAGTGGAGTTAGTAGATTAGAGTAGGAAAACTCAAAGTCATCTCCACAATATTTAATGCTGTGGTTGGATTAATTGTAAATGGTGAAAATGGTGAGACATGTTTCGGACATATATATGTCTATCTTCAGTCTTAACAATTGGCGTAAATCTACAAGAAATTAAGTAAGGTATGGTAATAAACCTATAGGTTATGTTCAACTCACATGGTAAGAGATGAAAGTCAATACATTAAAGTAAAAATTTTGAAATTATATAATGAAATGGAATTCAAACCCATCTATACGAGAGCCCCATAAGGGGGGTTGGAAATTGAAAGCACTCTTCAGTTGGAAGGTTTGAAGAATCGAGTGATACAAAGTGATGTCAATCGCCATTTTTGTACAGGTACGAGTATGAGTACCAACTGTGCAAAATAAATTCAAAACTGAAATAGGAGACAGTTTTGAATTTATTTTGCACCTCTAACAAACATTTTTCCTGGACGACTTGTATCCCGACATGGTGATTTCAATTGGCCCGCAAGGTCTCCAGATTTGACTAGCACTGATTTTCTTCCAACAATAGGCCTCGAACGTAACGAGCTTCAAAAGACAACATTACCGAAGAAATCAGAGCGATAAACCAGGAAATGCTGCTACGAGTTACAGATAATTTTCAATCATGACCTCAATAATGTTTGAAAAAACGCGGTCGTCATTTGAAAGATGTTATTTTAAGAAAATAGTTCCTGTTGTGAAACTGCATTATGTGTGTAATGAAAATATATGATTTTGACCTCGATTGTTTCATTAGTATAACCACAATAACACTCTCAAAATCGTCAATACACGGAAAAAAGAATTTGTTGATTCAAGCAATATTTACTTCGATCAACCAAATAAAAGTGTCATATATGCACGACATAATATAATGTTGAAACGAGTAACATTTGATCTTGTTTCGAGAGCATATTCAAAGTTTCAGTCAACCAAATATTCTTTGGATCATTATTTTGTTGATCGGAATGTATAAAAAGGTTTCAATTGTAAGAAAACTTCACGTTTTCCAAGATATAATAAAGTTAACTGAAATGTCTAACTCAATGTGATAGGTCAGGCAAGTGAGGTTCATAAGATATAAACAAAATGTACCAATAAAGTAAGGCTAGAATACGCATAGTTTGATAGACACACTTCGCACATATTGCACTTACCTTGCGACGGCTCAGAAGGTGTAGTAGCTTCGGGAGTTCTCTACGAAGAACCTCGGGAACTTCAGCACCTGTCACACTCACAACACCACCAAGCCTATCTGGCAATTTCTCTGAGTTTCTTTAGTTAATCAAAAATCAATTGACTGGCATCTGGTACCTCAATGAAAAGTCTCCTTGTGAAGCCTACTATGATTGATAGTTTTACTTTATGTGCTATTATTACGTTTCCTGGAAGAGAACTTGAAAGGTTATGAGAATGAAATATTGGTGTACTGCTTATTGAGTTTAATGAATTAATTCTTAACCCACGGGTGAATCTGAGGATTTTACCCAAAGCAGTATGTTTGATGAGGAAGGAAATGGTCCCTACAATAAATCTGAGCTAAGACCTTATAATAAAGAAGGTTTACGTAACACTAAATATTTAAAGAAAAATATAAAATACATCTACACCAATCAGAGATAGAATGAGAACTCGTGATATCCACTCTGAACTGGAGTGTATTTAGCGGCTTGAGGCCTCTTATTCGAAGAAAAGAAGTTGAGCTAATGACTCTTTAAGGAAATATAGCTGACTCGACTTGAGACTGTTGAATGAATTTGAAATACTCTGAGAGTTTACCAGAGAGATAGATTCACTCACTGAACACCGTGATTCAAGTTAGTTGGAAGTCAAAATAGAACTGATTTCAGTGTTTAACAGTGCGAGCAAAGAAAATTCAAACTGCCAGAGTGACAGCCCAAATCGAGGTTGGACCTCGATTCAAGGGTGGAGCGTTGACCAGATTTAACCAATTATTATTACTCAAGAGGGTTGACTCACTTCTCCATCTATCATCTGATCAGTTTTTGGTTCATCCCTAAACATGGTTTCCTACGACGAACTCTAATTCTAAGAAGTCTAAGTTTCGCCACATGGCGATAATATCGACACCTACAAACGATAAATGTCTGACCGTTTCGAAAATGGATCTTTACGACCTACCATTCCTATTTAAAACATGACACGCTGTAGATTTTCACGACCATGACTAAAAGATAGCACAGCAAAAGTATCGAATAGAACTAAACATATGGTTATCCACTTACTTCTCGAATATTGTATGGGACATGACCACCGTCATGAGAGAGGTTCCCATTGTTTAGTGCCTTCTTACCGAGAAAAGCTCTCCAGAAAAACTCGTTGGCATATGTCGCTATTTCTATACAAATGTTTTCGAATAACTTTTCTGGAGTATCTATTTCTGCTTGGAGTAGCCGATAGTTTTTATTATACCCTATAATGCTCTTAAGTTTCTTCAAGTATTATGGTCTCCCAAACCCTTGACTTCGCCACGGGTGGTAATTTTATAGCATTGCAATATCTGGTTATATGGGGACGAACACCCACAGATTCAAAAGGGACCATGACAAAAATTATTGAAAATGCAAGTGATTTAGATATACGAGGAATCGTTTGCTGAACGAATACTTATAGATATTCGACAGAGATTTCAACTTTGTTACATCTCTCCCCCCTTTAAGTGTGACAATTTTTTTTCTCCTAATCCTCAAATAAATGGTTACTCCAGATCAATACTCCAAAATAGCTACTTACATTGAAATCTTACAACTATAATCGGCGTCCTGGTCTTCCGAGATCATCTTCTCCTCCGATGTGGTTATGCACTCAGTAGTCAATTATTTTTCTATACAATTTGGATTACTACAGGGGATGAGGGTTGGATAGGTAGCACTAGTAGGAACTGGAGCACTCGGTGTGCTTCGCGTTTTACTCGCGGAGTTGTGATGCGCGAGAGTATCACTGGTTAGTACTTCCCGGAGTTCAATGTCATTCAATGCGTTCCGTGCTTCAGGATCACGGTTCTGGTGGAGTCGATAGATATACCTGTGTGCTAGAGATTGACAAAAACTAGCCCACAAGTATCGTTTCCTACGCGGATGATTTTTCGCGACTTTCTTCAGGGTAAAATAGTTGGTTAACACCCGATAACACGATATAACTGGCTACGCAAAATGTCGTATATACAAAACCGCATACGGAGAATATGTTTCCCATTCTAGAAAGGAAGCCCCGGCTGATTTCGCGAAGTTCTTGAATTCGAGACTACTGAAAAGTTTAGGCATATCATAATTGTCCATACCTATACCTCTTCCGGGGACGCGACGCGCGACTTCGTTCGTGACGGATTTTCTTTCGTTCGGGAACATGAGAGTCCGTTGAAATTTCTCCATATCTTCTCGGGTGTATATGCCATCTGCTGTTATGGGCGATATTCGGGCTAACCTGATAACTTCGTCTTCGGTATTAGCGTCTAGTTCCAAGGCTGGCTCGGCCTTTCTCAACGAAGGAGTTAATTCCACCCATTTTCCTTCTACATTGAAACTAGGTGGTGAAAGAGGTTGACAATCAATTTCAGTGCCATATTCTGTCACGATATGGGTCATCGGCAATCTGAATAGAGATTTGTTTTGATACATCACGGGTAGCTCTTGATAACACGCCGTGGTTCTTCTATAATCGACGATAATTGGCTTACATTTGGCTATGTACAATACTTCACCCATTACTCGTCCTATGTAGCCCGTGGTTTCTTTCACCAGATTTCCCACTTGCTCTGGTGAATGTAGAGCCATGGTGATTCTATTCTTCAAGATCTTCTCCCTCAGCTGGCATCTCTTCATAATGGCGCCATAGACTATATCAGCCATCTGTCGCTTCACTGCGATTTCCAAATATAATAACTTGCTCAGAACGTGAGTCATCATATCTGTATTCTGAGGTAGTCTGAGGGATTTATGATGGAAGAATCCCAGCGAGTCTTCGAGGATGACCAACAGCCTGTTCTGTTCTGTTTGCCAGGCCCTCTGGTGACATAACTCTTCAACCTCAGTAACTTTCAATGCGAAGACTGTATCATCGGTATCCACCACTAGATAGAACGTTGGTGGATCCCTACTGAGGGTGAGCAAGGTTGCATTACCCTCATATAACACATCGACTCCACTGTTGGTACACTGGTCAGCTATCCTCGTCTGCCATATCGCCTCTCCTGCGAAATCGTCGAAACAAGATCCATCGTTGAAAGCACATACCGTTCCCGAACGAAGGTTCACGACGTTCCGTTCCACGTCCGCGGCAGTGAAGTAATCGGACATCTTGATGGTGATCGCGGCTGACACGACAACGTTGTCGTACGAGACGTCCCCGATGGTGAATTTGGTGCCTTCGCTCCTTCCGCCGACGTCGAGATGACCTTGTAGAGTAGTCGACACCTCCGTGGTACCGTTGAGGACGATCTTGCTGATGACGCCGCCGCCCATTCCTCGAAGATCCAGGTGCCGGAACCGGTGAGCCTTCAGACACGTCTCCGACGAGACGTAGTGGATGAACTTCTCCAGGCCTCCTGCGACGCTGCTAGTGTGGGAGTGCATCCCGCAGTGCTGGATGATCTGCTGCACCACGACGAGGCATGTGTAGACCTGGACTCCCACGTATTGCCTCTTCTGGATGAGCTGGATCCTCCTGGCCGTGGTTTCTGAGGCATTCCTGGGATCGAGGCATGGCTTGACCGTCAGCAAAGAGAGCTTCGTCAACTCCACTGATTCATCCTGGCAATCATATGCAATGATTTCCCCTCCGGCGATTCCTAGTAGTCTTATGAATATCAGGCATAAAATGGGCAACATTTTCTGAAACATAGGATATTATAGTTGCCGCGTACTACCTGCAGAAAACATTGATAAATAATTCCGTGCCTGAATATAAAGAAAAACGAAATTCACTTGAAACATCGGTCATATTCTACTTTTACTTATCCAAGGATGCTCAATCGCGGGTCCTTGACTTCTCGTACGACGTTGATTACTCGTGTCACCTAACGGTTGCGTATTTTCCGTTTCACCTCCGCTCTCCGTATTCATTTCCTCGATTGATGTTCGCGATGAGGAAACTGGCGATTCCTCCATTTCCGAGTCCCCTACGCTTTCGCTTGAATTACCTTCACTGTCACTTCCACCTTCTAGTATATCTGCGATTTCTACAACATTTTCCGGCTCTGGTTCGTTTACATCTTCGACAGGAGTTTCTACATTTGTTACCTCGTTTCCCGGGGCCTCCGGCGGTATGTTTTGCGACACTTGTGGAGTTTGTTGAATATTCTCCACTTGCCTATAATTTTTCTGTGTGTAGCCTCCCACCATCGGTTGATCCCGAGTTTTCCTATATTTCACAGGTACATTACCAAGTTTGTTGAAATCTGTTTCCGCCGCCATGCAAGGTTTCAATCGGTTGACATGTATTTTTTTCTCATCCTTACCGTGTATTTCCTTCAGTTCCGCAGTCACTCCTCGTAGTTTTATGATGCGATATGGCCCTGTCCAAGGCTTTTCTAGTTTCCTGCTGATTCCTGGTGCAGAAGCAGGATTATATACATATACTCGGTCTCCTTCCTGATACTTCACTGGTGCACTCTTCTTGTTGAATTGTGTGTGCACCTTCTCGGTTGTTTTTTCCATTGTATCTAGAGCATTTCTGTGTGCTATCTTCATTCTCTAAAGGAATTCTGATACATAGTTCGTATCTGTATCATATTTCACCCTCAAAGGTTTGAAAATCTCATCGGAAGGGTATTCCTTGTCCCTACAAAATAGTAGAAAGAACGGACTTTCTCCGGTGGATTTGTGTGTCGTCGACGAATACGCTGCTAAAGCAAAAGGAAGCCCTTCATCCCAATCCCGCTGATCAGGCCTGATGTAGTGACTCAATAAGTCTTTCAAAGTTCTGTGAAACCTTTCTAACGCACCGTTTGTCTGAGGTCGGTAAGCAGTTGTTTTCAAATGCTTGATTTGCAGTATCTCGCATAGGTTTTCCATGAGTTTGGACATAAAGTTCGTTCCTAAATCCGTCAAAAGTTGTCTTGGCGTTCCATGTTTGAGTATAACTCCTCTCACAAAAGTTCTGGCCACCGTATCAGCGGTCTGATCTTTCATCGGAAAGGCTTCTACATATTTTGTGAGAGAATCCTGTACCGTCAATATATACTTATTTCCTGCCAAGCTAACGGGTAATGGGTCTACAACATCCATGGCTATTCTAAAAAATGGTTTTTCTGGCTTTTCTATTTTTTGTAGAGGGGCTGGTTTCATGTGTGGAGACGTTTTGCGTAGTGCACAAGGCACACACGCATTCACGTATATTTTGATGTCATCGTACATCCCTGGCCACGTGAAATTCCGTCGAATCCGATCGTAGGTTTTGTCAAAACCGACGTGTCCTGATAATGGCAGATCATGATAAAGTTTTAGAATGCTCGGAACTAACACGCGGGGTGTTACTAAGATGTCCTCATATCTACTATCTTGCGATTTTTTATACAGTAGGCCATCCAAGTCTAAGTAATATTCTTGAGTTGAATTGCTTTCTATTAGTTGGATGATGCTCCTTGTTTTTTCATCTCCCCATTGGCATTTCTTGATAGCATTTCTATCCCAGATGGCAAAACTTCATCCGCATCCGTCAAATATCGTATTAACTTCACTGTAGGTTTCAACCTTGACATTGCATCCACATTCCCATGCTTCTTTCCAGGCCTATATTCTATCTGGAATGTATATTCTGTTAATGCGAGAGACCATCTCATGAGCCGACTATTTGGTTCTTTGACAATCATCAACCATTTCAGTGGCTGGTGGTCAGTGTACACTATGAATTCTTCTCCGTGGAGATAACATCTGAAATGTTTTATACTCCAAACCAAAGCCAGACACTCTCTCTCTGTAGTGTGATAATTCTTCTCGGCTTTCGTCAGCTGTCTGCTAGCGTATGCTACTGGAAATTCCTGTCCATCGTATTCCTGACTGAGCACTGCACCGATAGCAAAACCAGAGGCGTCCGTTGAGAGCACAAACCTCTTAGAAAAATCCGGATATTTCAAAATTGGTTCAGTAATCAACCCATTTTTCAATCGTTCGAAGGCCTCCTGGCATGCATCACTCCAATGGAACTTCACGTCCTTCTTGGTGAGCATGGTCAATGGTGAAGCTTCCTGTGAGAAATTTGGGATGAACCTTCGATAATACCCAACCAATCCTAAAAATGCCCTGATTTCCGTAATATCTCTTGGAGGAGGGTAATCTTTCACTGCTGAGATTTTCACTGGATCCGGTTTCACTCCATCCTTCGATATTATGTGTCCGAGATAAGGTGTTTCTGATTTTAGAAACGAACACTTGTTCAAATTCAATGTGAGTCCTGCATCTCGGATTCGGTCGAAAATATCTCTCAATTTAGAAAGATGCTCATCGATGTTATTTCGTGAAAAACCGATAATGTCGTCGAGGTATACGAAACAGTGAGATCCTGTTAGCCCTGACAATACCATATACATCAATCTCATGAATGTGCTCGGCGCATTCGCCAATCCAAAAGGCATGCGATTACATTCGTAATGAGCCCAAGGTACCGAAAATGCTGTTTTTTCTCTGTCCTTAGGGTCGATTTCCACTTGCCAATATCCTCTGCTCATGTCGAGTGTAGAAAAAATTTCTGCACCTCCTAAAGAATCAATCGTTTCGTGGATGTTTGGGATCGGAAAGAAATCTCGTTTCGTCACGGCATTTAATCCTCTAAAATCTATGCAGAATCTGTATTTCTTTTCTTCATCTCTTGACTTTTTCTCGACTATAACTACGGGAGCACTGAAAGGGGATACTGACGGCCTAATGATGTCATCCTTCAACATTTCATCGATCTGACTTTTCACTAATTCTTGCTGGCGAAACGGCACGCAGTAAGGTGCTTTGTACACCGGAGAGCTATCTCCAATATCTATCGTATGCTTTATCAGTTTAGTGGCCTTCAATGGTTTATTTTCCTCGGCCAATATATCTTCATAATGATCGAGGAATTTCCTCATTTTCTTCTTCTCAGCAATTGGCAAATGCTTCAGGATCTTTTCGTAAGTCCTATTATTGCATATTTTGCTCTTCTACTGTCGCGTTTGCCAACTTCAAAATTGGACACCTCTTTTCAATAGTCTGTGCTACTGCTGAGGAATTGAGAAACCGCACCACAATTTCCTTGCTGTTACCAGGGGAGCTGGGTGATATGGTTACCACAGATCGTGCGACACATACTCCTGCAGGTAATGGTATAGGTTCACAAACCTTTGTACCCGAGTGGACGCGCTTTTCCACTTGGACACGCAAGTCGCAACCTTGGAAAGCCGGTATTACCAAATTTTCTCTCATCCTTACTATGCTAGGGTTTTTGGTATCATTTTTCCAACTGGTCGTTTCACCTTTGTAGAAACTTTCTTGGTCATAGGGTGTGGTGACTAGAGCTGTTTCCTGGTTACTTATGGAATTGCGGCGGGAAACCTCCTCCTTCGTTGAAAGCAACTTCCTAGTAGGGGCTATTGGATCCGTCGAATCGGCTGGTACCGCTTCTAGACGTGGCAAGTCATCAGAGCAGGGACTGCGCCTCCCTCTGACGAAGGGTTGATTGATCATAGGACTAATGCCATTTTGGTAGTCCATAATACTTTCTCCTTTTTTATTTATTATATGGTTTCTTCGACTCATATTTTTTGCGCACTTTGCGTCTTTAGTAATTTTCCCTCATATCTGGGGTGATTCAAAACATTCCCCGTGCAACATAGTGCAACCTCGCCTGTCTAGAAACCGATCTTCTTCCAAAGCACGGAAGCTATTATCAGGAACCGTATGATTCTCGTACCGCTGAGTATTTCCTTTGCTTTCCTCATGTTCGCTATACATGGGAATTCTGCAACCTCCTATCTCCATTACATCATTTTTGAAATCCATGATAGGTTGAAACTTGTTCAGGAAGTCTAATCCTATCAATCCGTCCGTAGTGAACTTCAGATCATCTCTACACACAATGCATTCATGTGTGACATTCTGCCGAGGAAATTGAAATTCTATATTAACTGACCCCTTTTTACTCAATATATTACCAGATATATCCGTTATTACTGTCGTAATTTTTGAGTTTATCGGCAAATTGAGGGCCCTTGCCAGTCTATTCTTGACTAACGAGATAGTAGCTCCGCTATCCACTAGCCAAGTTGTGTGCCTATTTTGTGTTACCAACTTGATTATTTTTGACGTTGGGTTGATGAGAAGAACGACGGCTTTGTTTTTGGTTATGTTTGTCGCTGGAATCCTGGGCGCGGATAGTTTAAAGATTCACAAACCTCTCCGATCTTTCCGCAATGGAAACAGAACAACTTCTTCCTATTTCTACAGTCTGTCGGGAAATGACCTTCTTTCCCGCACCTCCTACATCGGTTCTTCATGTACGGATATTTATCTGTTCAGTTACATGTTGAGAAATGCCATAAGTTGCGAATAGATTGGTTATTTTATTTGTGTAGAAGCTGTCTGATAAAAGGTTAATATTAAAATCACCCACTAGTATACAACGATGATCCATGGTAAACAACCTGTCACAGATATCTTCAAAGTGTTCAATGAATTTAGAATCAGAACTTGAGTTAGATGTATGGAAAATGTCCACAGCATAAGAAGATAGCTGAGCTTGCAGTAGATAAACCCCACTACGGACAGATATTATTTGCATTGTATAATTATTAAACCGAATCAATCTTTAGCTAGCTTTTGTAATGAGCAGTTGCTTTGAGAAAATAAACCAATTTTTAAAAAGCCTTTTCGTCGTTGAACAAACAAAACTGGCGCAGTCGGTAGGATTCCCGAAAATTGACCGTATCGAACGAGCAATTTTTCGTAACAACGATTAATCGGGAATACGAAAACAAAAACGGTAGTGAAAGACTTTATTCGAGCGAATATCGGATCCAGTAACGAACAGTTAGAAGTCTGAACATTCTCGAAAGGATAAAGTGTAGTCGTGAAGTGAAAAACCCGCCTGTTCAGCGAAGTTTCAACCTCGTAAGCACAGAATCCAACACAGACCAAACGTCGCAAAGAAGAAGCTGTCTTTACAACACAAGGCGAAGATTCAACAACAAAGAAGAAGGATAACCGGAGACTACAGAAATTCGAAGAACTCGGAACTGTAAGTGCCGAATTTCCTTTTTGCCTTTTTTGAACCATATTTGATAGTTAGGGCAAAAACACCGCGAAACAAACAGAAAAACACAGCAGTTTTTCAAAAAAGCAAACAAGTTGAGTGAATGCAGAGTGAAATAAACGAGATATTAGAGACAATATCTGATAGGCTACAAAATTTATCATTTTCTGACAATCCAAATTTGAATCAAAATTTAAACATGACGGAAAACAACCCTCCACCTAGAATGACATGGGATCTTTTCAAATCCAAGCTCCAGAATATAAAACCATTCGACGGAGATAATAATTCATTGAATAAATTCATTACGAGATGTGAGAGCCTCATAGCAAGTTATCGACATCTCAATGACGATCAATTGAATTCACATATTTTTGAATGAATCCAAGAGAAATTAGTAGGTAAAGCCGAATTGATGGTAGGAAACCGTGCAGAATTGAATAATTGGGCACGTCTCAAAGATGCACTGATACAATGTTTTCCAGATCGCAGAGATTTAGATTGTTCAGTTCAAGAATTAACTAGAATTCGACCATACAAAGGAGAACATCTCATAAATTTCGGAACTAGGCTACAACTAGTCAGAAGTAATGTTGCTCAAAGAATTAGCAATAGTACGACATTAAGTCAACAAGAAAAAATGTGTCAAATATCACATTATAATAAAACAGCATTAAATACATTCATTGCAGGATGTACAGGCACATTAAAAATAATTTACATCTTAAACACCCAGCGTCTCTTGAAGATGCTATGGCATATGTTAACGAGTATAAAAATTTCGAAAAACTTTATGGTGATTTGAATGACAATTATAAACAAAATTCATTGCAGAATCCTAGAATGTCTTCTAACAGACCATTTCTCGGATTTCCAAGTCAAAATCAATTCCAAAAACCACAAATGAGCCAAAATCAATTTCAGAGACCACAACAACGTTTCAATCAACAATATAATCAAAAACCAGTATGGTCCAGCCAGCCAATTAACATACAACCTCGACAAATTCAACGAAGACGATTTCCAACAAATAGAGAAGTCTTTGGACCGCCACAAAATGTATTTGAACCAAAAAATACATCGAGTCAACAATTTCCTAAACCAGAACCGATGTCAACTACATCAAGAAACCCCACGATGATGTCAACTAGACCATCAATGCGAAATTTTGGAAGACCTTATCAAAATCATTTTCAGAATTTTAATCAAAGACCAAATTTCTAATCAGAAGAATTATTCACTAACGAGAATGAAATCAATTCATATTGTAACGATTATGATGATACAGATTATTACCAAGAAAATAATTATTTTGATCCAAATCTATTTTCTGAAAATAATTATCAAGAAAATGAACAACCCTATTATGACGAACAATCAATTGACGAACAACCAATTGAAAAACTTGACAATACGAATGAAAATTTTCAGTCAACCAGCCGTATGAAAGCAATGACTTAGTAGAAATTAATATTTCTTCAAATAACGCTCTACCCTATGTAGAAATAAAACATCCAAAATTAAGATTCCTAATAGACACAGGAAGCACCAAGTCAATATTGAAACCATCTATTGCAGAACAATATTATCCAAATAAGATTTTTCATTCTAATTCTCAAATTAAAACTGCAACAAGTAGTAAAATTGCAAGATTTCAAGCGATAATACCAGCATTTCCAGAATTCAAAACAAACCACGAAATAAATTTTATACTTTTTGATTTTCATGATTTTTTCGATGGAGTTATAGGATTGAATGATTTAATAAAAATTGAATTAAATATTGATCTCATCAATCAACGATTGATAGGAAATTATGTCGAAATACCTTTTAAGTACAGAAAACCAACTGATGCAAGTTTTTCATTTTCTGTAAATCCCCAAGAAAAATTATTAAAAAATATTCCAGTGAGTATTCATCAAGGAGAAATTCTGACAATTGAAGGAACAATAGACGATTTTAGGATAATCATGTACTCTTACTGTAATATCATTTTGATTCGGTAATACATAGTCAACTAGTGTTGCACTTATGTTAGTAACACGAGTTGGTTCAGTTACATGTTGAGAAATGCCATAAGTTGCGAATAGATTGGTTATTTTATTTGTGTAGAAGCTGTCTGATAAAAGGTTAATATTAAAATCACCCACTAGTATACAACGATGATCCATGGTAAACAACCTGTCACAGATATCTTCAAAGTGTTCAATGAATTTAGAATCAGAACTTGAGTTAGATGTATGGAAAATGTCCACAGCATAAGAAGATAGCTGAGCTTGCAGTAGATAAACCCCACTACGGACAGATATTATTTGCATTGTATAATTATTAAACCGAATCAATCTTTAGCTAGCTTTTGTAATGAGCAGTTGCTTTGAGAAAATAAACCAATTTTTAAAAAGCCTTTTCGTCGTTGAACAAACAAAACTGGCGCAGTCGGTAGGATTCCCGAAAATTGACCGTATCGAACGAGCAATTTTTCGTAACAACGATTAATCGGGAATACGAAAACAAAAACGGTAGTGAAAGACTTTATTCGAGCGAATATCGGATCCAGTAACGAACAGTTAGAAGTCTGAACATTCTCGAAAGGATAAAGTGTAGTCGTGAAGTGAAAAACCCGCCTGTTCAGCGAAGTTTCAACCTCGTAAGCACAGAATCCAACACAGACCAAACGTCGCAAAGAAGAAGCTGTCTTTACAACACAAGGCGAAGATTCAACAACAAAGAAGAAGGATAACCGGAGACTACAGAAATTCGAAGAACTCGGAACTGTAAGTGCCGAATTTCCTTTTTGCCTTTTTTGAACCATATTTGATAGTTAGGGCAAAAACACCGCGAAACAAACAGAAAAACACAGCAGTTTTTCAAAAAAGCAAACAAGTTGAGTGAATGCAGAGTGAAATAAACGAGATATTAGAGACAATATCTGATAGGCTACAAAATTTATCATTTTCTGACAATCCAAATTTGAATCAAAATTTAAACATGACGGAAAACAACCCTCCACCTAGAATGACATGGGATCTTTTCAAATCCAAGCTCCAGAATATAAAACCATTCGACGGAGATAATAATTCATTGAATAAATTCATTACGAGATGTGAGAGCCTCATAGCAAGTTATCGACATCTCAATGACGATCAATTGAATTCACATATTTTTGAATGAATCCAAGAGAAATTAGTAGGTAAAGCCGAATTGATGGTAGGAAACCGTGCAGAATTGAATAATTGGGCACGTCTCAAAGATGCACTGATACAATGTTTTCCAGATCGCAGAGATTTAGATTGTTCAGTTCAAGAATTAACTAGAATTCGACCATACAAAGGAGAACATCTCATAAATTTCGGAACTAGGCTACAACTAGTCAGAAGTAATGTTGCTCAAAGAATTAGCAATAGTACGACATTAAGTCAACAAGAAAAAATGTGTCAAATATCACATTATAATAAAACAGCATTAAATACATTCATTGCAGGATGTACAGGCACATTAAAAATAATTTACATCTTAAACACCCAGCGTCTCTTGAAGATGCTATGGCATATGTTAACGAGTATAAAAATTTCGAAAAACTTTATGGTGATTTGAATGACAATTATAAACAGAATTCATTGCAGAATCCTAGAATGTCTTCTAACAGACCATTTCTCGGATTTCCAAGTCAAAATCAATTCCAAAAACCACAAATGAGCCAAAATCAATTTCAGAGACCACAACAACGTTTCAATCAACAATATAATCAAAAACCAGTATGGTCCAGCCAGCCAATTAACATACAACCTCGACAAATTCAACGAAGACGATTTCCAACAAATAGAGAAGTCTTTGGACCGCCACAAAATGTATTTGAACCAAAAAATACATCGAGTCAACAATTTCCTAAACCAGAACCGATGTCAACTACATCAAGAAACCCCACGATGATGTCAACTAGACCATCAATGCGAAATTTTGGAAGACCTTATCAAAATCATTTTCAGAATTTTAATCAAAGACCAAATTTCTAATCAGAAGAATTATTCACTAACGAGAATGAAATCAATTCATATTGTAACGATTATGATGATACAGATTATTACCAAGAAAATAATTATTTTGATCCAAATCTATTTTCTGAAAATAATTATCAAGAAAATGAACAACCCTATTATGACGAACAATCAATTGACGAACAACCAATTGAAAAACTTGACAATACGAATGAAAATTTTCAGTCAACCAGCCGTATGAAAGCAATGACTTAGTAGAAATTAATATTTCTTCAAATAACGCTCTACCCTATGTAGGAATAAAACATCCAAAATTAAGATTCCTAATAGACACAGGAAGCACCAAGTCAATATTGAAACCATCTATTGCAGAACAATATTATCCAAATAAGATTTTTCATTCTAATTCTCAAATTAAAACTGCAACAAGTAGTAAAATTGCAAGATTTCAAGCGATAATACCAGCATTTCCAGAATTCAAAACAAACCACGAAATAAATTTTATACTTTTTGATTTTCATGATTTTTTCGATGGAGTTATAGGATTGAATGATTTAATAAAAATGGAATTAAATATTGATCTCATCAATCAACGATTGATAGGAAATTATGTCGAAATACCTTTTAAGTACAGAAAACCAACTGATGCAAGTTTTTCATTTTCTGTAAATCCCCAAGAAAAATTATTAAAAAATATTCCAGTGAGTATTCATCAAGGAGAAATTCTGACAATTGAAGGAACAATAGACGACCTGATTATTCATCAAATATAAACCACCTCGAATAAAGGTTTTGCTCCTTTAAAAATTTTCAACCCAACAGACAGAACAGTTTCTATAACTTTGAATGAAACGATACCAGTACAATCTTTCGATTCAAATCAGTATGAAATATTCACGATAGAAAATTTCATGGATTCAAGAAACAATGAGAATTTGAGAACTTTTAATTCACAAGATAAAATAAGAACTAGTCACATGAATTCAGAAAAAAAAATTTTGAAATTATGCAAAGAATATTCGGACATATTCTGTAATCCGAACGAAAAATTAACATTTACATCAAAAGTTAAACATGAAATAAAAACAAAAGATGAGATACCAGTCTATACAAAATCTTATAGATATCTATATGTTCACAAACAAGAAATTCAGAGACAAATCAATGATATGCTTGATAAAAATATAATAAGACCATCACATAGTCCTTGGTCATCACCAATCTGGATATTACCAAAGAAAATGGAGGCATCAAATGAACAAAAATGGAGAATCGTAGTAGATTACCGCAAAATTAATGAAAAAACCATAGATGATAGATATCCAATACCAAATATTACTGACATACTAGACAAGTTAGGAAGAGCACAATACTTTTCAACACTTGATTTAGCTAGTGGATTCCATCAAATTGAAATGAATAAAAATTCAGTCGAAAAAACATCGTTCACAGTAGAAAATGGGCACTATGAGTACCTCAGAATGTCTTTCGGATTGAAGAACGCACCATCTACATTTCTTGAAAGATTTACAAAACAAAATCTGTATGGTATACATGGACGATATCATAATTTTCCGTACAGGTTTACAAGAACACATTCAGAATCTTAAACAAGTATTTTCAAAATCACGTGAAGCTCAAATGAAGGTAGAACTGGATAAATCTGAATTCCTCAGAAAAGAAGTAGAATTTTTAGGGCATGTAGTAACACCTGAAGGAATTAAACCAAATGCAAAGAAAATTGAAATAATAAAAAATTCCCCATTCCGAAAACACAAAAGGAAATAAAATCTTTCCTAGGATTGGTAGGTTATTATAGAAAATTTATAAAGAACTTTCCAAAAATAACGAAACCTCTAACACAATGTCTCAAGAGAAATAAAAAAGTGGAACATAATAAAGAATGCGTTTCATGTTTCAATATTTGTAAAAATATTTTAACATCAGAACCAGTATTAGCATACCCAGATTTTACGAAGAAATTTGAATTAACAACTGATGCCTCAAATTACGCAATAGGCGCAATACTTTCTCAAAATGGACACCCTATAAGTTATGCATCACGAACATTAAATCCAGCTGAAATAAATTACTCAACGATTGAAAAAGAGTTATTAGCTATAGTATGGAGTTGTAAATACTTCAGACCCTACTTATTTGGACGTAAATTCACAATTTTAACAGATCATGAACCCCTACAATGGTTATTCTCATTAAAAGAACCAAATTCGAGATTAGTCAGATGGCGATTAAAACTCGAAGAATTCGATTATAATACTAAATGTAAAAAAGGTAAAAACAACCAAGCAGCTGATTGTTTATCACGCTTACGAAATAATTATGTAACGAAAGACCTAGATTTAAATGCAATCGAAACAGAATCACTTATCAACAATCCTGGTGATGTAGATAAGATAATTGCAGACTATATACAAAATCCTGAACAACTACCCGAGTTAGACGAACAAATACTCGATTTATTAAGACCAGATGATAGTAACGAAAAAATTAAAATTATCTCGAACATTCAGATAAAGAAACCTTGCAAAGCAAATGCATAATATTGATGAACAAACTGACCTAGAAACGACACATACTTCTATTAAAGACCCTATCTTTAAAATTCCAAATCAGAACGTTCACTGAATAAGTATAAAAATAAATTAATAATTCGAGATAGTGACATGGATAAAATACAATGTAAAATCGAAAACATCTTTGATCACATAAGAACGAATGTTACCATTCCAAAAAATAATTTAGAATTGCATATAATGAAATTCATTAAATATTTCATCGACCCAAAACAACTGTACGCAATTCATTTTAAAAATCAAGAACTATCAAGATTACACTCCTCACACAGAAGTACTTCAAAAACTCAGCTTTCAAATTTTTAGAATGTCCCAAATTCCTAACCGATGTATCAACACTTATCCGAAACATTTCATTGATAAAACAATACACCAAATTGAGAACAGACAGAATATACAACAAACACAAAGACAACCAACACTGATAACAAATGTAATCCCATACATTCCCGGAATATCTGAAAAAATTAAACGTGTTGGTGACAAGTTTCGAGTGAAAACAGTGTTCAAGACAGAAAATACAATGAGATCGATTTTGACTCAAAGAAAACCGAAAAATGAAGAACAGTCATCAAAAAATTGTATATACAGTATACCATGTGTTTGTGGAAAATATTATACCGGTGAAACCAGCAGGCCTCTATCAGTAAGGATGAAAGAGCATAAGAACAATATGAAAAGAAGATATACTGACAAATCAAAATTAGCTGAGCATATCCTTACTGAAAATGGACAACATATGGCCGATTGGAGTAATATTAAGATCATAGGAAAAGAAGACAACAACCAAAAACGGAAAATCAAAGAGTCTGCTTGCATTCTCCTGAACGGAGACAATAATATTGCTTCTTGTGCAGTTGATATAGATAGAACTTGGCATCCACTTCTGAAACTTGAATATGAAAATGGAAAATTCGATATCAATTAATGAAAACACTACCTTGTAACCAGAATTCCTCCGTCTGCCAAATTGTCACTTTTCAGTTTCAAAATCGGAAACATTGAAAAAAGTTTACGAAGAGAAAAATATTTCAATTGTGTTGAGAACGGGAGCAGATTCGTTCCCGAAGCGTCCACCAAGATAAGTAGAGGTTTTATCATTATTAAATATATTTGTATTTCCAAATTTTTTCGAAAACAAGGTGTCACTGACCAATAGAGAATTTCTCTTTTAGGTATCTAAAGGTTTAATTCCAAGCGCAGTGACATTTTGGGACAGATCCTAAATCTGTCCTTACTATAAATATATTGCAATAATTTTTAATAACTTCTATTCTATTTTTTAGAAACGAGGAGAGGAAATCCCATCAAAAGCTGAATAATGATTGTACAATTTAGCATTTCCTTTAGAAAAGAGAGTTTCAAACCAAATTGATCAACTCAATCCTATAGAAAAATTTGACAAAATCAGAACCAAACGAGGACTTATAGACGGATTTGGATCAATAATCAAATCAATAACTGGCAACTTAGATCAAAACGATGCTAAGAAATATGATAAAGCAATCGAAATATTATCTGGTAATGAAATGGAAAATAAAACCTTAGTTGATGAACAAATTACACTTCTGCAAAGTTCAAATAATGTGTTCAGAAATAATACTGAAATTTTGGCAAATAATCAGAAAACTCTACGAAATAAACTCATAGAGATACAACAAGTCTTGAATGATACAAATATTCATTTCATTCATACTTATAATCAATTTTTATTCCATACAATGATATCACAAGTCATAATGGCTTTTCAAGAAATGTATGACATTTTTGAAAAAATCCAAATTGCCATTACCTTTTCAAAATTAAATATATTTCACAATTCAATGGTAGAACCAATCGAACTACTTGAAGGAATGAAAGCAATCAAATCGTTTTTGCGAACTAATAAATTATCGTTCGAACCAACGATAGAAAATATTCTCATTTTCGAGAAAATTATGAAAATCAAATGTTACTCAAAAGGAAATCAAATCGTTTTCATTATAGAGGTCCCAATAGTTGATAGTGAAGATTACAATTATTTCCATCTCTATCCATTGCCAACATTCCATAACAATATTTACCAAGCTATAATACCTCAGTCAAAATTCCTTATCCTCAACGAGCAAAATTACATGTTCTTCGATCAAAGATGCCAAGAAGTATCGATCGAACAATTTTTATGTCATGAATCGAGTCCCATCAGAATAAAAAATGACGCTCCATGTGAAATTGAAATGCTGAGATACTCCAAGAACATCACAAGCTGCCAACCAATACCTGTCGATATCACATCGATTAAAATTCAGAAACTTGAAGACAACAAGAAGTGGATGATAGTTTCACCCAAAACTATACTGGTCAAACAAAAGTGTGGTCAACAAACAGACAATATACCTATCAAAGGATTATATTGTATGTATATTAGAACTCAATTCACAGTGTGTTCTAGACATTGAAGGCATTCACTTAATAAACTATCAGAATTCGCGAAGTGTTTATAAGAAAATTGAATTATCAAAATTAAACTTCAATCTTCCATTTATGAAAAATACTCTAGATTTCCAACCAGTGAAACTAGATAGCGTTAACCTCGACGAAGTTAAGCACATCACAGCCTCCTTAGATAATCAACATCAAAGAATACAGAATATGTCGAAAGAAAAAATTCATTTTGGCATAAGTGTTTGGACCATCGTCATCTACTTCTTCATGGCCATCGCAGTAGCTGCAGCAGCCTACATCTACTACAAGAGATTCATCCACTCCAGGACGCAGAATATACAGGGTGTTGCCGACCAGTCAGACAACCCCCTCAGAAGAAACCCTGTTGTTTCCACTCTAAGGGCGGAGGAGTTATGGGAAGCCACATCTACCCCCACCAATGGAATAGCCAGCTGTCGACTCAGCGCATTTATTTAATAAAACTAATTGTACCGCTCATTTTCATGATTTCGTTCTATTGAAAACCAATCTGAATAAAGTCCACAGTAGTAACTTGTGTTTTTAAAAAATCGCGTTCCGCTTACGAATCCAAAATTGCCTATTCAAATATCAACTGAATTGATGAATAGATAAACTGGCGTTACACACAAGCCTAGCCGTTCTGAAGGACTCCAGACTTTTTTAAGCTCGTAACTCCTTTGAAAATCAATGAATATGCAATTTTTTAATATTTAGAAATTCCATTCTGGAACCGAGGAGAGATATTTGAATTGGATATTCATTTTGGTGTTTTCAGTAGTTTAGAAAAATGAATCTCTGAAATCATGATTAGCATTTAAAAAAAATCAAGTATCATCATTCAAGGTAGGAGTTCCAATCATGAGGTTCAATCTTGAACGAATGGTCGAAATGATTAAATTGAAACTTGCTACGGAGATTGAAAAATGATCAATAATATGTCATGACCTTCGTGGCAACTCCCTAAACTAGATGTGTAGCTACAGAAATTCTCAAAACTCAAAAAGTTGAGGAAACTATTATTATATTCTTGAATTCATTTCAGATTTATGAATCAGCTAATGACCTCACTCAGATTATCAAGAGTGCATAGAACCAAAAAATCTAGGAAATTCAGTTTTGAGGATTTTTCACCAATCCAGTTTTGAGAGTTGCTACAGATTACATGACATACATTGATCATTCATCCATCTCAATAGCAAATTTTGTTTCATTAACTCAAATCATTCGTTAATTGTTGACATGAAATTAAGTTACTGATTACGGCTGGAAATTATGTTTGAAACGCTCACTTCAATTCAACTTCGAATTCATTCTATTTACGATTCTGCAAGGTAATTATTCTATGGAAATGGGGATTGTCATTTTCTCTCGACAAAACTTCTGCTTCTGTTATTATTTTATATTTTGATGAGTAGTTACCATAATTTTGTTGAATTTCTTTTTCTCATCTCAGAAAGTATGTCAAAAAAAGGTTAACTTGTACTTTGAGGCTACTGCTATATTTCCGTCGAGGTAACAAAAAAAAATTATTACTTAGCAACTATCGAACATAGGTGGAGGGAAAAATGAACGAGATCGATGCGGGATTGAATTATTTTTCATAAGCGGAAAAATGTTACGTCACATTTGAGAAAGATATATTAATGGGTACCATCCTAATTTTTTCCTGAATCAGTCTCTTAAAAATTATCATGGAAATTTGTTATCCGTTGTTATTGGTGTTATTGTCACTGATTTTTTTTGTCGAAACACTGACAACATTACGTTGATATGTTTGACAATTGGCCGCCATCTTGTGTTCTGATGTCTCAAATGTTTCTTCATCCCACGTGAATTACGTGCTGGAAATTCTCCTCGTGCATGCATTTCTTCAGAAAATCCAGGTACACGAAAAATTTCCGGCAATAAATAATGCACTTGGGAGATTGAAGTGGAAAACTTGAACTGTTTCAGTGTGCACTCACACATGAAAATAGATGAATAACGGTTGAAAACCAACCTATAGTGTCGAAAGCTTCAGATAAACAGAAGTGAGATCGACTACCCTTATATATATATATATATATATATATATATATATATATGTCTATATGTCTATATCGAATCGATGCAATCAGTGTATTTACTTATTGATGGTGATTCCTGGAGAATATGTTGAGGAAATACTGAGGAGTAGACTCCCGAGTTTTTCACTTTCCAAGCCTACCGGTACACAGTTGTCGAAAATACGAACAGGTTCTCCTGAATATTATTGTTGTGTGATGGAACACCCATCTACTTCACCGCGAACTCTACTATACTCGATATCGCAAGTTCACCACATCTACCCGCATGTATATATGTTCATTAGGTACAACAATACATCATACATTCGTACATATGTATTTTGTCGATCTGGAAGATATAGTGAAGATATAGTGAAGATATAGTGAAGATATAGTGCATTATACAGGGTGTCCTTAAAAGGTCTTCACAAAAAGCTACCACATATTCTTCAGACCAAAACAATTCGATACAAGCAAACTTACCTCAATAAAAAGTTGCTTAGTTTGGGCGCTAGACGGCTCTGAATTTGAAATTTTCAAATCGATTTTGCTTCATAACTTTTGAACGGCTCATGAGATTTTTTTCAAATTTGGTACGTTAGCATAGACTCATCGGGCAATGAAACTCATATCATAATCATAATGAATATCATTCCATGGGCGTAGAACTTGATTTTTTCAGTAAATAAACATCTAAAACTCCTACGCCAATGGAAAAAAATTAGTTTCAATATGAAATCTAAATTATTCAACTCATTCACTACAAAAAAGGTACTCTTGACAAAAGTCGATTCCTCTCATGGTTTCGACAAAATTTTAATTTTAGTGATTTAGAGCATAATTAATAATAAAACGATTAACAGATATTTCATAAAAATTGTTCAAAATGTTCACCATTTTCACGTATACAAAGATTTATACGACGCAAAAAGTTGAAATGTACTCTTTGCATAACTTCTTCATCGCCTGTAAGATTATTCGTCGCCTGTTGGATACGTTGCCATAATTGTTCTTCAGTATTCACAGGGGTCTTGTAAACCGTAGACTTGAGATAACCCCATACAAAATAATCCATCGGTGTTAAGTCTGGAGAACGTGGTGGCCAATTCACGGGTGCATCATTACCTCTACCTATCCATCTGTCTGGGTACTGTTGGTTTAAAAAATTCCTAACATCCACCGAAAAATGTGGTGGAGCTCCATCGTGCATAAACCACATATCTACCCGATGTTGGAGTGGTAAATCTTCCAACAAATTTGGCAACGTATTTCGTAGATGTTGTAAATACATGTCTCCTGTTAATCTTTGTGGAAGTATGACAGGACCAATTATAAAATTTCCTATTATTCCAGCCCAAACGTTGATTTTGAATTCGTGTTGAAAATGGTTTATTTTAATGGAATGAGGATTTTCAATTGCATAAACGTGTTCATTATGAAAATTAGTTATTCCTCTTCTCGTGAAACAGGCTTCATCAGTGAACAAAATATTCTTTCCAAAGTTCAGATTCATTTCTCTTTGCAAATTAATGAACCTACAAAACATCAGACGACTTTGTGAATCATGGATTAATAAATCTTGAACTGGCGTCTTGTGGTATGGGTATAATAATTGTTCTCTTAGTACTTCATGAACGGCATTCCTAGAAACTTCTAGTTCATTACTTATCCGTCTAGTACTCAATTCTGGATTTTCTTCAATACGGTCTAAAATTTCTACTTCGACTTCGGGAATCCTTACATAACGCTGTCTTCCATAATCACCAGTTCTAGGAGCAAAATGACCGGTCTCCCGAAGACGTCTCTCAACTGCAGCAAAGGTTGGGTGGCTTGGTACGCGACGATTTGGAAACCTTGCCGAATACACCCTCACACTCTCTCGACCATTTCCTTGACAATATCCGAATACCAATAACATATCGGTGTATTCTTCATTGGTGTATTGTACGGCCATGATAAATCAGAAAAGTCCGATATCAACAATCAACGTCAATAAAACTCGACAAATCAACACAGATGAAACTATGGAAACCAAGAATGTGAATATCACTGTTTTCGAGCAGATAATAATAGTCTTCAGAAAAAAAAACCAGTGCTACTTATTTTCAATAGAAATAACCTATGCAAAAAGTACATCTCAACTTTTTGCGTCGTATAAATCTTTGTATACGTGAAAATGGTGAACATTTTGAACAATTTTTATGAAATATCTGTTAATCGTTTTATTATTAATTATGCTCTAAATCACTAAAATTAAAATTTTGTCGAAACCATGAGAGGAATCGACTTTTGTCAAGAGTACCTTTTTTGTAGTGAATGAGTTGAATAATTTAGATTTCATATTGAAACTAATTTTTTTCCATTGGCGTAGGAGTTTTAGATGTTTATTTACTGAAAAAATCAAGTTCTACGCCCATGGAATGATATTCATTATGATTATGATATGAGTTTCATTGCCCGATGAGTCTATGCCAACGTACCAAATTTGAAAAAAATCTCATGAGCCGTTCAAAAGTTATGAAGCAAAATCGATTTGAAAATTTCAACTTCAGAGCCGTCTAGCGCCCAAACTAAGCAACTTTTTACTGAGGTAAGTTTGCTTGTATCGAATTGTTTTGGTCTGAAGAATATATGGTAGCTTTTTGTAAAGACCTTTTAAGGACACCCTGTAGAATTAATGACATCATTCAAGTTACACCTTGTATTCCGAATGATTCGAAAAAATTATCACTCAACAACTACAATATTTCCGCCACCATTCAACATACCACACCTTCATACTGCCACCACTCCACCCCATCCTATACTCCACTCATACCCTACCCTTTAAACTCCACCCTATACTCCCACTTCTCGCTGCCCATGAAAACGCTCCACTCCTCCAGTTGAACGTTCACTTTCAATATCACAAACTTCGAAATGGTAGCTGCAGCAGACTCTTCGACATCGGGTTTTACAACCACCGCCAGTGCCATTGTTCGGCGGTCGAGGCTGTTGACAGCTGTCCCGAGCGATAGAGAGCCTGACAGTACCTCCGAGGGGCTAGAAGTGCTGGTCAGCTGGTCTCTGCGACTCATCCTCCGACCACGTCAGTGCCGTCAGGGCAGATACCCCGTTGGACAGATCCGTCATCGTAATAGATGACAGTGACGACGACGATAGTGATGGAGATGCTGATGATAGCGACAGTACCATCGTTTGGGGTCACGATGGAGGCGTTGATAGTAGCAGCGACGAGTCTGCGGAGGGGGATAATTGCCCTCACTTATACCCTGCCTTCATCCGGGAAGATCGCGAGATGGACCTGGATGATTAGTATGCGATGGCGGAAATCCTCCGAGGACTCAACAGAGGGTATTTAGGGTAGATTTTTTTGTATAATTTGCATACGTGTATTCATTAGGTTGCTTGATTTCAATACGTAGTTGTATTTCGTTCATATTTATCTTTCAATGAATTTTTTTTACTCTCCGTTGAGCTCGTTTCATTTCTTCAAATGGAGTAAATCGTTGGTATTAAGATTCATGATCATTCAATGCAGATATTTATTTATAGCAATTCCGAATAGGTATTGATCCATGAATTTGGAATCATTATGAAATGTATGAGAAAAAATGAATATATTATGAATTATGCAATCTCTTAGACTCTTAGACCATACAACAATATTCCCACAAGAAAGAAGAGTTTGGTTCATTGTGTTCATGAAAATATTTTTCCATTATTCAAATGTTTCAGATTCAATGAATTCAATAGTTTATTTTACTCTTGATGTAACTCGAATGATGTCATTGATTTCAGGAATCAGCGTTATGATGAACTCAATACTGAGTATATAGATGAATGAATAGCTTTGTTAACTTTGTATTGTAGGATATGTATTGTTGATAGTTATATATTCATTTATATATTTCTCCACATTGTATACTAATAGATTCTTTATATGTTTTGCGTCAATGAAATTTATATGAACATCACAGTTCGTTATTTCCTTGGTGAATATACAGGGTGTAACTCGAATGATGTCAATAATTTCAGTAATCAGCGTTATGATGTACTCAATACTTAGTATATAGATGAATGAATGGCTTTGTTAACTTTGTATAGAAGGATATGTATTGTTGATAGTTATATATTCATTTATATATTTCTCCACATTATATACTCATAGATCCTTCATATATTTTGCCTTGATTAAATTCATATGAAAATCGCCGTTCGTTATTTCCTTGGCGAATATACAGGGTGTAACTCAAATTATGTCATTAATTTCAGGAGGTGATTCCATGTCGTATTTAACGTTGAAAAATTCATATAAACGTGTATCCTGACTTGCTTCGTTTCCGAGTGTTGAGGTGACGAAGTGTAACTTTGAAATAGGACATCGTTATTGATAACTCAAGAAGTCTAATTTCATGACAAGAAGCGTTGAATTACATATGGAACATACAGAGTTCAATCAAAATCGTCGAAAAGTAATTCATGAGTTCATTCTGTTGACACTGCGTCACTCGGAAACGGAGCGAGTTAGGGCACACGTTTATGAATTCATTTTCATAAAATATGACAAGAAATTCCCACCTAGAATGAATGACATCATTCAAGTCATACCTTGTATTCCGAACAATTCGAAAAAAATTATCACTCAACAACTGCAATATTTCCACCTCTATTCACCATACCACACCTTCATACTCCTACCACTCCACCTCATCATTAGGGTAGATTTTTTTGTATATGCATGCATGTATTCATAGGGTTGTTTGATTTCTGATACGTAATTTTATTTCCTTCATATTTATCTTCCAATGAAATGTTTCTACTCTCCGTCGAAGACGTTTCATTTCTTCAAATGAAGTAAATTGTTGGCATTAGGATTTTACAATATCGAATTCAGATATTCATAGCAATTCCAAATATGTTTCGATCCGTATTTGTGAGATTATTATGAAATGTATTGGAGAGAAATAAATATATTATGAATTATGCAATCTCTCAGACTTCTCTTCTCGAGATCATATAACAACATTCCCACAAGAGAGACGCTGCTAGTTTGGTTCGTTGTTTTCATGACAATATTTTTTCATTATCGAAATGTTTCAGATTCAATGGATTCAATAGTTTTTTAAACTCTTGATATAGTTATTTTCGAACTCGCAACACTCATATTGATAGAGGTTATGTACTCCGGTTGTTACATCAGAGTTTCTAGTATTCGGTATTTTTCCAATGGGATTTTATCATATTTTGGTCTTTCAATTATCTCGACTGGAAAAACCATCACACGAGGGTATATAGTGAGCACAAAAATACGTATATCTCTCTCTCTAAGGTCGTCGCCTTCGATCGATATCGAATGACAACTCGAAGCAGCAATTTTTATCTCCCCTCTCAAGGCCATATCGACCCTAAGATTTCAGAATTGACGGTGGATATTAGACAGGGTCACGCACTAGATACAAAAAAATACAATCCTACCAAGGTCGTCGCTTGGCATTTCTTCGAATGTGTTAACCACAACAATTTCATATTCTCCTTATTTGGCGCTACATCGTGTATATTATCATTAGGAAATGTGTGAGAGAAAATAAATATATTATGTATTATGCAATCACTCTTTACAAGGTCCCATTGCAGGTTCTGAATATGAGAAAATAACTTAAGTACTTCGCCCACTCACTATATAAGTACACTGCTGGGGTGTATTAGTTTTATTTCTATAACCAATGATGTAATCACCTGAACCTGCGAATGGACAGATTTCGAAGAACACGTGAAAATTAACAAAAAATTCAGTTAGACTTACCAATGTAACCTTATGTAGAATATTTTAGAATTAGTATTCACTTCATCACGCACAAGCGATACATATGATATTGCTCATGTGATGCCATTGTTCATTTATGTTTCCTAAATGTACTTAAACTTCATCTGTATGTACATTTTATTGATGAACTTCATTGATATTATTATTATAATCATTATTAAAATAATGGTGTCGAAAATAGCAGGTGTGAGAACTAATCAAAATGATATGATTTGAAAGAACACATTTCTTCAGTATCCATTCAAAACACTTGTTGGCGAGTCACTTTTCTTGAAATGATTCATGATTGTTAGTAGAAAGTCTAAAACGATAATCAAATTTGGACACCCATGAATCAGGGATGTACATGTACAGATGTTCAGACATGAAATCCATGAGTTTTTTCATTTCGGTTTTTTTCATTCAAATTACTTTGTGAAGTGCCATTGAATGATTGTAGTAGATTTTTGACTGAAATCGTAACACAATACTCCAAGGCATGTTCACTAAAATAACACATTCTCTTGAAACTCTCTTGGAATAGCCATTTTTTCAATCTTTTCGTCAATATCAGATTTATTTTCGTTAGTGAAATCAGTAAGATAGTAACGCAAATTCATCAAATTATCATTGATAATATCATGGCACGGAAAAATAGTGCTCTCAGAATAAGAGTGATATATTTCTACCCAGCAGATCTAACAAACTTGGATGCATACAAATAAGTTGCTATACCATAAAAGAAGTTGTTTTAAACAAATACAATTCATGTCATATTGTCAATAACAAAGCCTCAGTATTGGTTGGATAACATCCTCTCGGACGTCCTAGGTCAATATATTTAATAGTTCTATCTAACTACTTCTATCACTGACCTTTCACATTTGGAGACAATCATAAAATTGTACATATGTCTCACTTGCTTCACAACTTGAGATGAGACAATTGACCACCTATCAAAAAACTTATAGCTCTGCTGGATTCCTGATCAAAGAGAGAATATTTCCTATTACAGTTTTTTTTTTTTATCTTTGGACAACACGAAAGGGAAACCTATGATGTTCGAGGAACATCGTGTTAGCCAGCGGTGGAATTTTGGGAAAGAAGGAAGGTGTTGGAATGTTTCTTGAATGTTTGGAGGTTGTAAGCATCAGGAAAGACTTCACTAGGCAAAGAATTCCACAACTTTGCCGTTCTATTGATGGATGATGCTTGGTATAGCGATGTTCGACAGGTCTCGAGCCTGACAGTGTGAGGGTGACCAGCTTGAGCTCGTCTGGTTTGTCTACTAGGAATCGCGCGTGGTGGCATAATAGATGATATTTCCGTTGAGCACCGACCGTGAAAGTACCTATAAAAAAGGCAAAGATCGCCGACCTTTCTACGATGATCTAGAGAGGTCAATGATTTGGTGAGTGTCGTGTCATCGACTAGGCGAATACCTCTCTTCTGAATTGAATCTAAGAGCTTCAGCGTATGTTTGGGGGCTGAGCTCCAAACATGTGAACAATACTCCAGGACAGGTCGAATTTGTGCTTTGTAGATCATAAGCAGTTGCTGGGATGTGAAGTATCTCTTCGCACGGAAAAGAAAACCGAGTTTTTGTGAAGCAGTTTTCGCAATGGACCTCACATGATCGTCCCATGAGAGAGCACTGTTGGTGGTGACACCCAGCATGGATATTGACGACCTCATAGGAACAGTGGTACCCGACATCATCAAATTGGGCATTGTGTGATCAGCCTTCTTGGTGAATATACAAGCTTGAGTTTTAGTTGCATTGAACTGTACTAGATTCTCAGATCCCCATTTCAGAATTCTTGTCAGATCCTCATTTAAAGCATCAACCTGTCTTCGCCTTGCACCTCTGGCCTCATTGGATGATATAGGGGCTCTAGAGGAAAAGGCGGAATGAAGTGTACTATCATCCGCAAAGCTATAAACTGGGCTGGAGGTCACATTCAACAAATCATTGATGTGGAGCAAAAACAAAGTTGGTGCCAAGACAGAGCCTTGTGGAACACCAGCATTGATCATCATTGTATCAGACGAGACCCCGTCTACCACCACGTAGAGTGATCTATCTGCAAGAAAACTCGATAGTAAAAGACACAGTTTGGGCGGCAAACCATATGACGGAAGTTTCGCTAGGAGGCCTTGGTGCCAAACTCGGTCAAATGCTTTGGAGATATCCAAGGCTACAGCCAGAGACTCCCCATGTTTCTCTATTGACACCTGCCACTTATGTGTCACATAGGCAAGCAGATCTCCAGTTGACCTCTGGTGACGAAAGCCATATTGCCGGTCGTTCACGATTCTTGAGCTCTCTAGATATCGGATGAGCTCTATGTTGATTGCTTTTTCCATTACTTTAGAGATCACAGACAGTAGTGCAATCGGTCTATAGTTGTTAGGGAGGGTTTTCTTGCCCTTCTTTGGAATTGGTTGGACCCTAGCTTTCTTCCAGTTAGAAGGAAATACGTCGAGTTTGTACGAAAGGGTGAACAACCTGCAAAGAACTGGTGTTAGTTCTGGGGCACATTTCTTGAGAACAATAGGCGGTATTCCGTCAGGCCCCATAGCCTTCTCGACGTTGAGGCTAAGCAGAATGTGTCTGATTGTGCGTTGCCGGAAGACAATTTCTGGCATACGGTTATCGATGGTAGCGATTTTGGGGAGTTCCTGGTCTCGTGGATCCAAGGTAGAATTGTCTGCAAACATTTTGGCGAAGGTGTTGGCTTTTTCATGAGGTGTTATAGCCAATGTATTATCATCCTTTGTGAGGGGAGGAAATGAGCTAGAAGTGAAATTTCTCCCGATTGCCTTGGCAAACGTCCAAAATGAACGGGAACCATTTGGACACTCTATGAGCTTCGATCTTATTTTCGTGTTGTATGCCTCTTTAGACTCATCTATCGTTCGATTGCATGTATTCCTAGCTTCAACATATCCAGCTCTAGTTTGAGGGCTTGGGTTTCTGCGCCAACGACGGTATGCTGATTGCTTCAGTGCGAAAACCCTAGAACAGGTTCTATTGAACCATGGTTCACCAGTGGTTCGTGATTTGGTGCTATGTGGTATGTAAGTTTCCATTCCCAGCATGATGATTTCCGAGATCTCTTCAGCACATTGCGTAGGATCTCCCGATTCAAAACACATTCTCCTCCAAGGAAACTCAGAAAAAAACATGCGAAGGCCATCCCAGTTGGCTGAATTGTAATGCCAAACAGTGCGTGGGGGTGTTGGACTGGTTCGCGGAGTGATGTAAGGACATATCGTGGAAATGAGTGTGTGGTCTGAGTTTCCTAGTGGTGCACGGACTTTCACTTCATACGGTTCCGGATTGTTAGTGAGGAACAGGTCGAGCGTATTGGCATAATGATTGCTGATATCAGGGATCCGAGTGGGTTCGTTTATCAGTTGGTCAAGACCATAGGTGATAGCGAAAGCCTCAGCCAGACGTCCTGCGTCGTCTGTTTTGTTCGAGAATTTGAGCCAGGTGGAGTTGTGGACATTGAAATCCCCCATGATGATGATTTCAGCTGCTGGGTGATTCTGTTGGATGAAATCAAGTTTCAGAGAGAGGAATTCGAAGAGGTCACCAGGAGTTGGTTCGTTTGGTGATAGATAAAGGCAGCAGATGAACTTTGTCTGTTTGTGGTTATCGATCTTGAGCCACATTACATCGAATTCTTTCGGTTCCAGTTCCTCCTCACGATGGCATGAGAGATCATTTCTGGAAAAGAGACATAAACCTCCTCTGAATCTGAAACGGGTATGCAGCTCATATCCAGGGCAGAGCATATAGGTCGTATCAGTTGATGAGTTGACCTGCGTCTCAGTTAAAGCCAGTATATCTGGTTTCTCAGCCTGTAGATGGTAATGAACATCGTTTATATTTTTGTTCAGACCTCGGATGTTACAGAGGTCTATTTTTAAATTCAGATGTTTCGATGGTGAACCCCCTCGAGCACCTCTCGCCCGGAAATCCGAATGGAGAGGTATTTTACTTCCGGAGTGTTTTACCCTAGGAGAATTCATCATCTAGATTTTTCTTCAGCTGAAATGGGCGGTTTGGGTTGGGAAGAAGGAGATAGGGTATGGGGATATGACCGGAAGCATCGACCAAATACTGAAACATGGGAGTTACCCATTTCACAGCACCTCTGTCGATGTGGTGGTGTCGCACCGGGCGATGATGGGAACCATCATCTTCCACCTATGGGTATCCATTTAGTCGCCTCTTACTACAGGCAGGATTTACCATGGGGAAATTCTTGATCCGTCCCCATACGGATCGGCTTTCAGATGAAATGCTGAGATTATTTCATCTATCTATTATAGATTGACTGATAGTTCTTTAGAAGTAAAGAGTTTTATGCAATATTTCTGACTTTCGTACTCAAGTCATTCACAATTATCCCAATTGACATAGGAGCCCAGTTTATTTGAACTGCTACTTTTTTAACTTTTTTTTTTGTAATTTTTCAGTATTGTTCGAGTGATGTGACTTCAGATGAGCAAAAATAGTTGAGATGAGTCAAATCTATGGTTTCAGTGTTCATTACAGGAATAGTCGAAAAAATGCATATTTCATATCTTACGAAAAGTGTGATTGAAAAGATCGAAATTTGATTTATTCAAATTGGAAGATATTTGTTATCAGACACCCTGTCGCTATTTTTCACTAATAAAAATGAATCAAAAATTAGTTAATCCGATTATGAAGTTATTCGATGAATAGTAAAGTCATGAAATATTCCATATCATTACATTAACATTACACCGTCTTCATGGAAGATGAAAGCATACAAACTTGTTATTGTTATTTGAATGGATTGATTTATATACATGTTCACCGTTATCATTTTTTAGGATTCCATCTTTCATAGTTATCAAATATATTGTTCCATTCGATATGTTGATGAATGTATAATGAATTCACCTCAAAGTGTGCGGTGTGCACAAGAAAGATAATATCCTATAATGTACGTCCTAGGTCGATGACAATTACAATATTTTTGATCAAGGTTTACTTTCATCATTGACCAATCACATCTGGAGACAATCCCAAAATTGTACATATGTCGCCCCATAACTTGAGATGAGAGAATCGACCTTCTTTCGAAAAAACTTATAGCTTTGCTGAATTCCTGAATAAAGAGAGAGAGAATATTTCCTTGAACATTCCATCTTGTTACTGTTTGCAGATGACCTCGAAATCTTTAGCATTGTTTGTTTTAGTATTGTTGACTCCGAATGTGAAAATATTCGAAAGGATATCACATCATTCTTCAAATAGTGTTCTGATATTTGTATCGAACTGAATGTGAACAGATGCAATAGAGCATAAAGAATTCGAATAAAATATTGATGGTGAAACTCTTGCAAATTTTCGGTCTCTTCAAGACCTTGGTGTTCTTATGGATACCAAGGTTGATTTTCACTTTCACCTTGAACAGGTTATCAATAAGGCAAAGAAAATGTTTGGCTCCGTGTGTAGAATCATCAGAGAATTCAGTGATCAATTCCATGATATAATACTATTCTTTGGTTAGATCAATACTCGAATATTCTTCATGTATTTGGTCATCAACAGATGCCATTCATATTTTACAAACTGAATCTGTCTTCAGAAAATATTTCTCTTTCAGATATCAAAGAAATAACAGGTATTGAGGAAATGAGCTGTGGTGTAACTTCACAAAGAGAAATCAGAGTCTCAATGCACAGTTACTTTTATAGTCGTAGAGCGGTCGTGATATTTACCAAAAAATATCTCTTCAAACTATTTCTGTATTTATAATCTTCAATAGCAAAGAACGGGCGCCACTCAGAGTCAACTGAGAAGGAGTGGAAAGGGTTAAAACAAGAGAATTGAACCAGACCTTTTAAGAACCATGCATATATTATTCAATAGAACAGGATTAGTATTGGGTACAAAGTGTGTAGTTAGTCAATAGCGCTCACGAAATTTAATGATACTAAAGAAATTTCTGATATAAATTTGGAAGATACCGGATGAAATGCTATTGAATATGGATGAGTAACCTTATCTTAACTTAATTGAAGCCTCACTGATAATTGAAAAGTCACAATATGACTGGGGAAATACAATGAATTCAAGGGAGTTTTCAAACGTTCCAAGATTGAATAATGTAATGTTTCCTATGAAAGGAAATAGCAGCTGTTATTTCGATCCTCACATCCAGGAGAACAAGATAAGATTTGATTGAGACACAGACGTAGCATATTCTCGATTCCTACAGGGTGATTGAAATGATATCAAAAATGTACTCACAGAGGGTTATCCTTTTTTATACCCTCACTAAAACATGAACTTCCTTGGTAGGTTTCATATGATGTATCACCAACAAAATACTTCCATTTTAGAGCTCCTATATATCGCATCTTTGGTAGGTACATTAGGTAGGTATGCATGGTCTCTAGACGAAACATCAGGACAGCAAACAACAGCAAGACATATTATTGTCCCATTAGCAATATGGGTTGAAACTTGGGTGCCGTCAGAATAAAACTGATGAATAAAACTGAACTGATGCGGATGATAAAATTTCGTCGGAGAAAATGAGTCCATAGGAAAAGAAACAAAAGAAAGAGGCCTGAAAAGAATTTCAACCTCTCGAAAAGGAACTATAATGAAATGTCACTCACCTCAAAGTGTTAATCGGCCTTTTCATGCGAATTTATTGAAAATTCAGTTTTGCACCTGGTTGCTCTGACAGCAGCGACTCCAGAGAACAAACGGCGATCAGTGTGCTGTATTTCGTGCCGTAGAAGAACTATAGACGGGACGTTCAGTCCTATATGAACAAGCATCATTTGGCCACTATAGGTAACATAATAAACAAATCATCGCCAAATGTAACTCTTCGAATAATAGATTTCTTCACAAAATACTGAACTCTGAAATTATTTATTGTCTCAATCTGCTGTCGCAAGTTGGTTAACATGTTCCTGGTATAATAACTAGGAATGGTCGGACATTTGCAGTTGATCTCTGTAGATGCAATTATGAAAAATATTCTCCATTATCAAGAATAATATGTAATGCTGACAGAGTTGCAGTCGATTTTTTTGATATATCCGAAATAAGCCTGGAACAGAGATAACCATCACTTGTTTTTCAGTTTCAATTTTCGATTCGTATCTATACCTACCTATCTTATTCATACAGGGTGGCCGAATACAAACGAAACAAGGTATGCATTCCACTGAGAGATCAAGGAACAGATATTAGAATAAATCATACTTCTTGTGATGTTGGATAGGGCAGGATTTAATGAAGAAAACACATAGGGAATTTCTTAGATGAACATCGTTCCAACTAAAAAATGAGAAATAGTCATGAAAGGGTAAAAACCGAAAACATATTGAAAAATTTTGCGAAGAGAAAAATATTTCAATTGTGTTGAGAACGGGAGCAGATCCGTTCCCGAAACGTCCACCAAGATAAGTAGAGAAACGAGGAGAGAAAATCCGACGAAAAGCTGCGAAATAAAAAGCATTACTTTCCATCACTAGCCGTTTATTTTCATGAACGTGCTTTCTCGGGAACTACTGCATTGAATTCCAAAAAGAAGGAAGCGTTGATTTCGATTACCTTCAAAATGATGTATCACTTGGCCCCTTATCCCATTTGAGATTCAAGGGTTGGAGCTCCGTGGGGTTTGAAGTGAAAAAGTTGAAAATAAGCGCAAAGTATTTTCCCCTCGAAATGAAAATCGACCAATTCAAGCGTTTTTTTTCCTGAGAACGATAGCTATTTCGCATCGGCCTCGCCCAATTGGTCGACAGAGATCTTAGTAATCAGAGAAGTACAACTCACTAATCGAGGAAATATCAATTCTCAACATGCCTCCATAAGGATGCCATTTGATGTTTGCAACTCCAATACAACTATCCGAAATCACATGAAGTGGTCCATCCATCACGTACATGACGTATCTTTCTGAGGTCGTCGTCGTCGTCAAGCGATATCGAATGTCAACTTGGAGCGGCAAACTTCGATCGAGATCATATCAACTTTACGATTTCGAAGTTGGCGGCATATATTTTGGACACAGTCGCACACTGCACACAATATCGAATGACAAAGTTTATTAAATTATATATATTATCCACTTTTTTCTCGAGGTCGTATTCATTCTACTATTCCAGAGTTGGCAGCAAATATCACACACACAAAGTCAACTACTGAACACAAAATACTTATCTCTCCAAAGTTGCTGCTTTCCAATGATATCGAATGACAACTAGAAGCGACGAAGTTGATAATGTTCAACAAAATCTGTTAATTTATTATCTTGGAAAATAATAAGCTAGTCGCTCTCGGATCGCACACTGCACACAAAAAAATATGTTTCTCTGCGAGGTCGTCGTCACCCTTTTCTTTGGGTGATATCGAATGACAAAGTTTATTATACATTATATATATTATTATTTATACTATCCACTTTTTTCTCGAGGTCGTATTCACTCTACTATTCCAGAGTTGGCAGCAAATATCACACACAAGGTCAACTACTGAACACAAAAAATACTCATCTCTCCAAGGTTGCTGCTTTCCAATGATATCGAATGACAACAAGAAGCGACGGAATTGATGATGTTCAACAAAAACTGTTAATTCATTATCTTGAAAAATAATAAGCTAGTCGCTCTCGGAGGAGAGGTCGCCGCCTCTGCCATGGTTATATGTCAACGCTTTACAACATACACATACAAGGACGTATTGTTGCCCGGCGTATCATCTCAATGGAAATAAGAAATGGTTCTCCCCAAGATTAACATCCGTATGCGATTTCAGGTGGAGCTGAAAAAGCACCATCGTGCACCTTATACTGCCAGTAGGAATCAAAATATCGTAATGAATAACGACAGAAATAACGACATTGAGGCGAGGAGTGCATCTCCGAGGTCGCCCTCTAACACCAGTCTAATGACCTTCCAACTTCCTCTCGACGTCACTGAACACGCTCAAGGTCACGTACATGCCCACACCACTCCTCAAGGACGAAACCCTCATAGCCGTTCACAACAGCGCTTCTCAAGGTCACTCCCCCCAAGGTCATACCCCTCTGACCTTGGGGGGAGACCCAGAACCGGCAAAAGCCTTCTACTAACATTCTCCCAATATTTCTTCATAAAGTAGGTTGACATCAGTAGAGTTGAAAGACCAATTGCATGAAATGATATTTGAATTGTCTTCACAAAGATTCCTGTATTTTTATATAAAACCAGCTTGATTTATTCGACATGATAAGAAAAAAACAAAGATGATTGAATGAACGGTAATTTTTGGAGTTAAATGCACTTTTGATACTATAGAATCTTCATTTGACAAAACCCAGTCGATTAGTGATTGTGAATCTATTGTTTTTTAGTAGTTTTCGTTATTGTTTGTTTCATACCATAGGTTATTAAGAGATGTTTGGCTTTTCTAACATAGAAACTATTATCATCAAAATTCAAGTTGAAGTCACCCACTAGAATGAATCGATTATTAGATAAGATAAGCTTATCACAAAGATCTCCAAAATCTTCCAGGAATTTTGCATCAGAACTGGAAGGCGAATGATACAAACACCCAATTAGCCGTATAGAGGGCTTGAAGTTAACTTTTACAATTTCACACCAATAATTCGAGTCAAGCAAGAACTTCTTGTAAATAGAAAATTCCAAATTTTGATTTAAATAGATGACAGTCCCACCAGTGTGTCTAATGGATTATCAGTCGGGATTTAGAGCAAACCACTCTTGTGAAACAGCCTTACAAGCAACAATTTCGAAATGGAAATTATTGATGGACGAAGATAAATATATTGTAATAGTTTTTTTGGATTTCAAAACGGCATTTGAAACTATAGATATTTCAATTTTAATAAAGAAACTGCAATATTATGGATTTGACGGTTATGTTTTGAAATGGTTTACAGACTATCTTACTAATCGCTTTCAATCAACAAAGGTGAACGATGTAATATCACAAAAGAAATCAGTAATCTCTGGAGTACCGCAGGGTAGCGTATTGGGACCATTGTTATTTATTCTCTACTTGAACGATATTAGTTACGTCAAAGAATGTGAGTTTATAAGTCTTTTTGCAGATGATACTATAATAGTTGCAAGTGACCAAAATCTAAATATGGCAGTTGAAAAGATTAATAACTCTTTGAACAACATATCAGAATATTTGAATATTGATAAATTAAAACTGAATGTGCAAAAAACTAAAGCAATGATAATGACATCTAAATATAAATATAACCAAATTGACTTAGACCAGAATAATATAGAAATTAGAGTAGGAAAACTCAAAGTCATCTCCACAATATCTAATGCTGTGGTTGGATTAATTGTAGATGGTGAAAATGGTGAGACATGTTTCGGACATATATATGTCCATCTTCAGTCTTAACAATCGGCGTAAATCTACAAGAAATTAAGTAAGGTATGGTAATAAACCTATAGGTTATGTTTAACTCACATGGTTAGAGATGAAAGTCAATACATTAAAGTTAAAATTCTGAAATTATATAATGAAATGGGATTCAAACCCATCTATACGAGAGCCCCATTAGGAGGGTTGGAAATTGAAAGCACTCTTCAGTTGGAAGGTTTGAAGAATCGAGTGATACAAAGTGATGTCAATCGCCATTTTTGTACAGGTACGAGTATGAGTACCAACTGTGCAAAATAAATTCAAAACTGAAATAGGAGACAAGGCCATCTTTCGAGATTATTCTGTACGGTACAAGGATTACCAAGAAAACTGTATAAAGTTGTCAGCTGCCATCTATATAATTGGTTATGAAGTTAAACAAGGAGACTGTGAAAAATTTTTAAACTGTAATATTATTATCTTTGGCTGTAACAGAAAATAGTATATGTATGTGTAATGAACGACTGTGTGAAACATTGTTATTTGAGCTATAATGTTGAGGAGGCAAGGTTCAAAGTAAAGTTATAATTACAAAAGGAATTTTAAGGAATTGAAAAATGATAGGGAGTCAAAATGAGTTTGTTCGTTTAACGAGATAAAGTTTGGATCTATTTGGGATTTATTACTTTTATTACAAATATGTAAGATTTCTAGATTATTCTTGATATCAAAATTGTGTTGGTTGTTAATTATGTGGTTGGCGAAAGAACTTTTTGAGACATAGTCTTCATGGTCACGGTTACTAGGGAATTTTGAAATTATGGATGTGTGCTCATGTACCCTTTGTGAAATTTTTCTGCCCGTTTGACCGATATAAGTACCTTTACAGTTGGAGCAATTGAGTTTATATACTCCTGACTTTTCCATCAGGGGGACTTTATCTTTTGAATTAATGAGATTCAAAGCTAATGTATTATTCGTATAAAATGAGATTCTGATATCAGGATCAAATCTATGAAAAATGTTTTTTAAATCATTGGAAACTTTACCTAAATATGGAATGGAGGAATAGCGAATGTGGTTGGGAGGAGGTAGCAAATTATGATTGATATTCTTAGAGACATGACGATGATAAATTTTGTTAACTATGTGTTGTGGAAAGCCATTATTGTAACCAATTTGGCGTATGATATTCAGTTCCTTATCAAAGTTATCTTGGGACATAGGTATAGCAAAAAGACGTGAAAAGAGAGAATTGAAAGATGCATGTTTCTGGGAATCAGGATGGAACGAACAAAAAGGTATAATAGTATCTGTATGTGTAGGTTTACGGTAGATTGAAAACTCTAATTTATTATCTGTAGTTCTTGTAATGAGCAAGTCAAGGTAAGGGATACAATTATCTTTTTCTATTCCCATGGTGAATGTGATTGCAGGGTGAAGAGAGTTTAGGAAGACTAGTAATTCATTGAGTTCGTTATGGGTACCAGAAAATAAAATGATAGTGTCATTTACGTATCTGTAGTAAAATATGATTTTGTCAAAAAGTGGGAAATCTTGAAGTTTCTTTTTCAAATCATATAGGAAAATTTCTGCTAATAAAGGTGATAGGTTAGATCCCATAGCTAAGCCACTGTTTTGTTTAAAAAATTGATTATTGAATTGAAAGAAATTTTGTTTAAGAACTGTGTCGATGAGTGAAATGATGTTAAAGCAATCGTTAAAAGGAATATCAGATTCAAAAAGTAAATTACGGAGGATCCTCAGACAATCTTCTGGATCTACACTAGGGAAAAGGTTGACTACATCAAAGGAAACTAAGAGTGAGTTTTTTGGGACTGATATATTGGAAATTTTGTCAGTTAAATCTTTAGAGTTCTTGATAGAAAGTGGATTTTGGAAATTTGTAATGGATCTGATGGTAACATTGAGCCAGAAGGATAATTTAGAGGTTGGAGAATTAGAATACGAAACTACTGGTCTAATAGGGATAGTAGGTTTATGTATTTTTGGCAAACCATAAAGATAAATAAATAAACCATACAGATAATAAATTAGAGTTTTCAATCTACCGTAAACCTACACATACAGATACTATTATACCTTTTTGTTCGTTCCATCCTGATTCCCAGAAACATGCATCTTTCAATTCTCTCTTTTCACGTCTTTTTGCTATACCTATGTCCCAAGATAACTTTGATAAGGAACTGAATATCATACGCCAAATTGGTTACAATAATGGCTTTCCACAACACATAGTTAACAAAATTTATCATCGTCATGTCTCTAAGAATATCAATCATAATTTGCTACCTCCTCCCAACCACATTCGCTATTCCTCCATTCCATATTTAGGTAAAGTTTCCAATGATTTGAAAAACATTTTTCATAGATTTGATCCTGATATCAGAATCTCATTTTATACGAATAATACATTAGCTTTAAATCTCATTAATTCAAAAGATAAAGTCCCCCTGATGGAAAAGTCAGGAGTATATAAACTCAATTGCTCCAACTGTAAAGGTACTTATATCGGTCAAACGGGCAGAAAAATTTCACAAAGGGTACATGAGCACACCCATAATTTCAAAATTCCCTAGTAACCGTGACCATGAAGACTATGTCTCAAAAAGTTCTTTCGCCAACTACATAATTAACAACCAACACAATTTTGATATCAAGAATAATCTAGAAATCTTACATATTTGTAATAAAAGTAATAAACTTAACATTTTAGAAATTTTTGAAATTAATAAATCCCAAATAGATCCAAACTTTATCTCGTTAAACGAACAAACTCATTTTGACTCCCTATCATTTTTCAATTCCTTAAAATTCCTTTTGTAATTATAACTTCACTATGAACCTTGCCTCCTCAACATTATAGCTCAAATAACAATGTTTCACACAGTCGTTCATTACACATACATATACTATTTTCTGTTACAGCCAAAGATAATAATATTACAGTTTAAAAATTTTTCACAGTCTCCTTGTTTAACTTCATAACCAATTATATAGATGGCAGCTGACAACTTTATACAGTTTTCTTGTTAATCCTTGTACCGTACAGAATAATCTCGAAAGAGGGCCTTGTCTCCTATTTCAGTTTTGAATTTATTTTGCACAGTTGGTACTCATACTCGTACCTGTACAAAAATGGCGATTGACATCACTTTGTATCACTCGATTCTTCAAACCTTCCAACTGAAGAGTGCTTTCAATTTCCAACCCCCCTAATGGGGCTCTCGTATAGATGGGTTTGAATCCCATTTCATTATATAATTTCAAAATTTTAACTTTAATGTATTGACTTTCATCTCTAACCATGTGAGTTAAACATAACCTATAGGTTTATTACCATACCTTACTTAATTTCTTGTAGATTTACGCCGATTGTTAAGACTGAAGATGGACATATATATGTCCGAAACATGTCTCACCATTTTCACCATTTACAATTAATCCAACCACAGCATTAAATATTGTGGAGATGACTTTGAGTTTTCCTACTCTAATCTACTAACTCCACTTCGAGAATGGACTACTTCCTTCAATTTAATATAGAAATATATAATGAGAAAATTGAAGTCGTGACAGAGATGAAATACCTAGGATTCATGGTTGATAATACCCTGTCATTAAATAAGCATTTTAATTATGCTGCAAAAAAAATCAGTGAAAAACTTTTTTTCCTGTCTAGAGTGACATCTCATTCAAGTATACAAGCGTCTATAACAGTTTATAGAACAATCATCCAACCGCATTATGAATACTGTGCTAGCCTGCTCTACTCAATGAGTAATAATAATATTGCTACTCTCCAAAAACTTCAGAATAGAGGTATGCGTATTGTTCTCAGATGTAACAGGTATACACCTACTCAACTGATGCTGAATGTACTGAATTGGTTATCTGTAAAGGATAGACTGTTCTATTTTTCAATGGTATTTATTTTTAAAATATTGCATAATTTATGTCCTGCTTACTTTGGAGAATATATAACATTTTGTTATCAAATACACAACTATGCTACTAGGAACAATAGAGATTTCTATGTAATGAGAACCAATTATAGTAAAACCATGAATTCTTTATTTCACTTTGGGCTTTCGAAATACAACAAACTTCCAAACCACATAAAAGAATGTTCAACACTTAATTCATTTAAATCAATACTACTTGATTATATTAGGAATAATATTATCTAGGTAAATAATCAAAGGTATTTTTTATTATTATTATATTCATGTACTAATAGAAAAGGATGTATGTCATAGTGAATGGTGTGTGTGTTTTGTCATTAGGATAGGTTAAGTTAGGTAATTAAATATATATTTTGTATTCAATTCATTTATGTAACGTATTTGTATATTAGGATTTCCTATTTAATAAAGATTTTCTTTCTTTTCTTTTCTATTTTTTGAATCACATCCAATACATGTATAGTTGTTTATTTTCAGCTCGTTGCCTTGATGTCCTTTGTTGTTCTGTTCTGGATGTTCAGTAGAATTATTTTTGCATTGTAGATAAGAAGGCTCTCCTGGATTTCATCTTTATGTTTCAATAGGCTTCAATAGATATCGCTATTCAACTGTATATTAGGATCATTTATCAGTTTTTTCTCTCATATTTTTCATCTTTTTTTACAATTGTAGATTTACCGTGGATATATTTAATTGTTTTCGAAGTATCTCCTAGTGTCTAATTTAGATTTTACTTTATGAGAGTAGTCTCTTTGTTTTAGAGTCTGATACCCAGATATTCGTATACTCGGGATATCTATAAGTTGCTCATTCTTGAGAATTTGTTTAGCATCCTCTTGGGATCTGAAAATAACCTTGATAGGTCAGTTTTCATCTGCTGACCATTTCCCCAGTCTTTTTTATATTTATTTATTTTTTATATTTTCTGTGTTAACACTAAAGTTCTCAAGTATACTTTCAATCGTTTCAGTCTCTTTTGTAGTTCGCTCCATTCTAAGTTGCTCCTGAAGTTCATTAACATTATATATTATGATATTTGTTGCTCGAGCTTGCCTATCTATGATTTCTGAGATCAGATCTTCATTTTTCAATTCGTCTGGCTCCAACTGAGGTTGGGAGTTGGATGCAGTTAGGTCAGCAATTGTTTGTCTCAATTGTCTCTCAGTTTGGGGTGAGTGGCGCTGGTGTGAAGTGGCGCGGAGGCTAAGTGGCGCAGGAACTGAGTGGCGCGGGGGCTGAGTGACGCGGGGGCTGAGTAGCGCAAGGGCTGAGTGGCGCGGGAGCTGAGTGGCGCGGGGCCTGAGTGGCACGGAGGCTGAGTGGCACGGAGGCGAAGTGACACGGAGGCAAAGTGGCGCGGGGGCTATGTGGCGCAGGGGCTGAGTAGTGCGGGGGCAAAGTGACGCAGGGGCAAAGTGGCGCGGAGGCTGAGTGGCGCGGGAACTGAGTGGCGCGGAAGCTAAGTGGCGCAGGGGCTGAGTGACGCGGGGGCTGAGTGGCGCGGGGGCTAAGTGGCACAGGAACTGAGTGGCGCGGGGGCGAAGTGGCGCGGTGGCTAAGTGGTGCGGGGGCTGATTGGCACAGAGGCGAAGTGGCGCGGTGGCTGAGTGGCGCGAGGGCTAAGTGGCGCGGGGGCTAAGTGGCGCGAGAGCGAAGCGGCGCGGGAGCTAGGTGGCGCAGAGGCTGAGTAGCGTGGGGGCTCAGTGACGAGGGAGGTGAGTGGTACGGGGGGTGAGTGACGCGGAGGCGAAGTGGCGCAGAGGCTGAGAGGCACAGGAACAAAGTGGCACTGGGGCAAAAAGGCGCGGGGGCTGAGTGGTGCGGGGGCTGATTGGCACGGAGGCTGAGTGGCGCGGGGGCTAGGTAGCGCGGAGGCTGAGTGACGCGCGGGCTAAGAGGCGCAGGGGTTTAGTGGCGCGAGGGGTAAGTCGAGCAGAGGCTGAGTGGCGCGGGGGCTGGGTGGCGCGAAGACTGAGTGGCGCGGAAGGTAAGTGGCGCAGGGGGTGAGTGGCACGGGTCTAAGTGGCGCGGGGGCTGAGTAGCGCGGTGGCTAGGTGACGTGGGAGCTCAGTGGAGCGGGATCTGAGTGGCTTGGAAGCTGAGTGACGCGGGGGCTGAGTGGCGCGGGAATCAAGTGGCGTGATGACTGAGAAGCGCGGGGGCTTAGTGGCGCAGAGACTGAGTGGCGCGGAAGGTGAGTGTCGCAGGGGGTGAGTGGCGCGGGGGCAAAGTGGCGCGGAGGCTAAGTGGCGCGGGAACTAAGTGGCGCAGGGGTGAAGTGGCGCGGGGGCTGAGTAGCGCGAGGGCAAAGTGGCGCAAGGGCAAAGTGGCGCGCAGGCTAAGTGGCGCGGGGGCTAAGTGGCGCGAGAGCTAGGTGGCGCAGGGGCTTAATGGCGCGGGAGGTGAGTGGTGCTGGGTGAGTGACGCTAGGGCAAAGTGTCGCAAGGGCAAAGTGGCGCGAAGGCTAAGTGGCGCAGGGGCTAAGTGGCGCGAGAGCTAGGCGCGGAGGCAAATTGATGCGGGGGCTAAGTAGCGCGGGGCGGAGTGGCGCAGGGAGTGAGTGGCGCAGGGGCTGAGTGGCGCAGGGGCAAAGTGGTGCGGGGGCTAAGTAGCGCGGAGGCGAAGTGACGCGGGGACTAAGTGGCGCGGGGGCTGAGTGGCGCGGGGGCAAAGTGGTGCGGGGGCTAAGTAGCGCGGAGGCAAAGTGGCGCGGGGGCTTAATGTCGCTGGGGGTAAGTGGAGCGGGATCTGAGAGGCGCGGGGGCTGCGTAGCGTGGGGGCTGAGTGGCGCGGGAGCTGAGTGGCGCAGGGGCTGAGTGGTGCAGGAACTAAGTGGTAGGGGGGCAAAGTGTTGCAGGGGCTGATTGGCGCGGAGGCAGAGTGGCACGGAGGCAAAGTGGTGCAGGGGCTATGTGGCGCAGGGGCTGAGTAGCGCGGGGGCAAAGTGGCGCAGGGGCAAAGTGGCGCGGAGGCTAAGTGGAGCGGGGGCTTAGTGGAGCGGGATCTGAGTGGCGCGGGGACTGAGTGGCGCAGGGGCTGAGTGGCGCGGGGACTTACTGGCGCGGGGGCTGAGTGGCGCGAGGGGTAAGTGGCGCGAGGGCAAAGTAGCGTGAAGGCTAAGTGACGCGGGGGCTTAGTGGAGCGGGATCTGAGTGGCGCGGGAGCTGAGTGGCGCCGGGACTGAGTGGCGCGGGGGCTGAGTGACGCGGGGGCTTACTGGCACGGGGGCTGGGTGCGAGGGGGTGTGGCGCAAGGGCGAAGTAGCGCGAAGGCAAAGTGGCGTGGAGGCTAAGTGGCGCAGGAACTGAGTGGCACGGGGGCAAAGTGGCGCAGGGGCGCGCTCACAGGTGCGTGGGCTGATTGGCGCGAAGGCTGAGTCGCGCGGGGGCTGAGTAGCGCGGGGGGTGTGTCGCGCGGAGGCAAAGTGGCGCGAAGGCTGAGTGGAGCGGAGGCAAAGTGGCGCGAGGGCTGAGTGGCGCGAGAGCTGAGTGGCGCAGGGCCTGAGTGGCGCAGGAATTAAGTGGCAGGGGAGAAAAGTGGCGCAGGGGCTAAGTGGCGCGAGGAGTGAGTGACGCGGGGGCAAAGTGGCGCGGGGGCTAAGTGGTGCGGGAGCTAAGTGGTGCGGGAGCTGATTGACGCGGAGGCAAAGTGGCACGGGGGCAATGTGTCGCGGGGGCTATGTGACGCAAGGGCTGAGTAGCGCGGGGACAAGGTGGCGCAGGGGCTAAGTGACGCGGTGGCTAAGTGGTGCGGTAGCTAGGTGGCGCAGGGGCTGAGTAGCGCAGGGGCTCAGTGGCGCGGGAGGTGAATGGCGCGGGGGGTAAGTGGCGTAGAAGCAAAGTGGCGCGGAGGCTGAGTGGCGCGGGGGCTGAATGGCGCGGGGGCAAAGTGGCGCAGGGGTTGAGTAGCGCGGAGGAAAAGTGGCACAGAGGCTAAGTGACGTGGGGGCTTAGTGGAGCGGGATCTGAGTGGCGCGGGGGCTGAGTGGCGCGGGAGCTGAGTGGCGCGGAGACTAAGTGACGCGGGGGCTGAGTAGCGCGGGGGCTCAGTGGCGCAGGGACTGAGAATTTGAATTGATTTATCCGAAATAGGAATCCTAATTTACAGGTTTAAAATATAAATATAACAATTTCACCTAACTAAGATCGTACAAACAGTTAAAGTTGATCAAGTACATAAATAATATGAATATACACAGAGATATACACGGAGGAAAGTATATATACATTAACAAACATTGTAGCGTTTCAGAATAACATCCGGTATACAACCTGTATGGACGGGTGCGCAACCTGTGAGCGGGGTTCTAGAAACGTGCAATACAGTCGCCTAGATATGATTTTGGTTCCTAGTAGCGCGATCATCTGGTTCTATAGTTTGCAAATTGTATGGGCTCGCAGTTGCGCTTTCCGCTAGTAGGTGGCGGCTAGTGTGAATCTGCACTAATTGGTAAGTAATCTTAAATAAAACAATGATTACAGATTACCATTTTATTAAGGCCTGTACGTCAATATTAATGAATGTTATTTCCATTATTCTTGCATAGAGGGATGATACCTGGAAAGAAAGTTATTGGGAGAAAAGTTCGAAAATCGGTTGTTTCATGTTGGATTGGGAATGATTTGCACTCACCTGTTGATTCATTTCATTTCGTCCTGGATTGTGGAGTCCATAGTTCTTCTGTTTCGCCTTCAAGTGTTTTCCTAACTTCCTGGTGGAAAACCTTGGTTCCTAGAAGGCGCTGCATCACACGTTGTAGTTTCCTTTTCTGAATCCTGCATTACCGACGAAGAGTCCTCGAGGGGTCAAGGGGGTTTGTCGGAAAGAGGATCGGGAAGAATGGCGATGGTCGTTTGTATCGAGTCCTGAGGTGACTGATGTGATCTGATATCTAATTTCTCCATGGCCGTTGAGTTGGTGTATCGCCAGGATTTGTGAGAATCACCAGATTAAGTGCCTGGGTTCTTGCAGTGATAAAGATTAGCACCAGTGCTGTTGGTGTCAGACGCCAATGCAGAAGCCGCCCAAGGGATCGACTTGCACGCCGTTTCTCGGAACTGGTATTTTTGGTTTGAGCTCACTCCTATCTGGATCGAGATGGGTACATGTCTTTCGGCTTTCTGACCCATGTGAGGGGCCGTCCAATCACGACACTAATGATTCAGCATTATGGCAGAAGCCATTTTCTCTAGTTGAGACAACCCTCCAGGGTGAGGGTTGTTTGGCTAGGCCTAGTTTAGAAAAAGAAAAAAATATTTTGGTTGGGCCTAGGTTAGGCATGTTTTTTTACGATGAAGCAGCCTACGCTGTAATTTTTAGTTGGTATTGTGGGAAGGACCACATCAGTTTTTGTTTAACTCCTGTGTGCTTGGAGTCACGGTATATCGCCGATATTCTGCATCCATCTGCAGGGGCTGCAGACTGTCACCTGATGTCCTACCTGTCAGGGTGATTGCATCTACCTGAGCTCGGAAGCTACCCCTTGGACCTTGCACAATTCCGGAATCACAGATAAGCCATTATTTGATTAGAAGATATTTTGATAATGATAATTTTTCATAACATCAATGGGTTCACCAATTTAAGTCCAAATATCATTCCTTCATTATCACATACTTCTTCACACTTTTGATAAGAGTATTTCTCTACCCTGCGCAACACACAGTATACTGGGTGAGTCCCAATGCCTGGAGAAAGAGGTTCTCATTTACATGTAATATTCTCTCTGAATTCGTGATCGTGATATCACGTAATTCGTGATATCTAGAATTGATAGGTGCAAACTTATAATTTCCTTTTCTTCATTATGTTTGGATGTATTCCACTCAGTATTTTCTCACTACTTAAATGAGCGCTTTATTGTGATACCTATAGCTTGTGAAGCGGTAATATGGATTGTTCAAATCGGTGCTTCTTAATAGATTAGTATTGAAAAATTATAAAAATCCACTCGTTTGTATTTCTCACACTCTCACTCCTGTTGGACTATTGAAATTAAGTAGACTTGATCAACCCTTTGTCATAATTCATGTTGAATGTTGCCATCCAGTCAAAAGTTTCCTTTTCTTGACTTTTAATGAAACTCATTCTCTTTTCTTAACTCTAAAGTCAAGTGGTGCCCAAAAAAAATTGATAGAAGTAAACTTATTCACAAATACAATACAGTCCTTATTCACGACCCAGCTCTCTAAGACTATAAAAGCTGTCGGAGCCATAAACATTCTTAGGGGGTAAGTAAAAAGGAAATAGGTTATAACACTCATATGAAGATTGTTGCTGTTTCGAGTTATATAATTATGAATGTCTTTATTGAAGGTAATTGTAGTTTGCAGATATGTTGGGGTCATTGAATTCAGCATTTTATTAATGAAAATCATAGAACAGTAGGACGATCTTCGAGATACTGAAAGCCAATGTAGATTGGATAACATTGTGTAAATTGGAGTAGACTCACCACATTTTAAAATTATTCTCATTCCTCGGTTCTGTTATCTTTGCAATTGCTGCATTTTATTTAAGTTGAAGGAGAATGAAATATATATAATCAAAATGATCATCAAATATTGAGCAATTATCTAATTGAAAACCTAGATATTTATTTGATGTCACTATTTCAATACGTTCATTTTCTAATGTTGGATTAATGTTTTCTTTATTTATTATGTTAAATTTGAATTTACTAGTAATGATCATAGCTTTAGTTTTTGTCACGTTCAATTTCATTTTATTGGTTTTTAGATATAGTTCAACATCCTGTAGTACTCTATTCATTTTTTCTATAACCTGATCTAAGTCAGTTCCACTGCAGGCCAGTAGAGTATCATCTGCGAATAGGTTCATGAATTCACAGTCAATGAACAAATTAATATGATTTAAATAAAACATAAATAAGAGGCGACCAAGAACACGCCCTTGGGGTACTCCTATATTGTTTACTTGGCATGACGAAAAATAATAATAATAATAATAATAATTGTTTTTATTGACAAGTTCATACCCAGTACATAACTCTTGTCAAAAGGCAGGATTCATTTTTCATACATGTTCGAGACATGGACAAAACTTGCTTGATACGTACTCTTTGTTTTCTGTTTGACAAGTAGTTTTGAACCATTCATAAACCATCCCTTCTATTCCATACCTCTTAAGTTTCTGTAGCAAGATACTCCTGTCGATAGTCTCAAAGGCCCGATTCATATCCAAGAATACAGCTACAACATATTTATTTTGGTCTTTATCATTATTGAACTCATTGATCGATAATTGTAATGCTGTTTCGCATGAATGTTCATTTATAAATCCGGAGTGGTTATCAAATGAAGTGTGAATTATATTAACTGGTTGTATACTGATTATTCTATGACTTTCTCTATAGTTGGTAGGGTATTTATTGGCCTAAATTCGCTAGCTTTAATGGTGTTTGTTACTTTTTGTATTGGGATAACTGTACTTGTTTAAAGTGCTTCCGGTATTTGGTCTCTTTAGAGCGAAGTATTTATTGAATTAAGAATTGCATGACCTGCCGTCTCAAATACATGTTTCAAGATTTTAGAGTTTAATACTTCATGGATACTACATTTATTGTCTTGCGATGTAATTATTGCCTTCAATTCACTCAATGTAACCAATCTGAATTTAGTAAGAGGTAAGTTTTAGTTATTATTCACATTAAACCAATGTTCATCATGATCAATACTCTGGATAATATGTTGTATACTGTCTATGAAATATATGTTGAAATTTTCGGCTATACTAAACTCTTCTCTTATTACAGAAACTTCTCCTTCATTCACAAATTGTATATGATTAAGAAATGCTTCCTGGTTATTACTAACAAGAGTTTTGATGTTTTTCACATCAACTGGGAATTATTTTTGTACCTGTCTATTTTATTGAAATAATATTGAGTTTTTTTATCTTTCAAAAAGTTTACCACATAATTTCCAAGATTTTTGAAGTCGTTCCATCTATGTAATTTTGAATTTCCATCACCAACTGTTTTCACAAACAGTTTGTAAGCTTTATCACGTTCTTTTTTTCTATTGAAATTTCATTATCGAACCAGGAAAAATCCTTTTTGAAGTTGCATGTTTGTATTGGCGAGACACTATTGATAATATTTGAACATTCTCCCAATATTTCTTCATAAGTAGGTAGACATCAGTAGAGTTGAAAGACCAATTGCATGAAATGAGTTCATTCTTAATGATATTTAAATTGTCCTCACAAAGATTTCTGTATTTTTTCATAAAAACAGCTTGATTTATTCGACATGATAAGAAGAAAACAAAGATGATTGAGAACGGTGATTTTTGGAGTTAAATGCACTTTTGATACTGTAGAATCTTCATTTGACAAAACCAAGTCGATTAGTGATTGTGAATCTATTGTTTTTCTAGTAGTTTTCGTTATTGTTTGTTTTATACCATAGGTTATTAGGAGATGTTTGGCTTTTTCAACATAGAAACTATTATCATCAAAATTCAAGTTGAAGTCACCCACTAGAATGAATCGATTATTAGATAAGATAAGCTTATCACAAAGATCTCCAAAATCTTCCAGGAATTTTGCATCAGAACTGGAAGGCGAATGATACAAACACCCAATTAGCCATATAGAGGGCTTGAAGTTAACTTTTACAATTTCACACCAGTAGAAGGTCTTTGCCGTTTCTGGGTCTCCCCCAAGGTCAGAGGGGTGTGACCTTGGGGGGAGTGGCCTTGAGGAGCGCTATGACCTTGGGGGGAGTGACCTTGAGAAGCGCTCTTGGGGGTTTTGTCCTTGAGGAGTGGTGTGGGCCATGTATATGACCTTGGGGCGAGTGACCTTGAGCGTGTTCCGTGACCTCGAGAGGAAGTTGGCCTGGAAGGTTATTATGTCGTTAGAGAGCGACCTTGGAGATGCACGCCTCACCTCAAGGCCGTTCGGTAGTAGTGGGGTGGGGCTCCCCCTCTATAAAAATAACTGTCGAACGAATGAGAGCGCACTTTTGTCGTTACGTTAGCTCTCAAGTCAATCCTACTGTTACTATTGATTACTGGTGAAAATGTTATCCTGCAACAATTGTCTCCAGACTTTCACACGCACGGACAATTTACGTCGACACCAAATGAGAGGAGCATGTGTGGGACATGTAGGTCAACCCGTTGCGAAGAAGTCGCGCCTAAGCGATATCACTTCTCACACATCCACGTCTAGGGGTGTCTCAACATGCGTTGTTTGCAATAAAGACGTCCCAATGGATAGAATGAGGTCGCATAAAAGGACGTTAGAACACCGTACGAATGCTTGCATCAAATATAGAGATGGTGTATACGTGATTGAAAGTGCATTCAAATGTCGCATCATCAGCTATAGACTGGAATGTACGACAGGGGTATTGGATTATAATACGTTCTTCGCTGAAAATAAGGCGACGATATTATCCTTGTTGGAAAATATACTATCCATTCATCATGCTATCAAGGTCAACATGGAAATATTTGGTGGATATGTCCTACAAGCTCAAGATCTTCACGATGTTAAATCTCTCATGACACCAAATCACATCATAGATTCATCTCTCAATTTAGAAGCCGTCGTCGACACATCCAAGGAAATTATAATAAATCAAACAACAGAATTCGAGGAACGTGATTCCGGTGAGTTGAAGACTTAGAATTGATTCAAAATCTGAGGAATACAAGGTGTCTATATTACGGTGAATATACATCGTTTTCATTGTTGCAGGTTGGGCTCTAGAAGAAATATTATTCCTTGAAATCAATATCAATAAATACAACCCGCTACGAGGATGTTCCTATATGAAACTACCAAGTTTCATCGAAAATAAGAAGGCTGTAGTGAACGTAGTGAATCAGGACCAGCATCGTTTTGCTTGGGCTGTGATATCTGCCCTATATCCAGCAAGCAGCAAACCCTGTGAAATGTCTTCATACCCACATTTTTCTACAGTTTTGAATTTGAGTGGTATAGAGTTCCCGATGAAAGTGAGTAATATTCCAAAGTTTGAAATCCTCAATGATTGTTCCATTAACGTTTACGGATTAGAAGATGTGATTGAGAACCGTCAAGCGAAATGTCAGGTAGTCGGTCCGCTTCATTATTCCCGAAAGAAAAAAATGAGTAAACATATCAATCTCCTACTCATCACAGATGATTCCGGTAATAGCCACTATTGTTGGATAGAGAATTTATCTAGACTGGTGTCTAGTCAAATTTCTGCAAATGAACATAAACGTTTTTTTTGCGATGGTTGTTTGATACATTTTGCAGATGAATCTAAACTGTTACGCCACCAGCTCAATGATTGTAATCACACATTCACTACAACACCATCTACGTCAATGAAAGTTGATAAATTTGGGAGATCGGCACCTGAGAATATTTTGAAATATGAGAATTTTGAGAGACAGTTGGAGGTACCCTTTGTTGTGTACGCAGATTTTGAATCAGTTCTGAAACCGATACATACTAGTGAGCCAGATCCAGGAAATTCATATACTAATAGAACATTCATACATGAACCTTACTCATTCGCATACATCATCAAATGCTCTTTCGATGATTCAATCACAAAATTTGTTACATTCCGCGGGAAAAATGCAGCCAAAGAATTTGTATCTAGTTTGGTTAGTGATTCAAAAGAAATATATAACAGATACTTGAAAAATGTAATTCCAATGAAAAAATCAACCGAAGTAGAAGATAATACCACAGAGTGCGGTATTTGCGGCAAACCTTTCGTTTGCGGGGATGTGAAAGTGAGAGATCATTGCCATTCAACTGGAAAAATCAGATACGGGGCTGCACATTCGGTATGCAACTTAAATTATAAAGTACCAAATTTCATACCAGTCTTTTTCCACAATATGAGCGGTTATGATAGTCATCTATTCATAAAAGAATTATTCAACAGTGAAGAGAGGGTGGACTGTGTCGCTCAAACTAGTGAAAAATATATTTCGTTCACGAAACATATTTTAGTCGGGGAATATTTAGGAAAAAATGGCGATCACCACGACATTTTTCTGAAACTCCGATTCCTAGATAGCTACAGATTCCTCGCGGAACCCCTACAATCACTAGCTGAAAATTTGAATGAAAATCAGTTCACAGAAACTGCCAGATATTTTCCTGATCGTGAGAAATTCGCAGAAAGGTGTCTTTCCATACAGCTTCATAACATCCATGAGTCAACTGGATCATAAGGATTTACCATCAAAAAATGATTTCTATGATAATTTATCAAATAAGCATATTTCAGATGAGGATTATCGAAGAGCTGAACGTGTATGGAAGTTATTCGAATGTAAATCACTGGGTGACTATTCGAATGTTTATTTAAAATCAGATGTCCTCTTACTATGCGACGTTTTCGAGAACTTTCGAAAGGTTTGTTTGGAAACGTACAAATTAGATCCATGTCAATATTACACAGCACCCGGTTTATCCTGGGATGCTATGCTGAAGTTCACGGGAATCAGATTGGAGTTATTAACAGATATTGACATGATTAATTTTTTCAAAAAAGGTATCAGGGGTGGGATAAGTCAATGCAGCTTGAGAAGTCATGTGGCGAACAATAAGTTCTTACCGAATTTCAATCCAACTGAGCCCTCTTCATACATAATGTATTTGGATGCGACTAACTTATACGGCCATAGCATGTCACAACCACTTCCCACACATGATTTCAGGTGGCTCACTAGTAATGAAATAGCGACTTTGGATATAATGAGTGTGGCGGATGATAGTTCATGTGGATATGTCCTCGAAGTGGATGTATATTATCCTCAAGAGCTACATGATGCACATTCTGATCTACCTTTTCTTGTGGAATCTATCGCACCGCCTGGTTCAAAATCTAAGCAGAAGAAACTAATTCCTAATCTATCGAATAAAATGAAATATATTGTACACTATAGAAACCTACAACAAGCCATAAGGAATGGTTTATTTTTGATCAAAGTCCATAGAGTATTGAAATTCAGTCAGTCTAAGTGGTTGAAGAAATATGTAGATTTGAATACAGAAATGCGCAATAAGAGCAAAAGTAAAGCGGATAAGTGTTTATATAAGAATATGGTTAATTCAGTTTACGGTAAAACTATGGAGAATGTTGATAAAAGAAGCGATATCAAACTGGTTACTCATTGGGAGAGTATCAAATCGAAGGAAGGTGCCAATGCATTGATAGCTTTCCCCAATTACAGATCCTGCAAAGTATTTCACGAGAATTTTGTCGCGATCCATATGGGAAGAGTCAAGGTGCATTATGATAAACCGCTGTATTTAGGCTTTAGTATATTAGATGTATCGAAAATCGTTATATATAATTTCTTATATGATTGCATCAAGAAGAAATATGGTGATCAATCGCAACTATTGTATACTGATACAGATTCATTGATATTGAAAATAGAAACAGATAATTTTTTTAATTTTATGAAGGAGAATATAAGTTATTTCGATACATCTAATTATTCAGCCGATAACGATTTTGATATTCCAATCACAAAATCGGTAGTGGGCAATATGAGAGATGAATTCCCAAACGACCCTATTGTTAGTTCTTACGGGACCGGGGCCAAAGCATATTATGTTCAATCATTGGGTAAAGAACTGAAAAAAGCAAAGGGTGTTTCTAAAGCAGTCGTTAGGGACCAATTAACGGTCTGCGATTATAAAAATATCGTGGAAAAGGGTGGTTTGATATTTAGAGAAATGAATTGTTTTCGCAGCGATCGCCACGATATTTATACTGAAATGAAAAATAAAGTCGCCCTTTCCTATCATGACGATAAACGATTCATTATACCGAATACTGTCAAAACTCTACCGTGGGGACACAGCGATATCGAATTCTATCAAACGAGCCCTGAACGTAATATGCTTTGGTTACAGCGGGCAATAATTTCTAATACGGAAACAAGTCGAATAGTAGATCCAGATGATAAGTTAGACGAGTTGATAAAAATGTTGATGGAACAGTCACCTACTTCACCGCGAACTCTATACTCTCCAACGTATGTTTACCACATCTATGCACATGTATATATTTTGCACCTACCGATGAATACCTTTTTACTATGCATTGCTTTGTGAACGTGAAATTATTATGAATATGAATGAGAGACAAAATGAATATCATCCAAACACATTTCTGCGTTTCATTTGCTATATATGTTTATGTATGAAAGACCTTCAGAAATAGGGTCTACCATTTCCCAACAATATCGTGGACTGCATTAACCTTGAAAAAAGGGAGGGGTGTCACGATATTTGCCCTTGAAGTGAACACGCTGTTTGTACAAGTGGTGGGAATATTGGTGGGAACTTTTGGATAAAACCAGACCCGTATACATTGACTCCTCATTCTGTTAGCGGATATTGCTCGCTCACTCACTCACCGCTGTACGATCTACCTTTAATATATAGTTTGCACCAGCTCTCGTTGAACCAGCTCTTTTTCTCTTCGACTACAGTTCCCGAGGGAAATATTCCGCAAAAGTGAGTACACATTCATTCGATTTCTGATTACATCACAGAAAAACTATTCAGAAAAGATTTTTGCGTTTATATGAGTGCACAATGTGAAATGTTGATGTTACAGATATGGATGGAGTCAACGGTTTTCGTGAGGAGATGTTATCTGCCACCGAAGCTAATATTGTTGAAGAAGCTGACCCTACACAAACATCAAGTAGACCTGATCTACCATGCGGGTCCCAATTTTGTTAGGACTCGCAGAGGGAGTGGTACAGCCAAGCGATTCGCGAATGTCTGCAGAGCGATGGAGCTTGGGGCAGTGGTGACATTGGCGAATTTGATTTATTAGTAACAGGTATTTCAGATAGTCCCTCATTACCAATCAATACACCAATAGGTGGTGATGATGGTGCAGATATTATTGGGGAGTATTCGAAAACTGGGAAAATATCTAATACACCGAAAATATCTTCGCTGATGATGATGATGATGATGATTTCGCACCACCACCGCCTAAGAAGGCGGTAGGAAAATGGTTGGGAAAGAACTCATCATCGTCGCAATCATCATCATCATCATCATATAAGGTGAAATCTAAATCCATTTGGCGAGAACCTTCTTCAGGCGGGAATAATAACGGAATATCGGTAACATCAACACCTCCGAGTATTCTGAAGAAGTTTCTCTCTAATCGTGGCAAGATTAACCCGTACCAGCGAGGTGAGAAAAGACCTAGCTTGTACAAAGCCCTAAAATCCGAATCCCCGCCAACTGAATCGAAACAGCATTCGAAGCGCTCTGAAGGAAGGGTTAAACTCATTCGTGTAGATATAGTGCACCCGACCAACAAGGGTGTCGGAGATGATGCGAATGTTGTTAACGATGATGTTGGCGAAGACCTTTTGACGAATGTTGATGAAGATGTCGGTGACGAAGAATGTGTGAGAGATAAGCATAATGCGAGCATCACTATGCGCATTCCAGTGCTTCCATCAGCACCATTAGCTGCCATTGGGGAATATGATGATGAGTTGAAGCGGTGGAATGCGAATATTGATACACTCATCGCTGCTAGTGAAGGCAAATCTCGTCAAATTCCATTTAGAAGAGATGCGTTGCTTTCACAGCTAGACGAGTGTGATCGACAGCTGGTAGAGGGTGAAAATTTTCGACGAGAATGTCGAGAAAATAAAACTCGCCATCAGCGTTATGATGATCTCAATAGTGAGTACTTGAGAGCGCACTAATTTAATGACTCGGTGAATTTTATAAAGTAGGATATGTATTCATTGTGTTTATAGTTTCCATTCATTCATATATTGTATATATATATTCATCATTCATATTTGCGTGAAAAAAATTCATAAAAACATCACAGTTCCTTATTTTCTCAAAAAATATATTTCGAGCAATTCGTTAAATCTTTTATTGCAACTGCAAACAACGATTGATTTCTTCAAATGAAATAAGCCGTTGGCATTAGGTTTTATGATTCTATGGATGTATAATCCGATATTCATCTCAGATCTGCTCAGTTACACTTCAAATACCACAATTGCAAGATGTCTCATGAAACTATCGATGAATTTGGGCGTGAAAAGAGCAAGTCTTTGAGTTTTCTTCAAGGTCGTCCAGGTATTGGTTTCAAACTCGATGAAAATGGGAACTATGATATGCAGGGTAAGCGTTTGACAAACGTTAGAAAACCATTGAGAGATGGTGATTGCGTTGTATTGGAATTGTTCAATGAACTTTCTGTAAGAATTGAAGAAGTCGTTACAAACTTTGAGCAGAAATTGAAGAATCGTGTGCTACCAGAACAAGTGGCTGAAGATATGGAGAACAGCAATGTTTTCACGCATTAGAAAGATGTGAAGCAGGTGGAGGCCGTAAAATGAGACGCAAGTCCGAGCAGTCAGAGAAGAAGAAGAAGAAGTGTTGATTCGAATATTCATAATGTAATCATATTATTTTGTCTCATTGAAATCATTTGCATACATCAAATTATGAATTATGAATGAAAATAATAAATTGGGAAATTCTTTAAAAAAAATTTGAAGAAAATTTTCGAAAAATTTTTGAAAAAATCTTGAAAAATTTTTTCAAAAAAAAAAACAAACAAGTTCAATCTGTGACCTCTTGTTTCACCTCCGCATGAAAATTTCAAAATTTGAAAAATTTTGAACTCGTGAAAATAGGTGCAAAATTTTTTTCAGACTTTTCTCTATCGATCTCGCATAGTCCATAAAACACCTATTTTCCTTCATTTCCCTAGGAAATATAGCATTTTTAAAAAAAAAATTTTTTTTTTTTTCAAAATTGGTATCAAATTCGTATTCAATAACCTCGTTTCATTCTAGATTCGTTTAAAAAAAAAAATCAAAATTCGACGTTTTTAGGTACCGGTATTCTTCCATAATGTGATCGGCTATGGTACACACACCTTCCATAATGTGAATGGTTCAAGTTCAATGACCTCGTTATACCATAGATTCGCAAAAAAAATCGGAAATTTTCATAAAACCAAATTTACTTCTATATAATATATACATATTGATAGCTACGAGTCCTATATCTATTATTATCACTACTGGAATTCATCACAAATATAGATCTTAAACTAACACTTTGTCCTCACTACAATTACATAATGGACATACTTCCACCATATGGATTTGATGAAGGGGGTCGTCGCATACATCGCAGAAATGTCTTGGAATGTCTAAGAACTACGATGTGGTATGCGCCGAGGACTGTGCATAAAAATCGATGACAGCGGGCAGCATCGCATATCGTCTAAAGCAGGTGTGACAGAGATATTTGTCACCCTCACTGGTTTCCACCGACCACATCGACACTGTCGTGCAGTACATTTTGTCCATGTGGTTCCTCTTGTATACTTCGGCGTCGAAATATTCTGTGCGGAGTCTAACAAATCTTCCAGCCTCACTGCCAACATCGCCGAATCCCTCATCCTCATCAGAGTACTCCTGCTCCGCGACATCCTCTTCCTCCACTCCACCGAACTCATTTTCTCCATCTCCGTGCTGAAAGGAATTAGAGTGTGATGAATTGATCGATATGTTTGAAGAATAGTGATGACAGTAGATGAAATAGCGAACGAATATATCAATACTTACAGCGACAGAATTATCTATCAGCGACAGCTGTTCTAACTTCTCGATTGTGTGATTCAGTTCAGCATCCATCTCGATTGGTAGATCAGTCGTGTTATCTTAGTCGTATCAGCAGAGGAGAGTACTGACGTTATGGAGCTGTCGCGCGGTTTTTACCATATTTTTTTCGAAAGAGGGGGTAGGCGGTTTTCTGACGATTAACGGCGGGTAGCGGTAGTGGGTAGTCCTAAGATGGCAAGCTCTCATTGGCGGAAGCGGAGGCGACCTTGGAGATTAGCTCTCATTGGCGGGAGTGAAGGCATTCTTGGAGATTAGCGGTTCTATGGTAGAAAGTCCTTGGATAGTGAGAGACTCATTGGTGGAGGCAGAGTTGTTCCTACCACTCCAAGTCTGCGCGATAATAATAGCAGTCATCTGGAGTGGGACCAACTCGAGTGTATAAAAGTGAGAATTTTGAGTATCTCACATCATTCACAAATCTCCTTGAATTTTCATCGTGTGCATATCAGTCAGACAAAAAAAGTTCGAGAAAAATGACGTATCCGCAATCATGGGACGCCAAACCAGTAGTGCTAGTTTACCCGTTTAGGGTGGATCAATACGTGAGCTGCCACAACTGCGATGTGTGCTGGCCAGCCGTCGAGATGAACGTTTGTACAGGGGTTTGCCGAATATGTGCGGAGCGAAATCATGCGATATCGCCAGATCCACCTCGTTTGAACAACCGTTTAGAGCGAGGAGTTGGCCCAAGGTGCAAGAAATGTGCAAAGCTGCTGCGGAACACGAATATGGGAATATGCAGAGGTACTTGCAGGGAGTGTAGCATGACGAAGAGATTGCTGCTCCAAAGGTGTCATAGCTGCACGCAATACCGAAATGATTGCTGGAACGGAGTGTGTTCCGGATGTTCGAGGACCGGCTACTTCTGCGAAGTTGTGGGACACCTGTTCACAAACGCCGACCACCATTTCAAAGCATGTTGGTGTCTTCCATACGAGAGGCGTGTGTTCAGAAGGAGTCTGAAGATGCCGGCACCACCTCAGTACTTCGTGCGGGAAGTTGCCAGTTCGGACGAAGATGATGCCTGATTTTCCAGTCATGAACATTTTTATTATTGTATGCAATTTTCTATGCATCGACCAATTTACACTTATTCTGAATATATATATATATATATATATATATATATATATATATATATATATGATTTCTCAGTCTTGTTTCTTCCACATATTTCAACTATTTGGGAACGGGTACAAAAGAGGTGGTTCAGTACATCCAACTTTTTATTAATAACCACTAACATTTCAAATAATTGCAGACTCATCGATCCAAGAATTGAATTTGTCAGAAAATCCAAGCCATTTAACATACATTTTCTTTTCACCCTTCTGCTTCCTCTTCTTGTTCTTCCTTCTGATTGTTTTCGACTCCAGAACCTTCTCCACCAAGTATACGTCAGGATTGTTAGTTTTCAATAATTCCAATTCATAAAAACATCCCTCGATTGGGTGTCCTTCCATATCTTCAAGTTTGTAAGTTCTGGGATTGGTTAATTTCGCTTCGGATATTTTGAAGAGTTCTGTAGAAAAATTTGCAGTGTACCCTTTTTCGAAGATCCCTTTATATTTACTTATGCGCACTATATCACCGACCTGATATTTCGCCTTCGGTGCTATTTTCGGGTGGCTATAGGCGCTCAGTATTGTGGTAGGTGTAACTTCAGAGGGTCTCATTCCAATCGTTCTATGTATTCTGTTATTGTATTCGTCGGTTAGATGGGACAAAATATCACGCCACTTGAATTCACCCCTTGCAGAGAATTCTTTATATATCCAGTTCTTCAGAGTTCTTATAACTCTCTCGACGATTGCCGCCTTCATTACACTGAACGTTGAATAATGGTTTATATTATATTTCACCATCAATTTTTTGAAATGAACGTTATAGAATTCTTTGCCTTGATCACTTTGCATATTCTTCGGTGTGTATTCAGCTCTCTTCAATACTCTCAGCATTGCATTTGTCACTTCTGGGCCGGTTTTATCAAGTATCGGCTCAGTCCAAAGATACTTAGAATAACAGTCGATGACGAATAAAATATATCTGTAACCACCATTATCTTCAGAATAATCTTGCATCTCAGCCAAATCAATTTGCCATAGGTCTGCGAAGCCTTTTATAATCGTTCTTCTCCTTTTGAAGTTGCGTCTCGCAGGCGTATGTAATTCATTAACAATCTGTCTCTTGGTAGCGCTTATTTTCATGATGATGTTTTTTCTCTCCACGTCTCAGAAATAGTTGTTGTGATCACCGCAATCAATATTCACATACTAATGAGTTGGCTGAGACTCTATCGTTATTATACACCATAATGAATGCTTCGAATGGGAATTAATATACGATACCTTCTTCACGTAACTCTTCTATTATAGACATTATTTCATTATCATATCCATATCCATATCCATATCCAGTATGGCCGGCCAGTCTAGAACCCCATAAGAGTCGGAGGCGGCTCACCAACTCTTTAGCTTCATTCCAATATATATATTCCTTGCGATATGTTCCGAAATTTTTTTTAGAAGGTATTGTTCGCAGTATTCCTTCACCGCCTTTTGATTTGGGCTGCTGCCGCTGTTGCAGAGTTCTCATTTTATGGGGTGTACCAATTAATGGTTTGATGATCCGCTGATATTTTTTCTTCGATTTGGCGTTGGCATTCAGTACCTCTCTGATGTCGTAGTTTTTATATGCAGCTCTTGTATTTTCTAGTAGACCAGCATATGCCCGCTTATCTTGATCACTGATTGATTTCGGCACATGTTTCGTGAATATCAAATTGTAAAGTTCAGATGTAGCCGGAAACATCATGCTTCGCTTATTACCGCGCCATAATTCAATTTTGTTCGGTGGGAAACGAATTTCCATATTTCCCATTCTGAATTTTCTTGTTTCGGTATTTATATTAACACCAAATTCTGTATCATAATTGCGATTACCAGATTTCAAATTATGCAAATGTTGCGTCAACTGCTGTTCTAAATCACTCCCGATTGTGCCATCGGCAATATCATCAGCGGAAATGTATGATAGTGACGATGTTGGCGGCGTATCCATTGTAGCTATATAATCAGGGTTCGCTTGCAGTGATGATGGTGGTGATGATGATGATGATGATGCTGGTGATGGAGAAGAATTTCTGAAAAAACTGTTGGGTTCACTGATTTTTTTAGGGGTTTTCATAACATTCGATTCATCTTCATGCAACGGTGTGGAGTGATATGTAGGTTTAGCCACCATTGTCTCTAGTGCTGCTGGATTGTTGATGTTTTTTTTTTGTGAATGTGGTGATTGAGGTATTATTGCCAATAGCTGCTGCTGCTGCTGCTGCTGCTGTCGCTGCTGACATGGCCTTCAACGGTTTTGTCAATGGTTCATATATATTTTCAAGCGCTGTTTGATTACCCATACGATCACTCCTGATACTTGTGAATTTTCTTCTTACTGCATTAGTTGCTTCAACAAGCTCGCGTTTGAGGCGGATTTGAGAGGCTATTTCTCCCATTTTCTCGTTAGATGTGCTCATTGCGGTATCTGGGGATTGAATGAATCATATATCAACATTATATCAAGGATATATGAAATTGTCGAATCCTTTCCTATATCGACCTTCATGTATTTCACTATCCTTATCGATAACGACAAATCCATATTTATCTGTCCAACACTGTGCACACATATCTTGGAATTGTTTGAAACTCACATCAGGGGATACATGATCGGAAAAAATATGATGTAGATTGGTGTCATCCTGTTTGAACATTACTATGAAATTGGAGTTGTCACAAATCAATTGTTTGGGGACTCTGGAATACGTCTGAGCTAGATAGAAACAATCCACATTTTTATGACGCCCCATAGAGAAATAAGATCTGATCACATCCTGTTTTTCGCATATAACATCGTCAAATATGAAGATGCTATCTGGTTTCGCGTCCGCTGGTTCCACTATATCGACATTATTATCATACGTATGAAATCCTAATCCTTTTATTGGTTCCAACACATTTCGCAGATATCCATACTTCGGTTGATATAATGATTTTGAGTATAGGTAAATATTAGCGAAACGTAAACCATTCTCGTTGGTGAGGAGCGATATCATTACGTTCGTTTTTCCACAATTAGAGGGTCCTATTATGAGACCGCGAATGGTGTTTGGAAATAGAGCTCCATGACGGCGATCTGCAGCAGTTTGATTCCCTAAACCCACTTTCTCATCGAAATTGTCTACATCGAATGTTTCTTTCTGCTGAACAATCCGCATTGTATGATGGTTGGATGATATATAATGAACAACGAGAAAGGTTCTGCTCATTTATATTATGGAAGTGAAATGTTACACATCGAAAAATAAAAGGGACAAGAGCGCTCGAAGAAATAAAAGTGGTGAAGGAATCGTTAACACTTTGATCAATAAATTACCTGTTGAATTAAACATTCCTGGAGGCTATCAATATTGTGGACCTGGAACAAAACTACAGAAAAGATTAGCTCGTGGTGATACGGGAATAAATCAATTGGATAGAGCTTGCAAAGAACACGATATATCATATCTCAAGCATCCAACCGATCTATCTGCTAGGCATTTGGCTGATAAAGAATTGGAGGAAGCTGCCTGGGCGCGAGCTGATTCGCGAGACGCTACCGTAGGGGAAAGGGCTGCATCTTGGTTAGTAACCAGCATAATGAAAGGAAAAAGGCGCTTCGGCATGGGATTAAGTAAGAATGGTGGAACAAAAAAACGTCGTGTTTCTAGAAAGAAGAAATCAACCGCATATGGAAAAAAGATTGCTTTTGGTTCGGGAATAGTACACAAAGTCCGTAATGTGCTACGTCAAATGGGTAAAAAGAAGGAACTCGTCAAAAATTTAACCAAAACCTCCCTCATGGCAATCGGTGCAGCTCGAAAATTCGTGAGGATGGCTGGTGGCAAGAACAATATCCGAACACCTCGAATAATACCAAATCCTAAGGTTGGTGGGATTCTCCCTCTCATACCGATTTTCGCCGGCTTATCAGCATTGGGGAGTTTGGCCGCAGGTAGCGCTGGTATAGCGCGCGCTATTAGTTCGGCTAGAGAAAGTAAGGAGCAACTCTCTGAAGCAAACCGCCACAATCAACACATGGAGGCTATTGCTCTCGGAAAGGTTGGCAAAGGAGTCTATTTGAAGCCGTATCGAAAGGGGCTAGGCATTTATCTGAATCCTCGAAATTCAAAAAACTGAAAACATTACCTCGGAGGGCTTTAACGAACATCGATCTCGCACACCACGTAGCGAAAATGAAGTTGCCGCACTTCCGAGGTATATTCATGAGAGATACTTTACCTAAGTCCGGCCCGAATCGCATAGAATCTGCCATAATAAATCTCGATAGTATTGAAGGAGATGGCACACATTGGGTTGCATATAAAAAGTGTGGTGGAGTAGTAGAATATTATGATAGTTATGGAGATTTACCACCACCCCAGGAGTTGGTTAGATATTTGAAGAAGGGGGTGAAGTCGTCGAACGACCTTAAAATAATGTATAATTATGAACGACAACAAGCCTACTGCACAGTCTGGTGTGGACATTTGTGTTTGAATTTCCTCTCAACGAGTTGTAGCTTTACATGATGGATAGGCAGAGTATCAATCGTATGGGGCACTCATCACGAACCTATTCAAGATTACGCACATTGTTGAAGATGAGCAAGGAACAACTTGCAGATATGCCGAAAGAAGTTCTTATTGGGTGCGCATCACATGAAATAGCTCTTGTATGGGACAAGTTATCGGATGAATTACGAAACGACCCAGATATATCGCAATATCAGTTCTGTCGTGAACATCATGGTGAAGAGGGTGCTCAACAAATCGGGGATGTCAATGATGGGCCAATACCGAGAAAAATGTTCTGCTGTTTCTGTCAGTTGAATGATGTGAATGTAGCATCCGATAATGATTTCAATATCAGTAATACACACACCGAGAACCGGAGCAGTCTTCATTGTTGCAAGCAGCAATAAGGTTGTTACTGCAACAGACGAATTAGCATTCATTTTCCAGTTGTTCATTTCATCGAAAAAACATGTCACAAACGTTCACCATCTCTGGAGATGATAGTATTTTGAGTGTCGACTTCTATCCACCCATAGAGCTCGATGCGAAGAAGAACTACGGATTAGGATTGCATGGTTTCTATTCATACAATTCCATACTCAATATAGATGAGACGAATAATACATTCGGTTATTGGGTTGAGTCAAAATCTGATATCGAGTTGATAATGACTACTATACCACCAGGTGTGTATGAGATAGAAGAAATAAATAAAGCTATACAAAAAGCGATAGCTCGTAAAACACCGCCGGCTGAAGGGGAGAGTATGGATAATATGTTTCTCCTTCGAGCTAATAATAATACACTGAAATGTGAAATGAAGTCAGTGTTTGCCATGAACTTCTACGGATCAAAGTCCATTGCCAGCGTATTGGGATTCGAAACGAGGTATTACTCAAATAATGTGTTACACGAATCTACGTTACCGGTGAATATCATCAAGGTGAGACTCATTAGAGTTGACTGTAACATTACTGCAGGAGCTTACCTCAACGGTGTGGAGGTACATACACTATACGAGTTCGATGTTGATGTGGAGCCTGGGTATAAGCTATCAAAAGAGCCAGAAAGTATTATATATCTACCAATCAGTCCGACTGGACGTCAGTATATCGACAACATCACGCTAAGAATTTTGGATGATAACGGTCTGCTAGTTGATTTTCGAGGGGAAAAAATTATAGTGAAACTAGAACTCAAAACGCTCACATAAACCTACATCGAGAATGGGTTTCTGCTTTTGGTACCAATCAAAGCGTGTGACAATAGCTGAAAATAATACCAGCAACCAGAATATCAATAAGAAGGGGGAGCAACGAGGTGGTGGATTCATTCGAAAAGAACTATCCAGACAGGATAGACGTAGATTATCTGTGAGCGACATCAATTTTTTGAAATCTATCGGTCTGAAGCTGCGACAAAAACTGAAGAAACTATGGTTGCTTCAACATCGACAAGCTTACAACTGGAAGTATTTGCTGAACCAATTTTTGATCACTCCCTGATAAGTCTACATGAGCACACTCACAAACCATATGGTTCACCATCATTCAAGAATTCCGATGAAATAAGAATCGTCATCAACTTTCAGGATCTGATAGTCGATATTGCTGAAAGCTATATTAATATCGAAGGAAAATTCATTCCCAATGATGTGACTAAAAAATGCTATCTATCCAATGATGCTTTAGCATTTCTGTTCGATGAAATTCGTTATGAAATGGGTGGAGAACAAGTATGTATGGTTCGAAAGCCCGGCATTACCACCACCATGAAAAGTATGATCTCTTATGGTGAAGCGAATGCTAAATTCCTAGAAACAGTTGGATGGGGCCTCAGCAGTGAGAAACAGGTGATTCTTGATAAAAAAAGTCACACATTCAGCGGCAAACTCCCTCTCAAATATTTGATGGGATTCGCTGAAGATTATAATAAAGGTATTCTGAATATAGAACAAGAGCTGATACTTATCATATCTCGATCATTCAAGAACTCCTATATGGGGGAAGTTGATGCCAATATAGAAATTAACAAAATCGAGTGGAAGATAAGGCACGTTATACCGTCAGATCAACAGAAATTGAAACTTTTGAATCGTTTGAATCGGAGTGCAGCAGCAAGAGTGAAAATTGCATACAGGGTGTGGGATCTGTATGAATTACCAACCATTCGTGAAACGGCTTCCGATATTTGGGCTGTCAAAACTACAAATATTCTCGAACGCCCTCGTTACATCGTGATAGGCTCTCAGAGATCCAATATTGCTGATAATAGATCTGAGGATGTCACACAATTCATCGATGCTGGAGTCAACAATATACGTCTATATTTAAATTCAGAAGTTTATCCATATGAACGCTGGAATTTGGATTTCGACAAGAAGTTGGATGCAGTAGCATATTATGCATATGATAATTTCCAACGCAGCTATTATGGCAAAGATATGAGTGAACCAATGATGAGTATTGAGGAATTCCGAAAAAATCCGCTTTTCATCATCGACTGTTGCCACCAACCAGAAGCTGTGAAATCCTCAACTGTTGACATCAAGTTGGAGTTTGAAACCCGCCGAACCAAGTTCCCATCAAACACCAAGGTCTATGCTCTCATTCTCCATGATGCCTATCTAACATATAGTGCATTGGATGGTTCCATACATATGGGAGCTATATGAATGCTATAGATGCGACGTCAACTCACACCTCTACAATTATACATTATTTGATCTATAATTATTATCATTATCGAGTGTAGTTATTTTATAATAAATAAAAGACATAATATACTGATATTGTATTATTATTATCATTATTATTTCTACTTCATGGCTCCTCAATAATATCAGAGTTATCATAGGAAAACAGATTATTTTATATACGTCAACTATCTCATTTCCTTCCCTCTTCTTCATCTTTGTCAGAAACTTCTTCTGGAACCACCTCCAGCTTATATTTCTGAATGAGGTGGTATGGTAGGAATTCTGCAATTTCCTGGAGGTATTGTCTCAAGTTTTCTCTAACCATTGCTTCGAGGAACTGATCTAAAGTAATGCTGCCGTATTCGAATCTCTCGCACAGGATCCGCCCCCATTGAAACTGTTCAGCTGTTGTGTAAAGGTGTTGTTTTTTTTCGTCATCGAAGCACACACTCACATCATAATTTATGACATGATGTATATCGCGCTCTAAGTCCGCCATCTGACACCTCAGCCGCCTCACAGATGATTCGATGTCTTCTGCCGCTGGCCAGCTCTGACTAGAATAGTGCATCCACATGTCTGGAACACTTACGATGATTCTATAAATGAATAAAATATTCAAGCTCGCGAATAGTGATAAGAAGATATAATTTCCTCCATACATCTAATATACCACTTACCGCAGAACAAATATGAAGACGATTTGCGATAAAGAGAAAATGTAAATGTAAGAAATATTATTATATAATTTTTAAACCCTTTTCACTCTGACGTACATAAAAATTGAATGAATGAGGATATATACATTTGACTATGCCTTGGTACCGAACTTGATCAGAGCTCTCGTTGTTGCACCCTCAAATACTGGCTCGCTCTGACCCAAGTATGTGACGAGTATATAATCCGTTAGAAGAATTCATCTCGATAACATCGCTCTCTTTCATCTCTTCTACAACTCTTTTCGGTAGCCAGCATTTGATACAAACTTCAGTTTTTCCATCACACAATATCACAGTACCGCTTTTACCGAATTTGGTCGAAAAAAACGATATCTTCTTGATTATATAACTTTTATTCAAGGGTAGCGATGATAACAGAATTTGCTCTATAATTTCATCAACCTCATTGATTCTATGATTGATAGCGTCTAAATCAATTTTAGAAGATGCCATTTCCACTCCCTCGGTTACGTGAAAGAAGGTCTAAAAAGTATATGAACAATTGTACTTACAAGAAACAGATTACACTTTATCGCACTTTCAGATTCTCACTTATCTTGGCAGATAATGTATTCAGTATGTTTGCTGCTGTGAAAACTATGTTGTGTAGATGGAAAATATGGTATTTATAGGAACTTCGATATGTGACGTAGCAATACCCCACTACTACCGAACGGCCTTTGAGGTGAGGCGTGCATCTCCAAGGTCGCTCTCTAACGCAATAATAACCTTACAGGCCAACTTCCTCTCGAGGTCACGGAACACGCCCAAGGTCACTCGCCCCAAGGTCATATACATGGCCCACACCACTCCTCAAGGACAAAACCCCCAAGAGCGCTTCTCAAGGTCACTCCCCCAAGGTCATAGCGCTCCTCAAGGCCACTCCCCCCAAGGTCACACCCCTCTGACCTTGGGGGGAGACCCAGAAACGGCAAAGACCTTCTACTCACACCAATAATTCGAGTCAAGCAAGAACTTTTTGTTAATAGAAAATTCCAAATTTTGATTTAAATAGATGACAGTCCCACCAGTGTGTCTATTTTTAGAATCACATCGAATACATGTATAGTTGATTATCTTCAGCTCGTTGCCTCGATGTCCTCTGTTGTTCTGGATTCACTCAGTAAAATTATTTTTGCATTGTAGATAAGAAGGCTCTCCTGGATTTCATCTTTATGTTTCAATAGGCTTTGGGCATTTTGGTATAAGATATCGCTATTCAACTGTATATTAGGATCATTTATCAGTTTTTTCTCTCATATTTTCCATCTTTTTTACAATTGTAGGTTAACCGTGGATATATTTAATTGTTTTCGAAGTATCGCCTAGTGTCTAATTTAGATTTTACTTTATGAAAGTAGTCTCTTTGTTTTAGAGTGTGATACCCAGATATTCGAATACTCGGGATATCTATAAGTTGCTTATTCTTGAGAATTTGTTTAGCATCCTCTTGGAATCTGAAAATAACCTTGATAGGTCGGTTTTTATCTGCTGACCATTTCCCCAGTCTTTTTTATATATTTTTTTTTTATATTTTCTGTGTTAACACTGAAGTTCTCAAGTATACTTCTAATCGTTTCAGTCTCTTTTGTAGTTCGCTACATTCTAATTTGCTCCTGGGGTTCATTTACATTATATATTATGATATTTGTTGCTCGAGCTTGCTATTGTTTGTCTCAATTTTTCAATTCCTTCTTGAAGTATTCTGTTGGCTTTCATCATATCATTCATCTGTTCTATAAGTTTAGGCAATTGTTTGACATGATTCCTGCATTCATCACTGAAATAGGTGATGCATCTGCCTGATTTCAGAAATATAGCTCTCAATTCAGTACTAGTGAGCTCAGTACATCCTGCATGTGATATATCATTGCAACAGTCACATATCACAATTTCTTCCCCTTCTAATTCTTTTTTTCATTTTGTACAAGTGAGTTTCCCCATTGTTCAACCAAGTATTTAGGACGCCACTAGCAGTGACGCGGAAAGTGAGTGGCGCAGGGGGTGAGTGGCGCTGGTGTGAAGAGGCGCGGAGGCTAAGTGGCGCAGGAACTGAGTGGCGCGGGGGCTGAGTGACGCGGAGGCTGAGTAGCGCAATGGCTAAGTGGCGCGGGAGCTGAGTGGCGCGGGGGCTGAGTGGCACGGAGGCAAAGTGACACCGGAGGAAAGTGGCGCGGGGGCTATGTGGCGCAGGGGCTGAGTAGTGCGGGGGCACAGTGGCGCAGGGGCAAAGTGGCGCGGAGGCTAAGTGGTGCGGGAACTAAGTGGCGCGGTGGCTGAGTGGCGCAGGGGCTGAGTGGCGCGGGGGCTGAGTGGCGCGGGGGCTTAGTGGCGCAGGAACTGAGTGGCGCGGGGGCGAAGTGACGCGGTGGCTAAGTGGTGCGGGGACTGAGTGGCGCGAGGGCTAAGTGGCGCGGGGGCTAAGTGGCGCGAGAGCGAAGCGGTGCGGGAGATAGGTGGCGCAGAGGCTGAGTAGCGCGGGGGTTCAGTGGCGCAGAGACTGAGTGGCGCGGAAGGTGAGTGGCGCGGGGGGTGAGTGGCACGGAGGCAAAGTGGCGCGGAGGCTAAGTGGCGCAGAAACTAAGTGGCGCGGGGGTGAAGTGGCGCGGGGGCTGAGTAGCGCGAGGGCGAAGTAGCGCAAGAGCGAAGTGGCGCGGAGGCTGAGTGGCGCCGGGGCTAAGTGGCGCGAGAGCTAGGTGGCGCAGGAGCTTAATGGCGCGGGAGGTGAGTGGCGCTGGGTGAGTGGCGCTGGGTGAGTGACGCGAGGGCAAAGTGTCGCAATGGCAAAGTGGCGCGGAGGCTGAGTGGCGCGGGGGCTAAGTGGCGCGAGAGCTAGGTGGCGCAGGGGCTCAATGGCGCGGGGGCTGAGTGGCGCGGGGGCTAAGTGGCGCAGGAACTGAGTGGCGTGGGGGCGAAGTGGCGCGGTGGCTAAGTGGTGCAGGGACTGAGTGGCGCGAGGGCTAAGTGGCGCGGGGCTAAGTGGCGCGAGAGCGAAGCGGTGCGGGAGCCAGGTGGCGCAGAGGCTGAGTAGCGCGGGGGCAAAGTGGCGGAAGAGCGAAGTGGCGCAGAGGCCAAGTGGCGCGGGGGCTAAGTGGCGCGAGAGCTAGGTGGCGCAGGGGCTTAATGGCGCGGAAGGTGAGTGGCGCGGGGGGTGAGTGGCGCGGGGGCAAAGTGGCGCGGAGGCTAAGTGGCGCAGGAACTAAGTGACGCAGGAACTAAGTGGCGCGGGGGTGAAGTGGCGCGAAGGCTGAGTAGCGCGAGGGCAAAGTGGCGGAAGAGCGAAGTGGCGCGGAGGCCAAGTGGCGCGGGGGCTGAGTGGCGCGAGAGCTAGGTGGCGCAGGGGCTTAATGGCGCGGGAGGTGAGTGGCGCTGGGTGAGTGACGTGAGGGCAAAGTGTCGCAATGGCAAAGTGGCGCGGAGGCTAAGTGGCGCGGGGGCTAAGTAGCGCGAGAGCTAGGTGGCGCAGGGGCTAAATGGCGCGGGAGGTGAGTGGCGCGGGGGTGAGTGGCGCGGAGGCTCAGTGGCGCAGGAACTAAGTGGCACGAGGGCAAAGTGGCGCAAGGGGTATGTGGCGCAGGGGCTGAGTAGTGCGAGGTCCGAGTGGCGCGAGGGCAAAGTGGCGCAAGGGCGAAGTGGCGCGGAGGCTAAGTGGCGCGGAGGCTAAGTGGCGCGGGAGCCATGTGGCGCAGGGGCTTAGTGGCGCGGGAGATGAGTGGCGCGGAGGGTGAGTGTCGCGGAGGCAAAGTGGCGGGGAGGCTAAGTGGCGCAGGAACTAAATGGCACGGGGGCGAAGTGACGCGGGGGCTGAATGGTGCGGGGGCTGATTGGCGCGGAGGCTGAGTGGCACGGGGGCTAAGTGGCGCGGTAGCTGAGTAGCGCGAGGGCTAAGTGGCACAAAGGCTTAGTGGTGCTGGGGCAAAGTGGCGCGGGGGCTAAGTGGCGCAGGAACTGGGTGGCGCGGGGGCGAAGTGGCGCGGTGGCTAAGTGGTGCAGGGACTGAGTGGCGCGAGGGCTAAGTGGTGCGGGGGCTAAGTGGCGCGAGAGCGAAGCGGTGCGGGAGCCAGGTGGCGCAGAGGCTGAGTAGCGCGGGGGCTTAGTGGCGCAGAGACTGAGTGGCGCGGAAGGTGAGTGGCGCGGGGGGTGAGTGGCGCGGGGGCAAAGTGGCGCGGAGGCTAAGTGGCGCAGGAACTAAGTGACGCAGGAACTAAGTGGCGCGGGGGTGAAGTGGCGCGAAGGCTGAGTAGCGCGAGGGCAAAGTGGCGCAAGAGCGAAGTGGCGCAGGGGCTGAGTAGTGCGGGGGCAAAGTGGCGCAGGAACAAAGTGGCGTGGGGGCAGAGTGGCGCAGGAACAAAGTGGCGTGGGGGCAGAGTGGCGCAGGAGCTAAGTGGTGTGGGGGCCGATTGGCACGGGGTCAGAGTGGCACGGGGGCGAAGTGGCGCGGGGGCTGAGTGGTGCAGGAGCTGATTGGCGCGGAGGCTGAGTGGCGCGGGGGCTTAGTGGCGCGGGGGCTGAGTAGCGCGAGGGCTGAGTGGCGCGGGAGCTAAGTGGCGCGGGAGCAGAGTAGCGCGAGGGCTGAGTGGCGCGAGGGGTGAGTGGCGCGGAAACTGAGTGGCACGGAGGCTAAGTGGCGCGGTAGCTGAGTAGCGCGAGGGCTAAGTGGCGCAAAGGCTTAGTGGTGCTGGGGCGAAGTGGCGCGGGGGGTGAGTCGCGCGGAGGCAAAGTGGCGCGAGGAGTGGGTGGCACGGGGGCTGAGTGACGCGGGGACTAGGTGGCGCAGGAGAAAAGTGTCGCGGAGGCTGAGAGGTGCGGGGCTGAGTGGCGCGGTGACGAAGTGGCGCGGGGGCGAAGTGGCGCGGAGGCTGAGTGACGCAGAAACTAAGTGGCGCGGGGGCAGAGTGGTCCGGGTGCTAAGTGGTCCGGGGGCTGAGTGGCGCGGGGGCTGAGTAGCGCGGGGGCTTAGTGGCGCGTAAGGTGAGTGGCGCGGGGGCGAAGTAGCGCGGAGGCTAAGTGACGCAGGAACTAAGCGGCGTGGGGGCAAAGTGGTCCGGGGGCTAAGTCGTCCGGTGGCTAAGTGGTGAGTGGTCCGGGGGCTAAGTGGTGCGGTGGTTGATTGGAGCGGGGGCTAAGTTGCGCGGGGGCTAAGTAGCGCGAGGGCTAAGTGGCGTGAGGGCTGAGTGGCGCAAGAGGTGAGTGGCGCGGGCGGTGAGTGACGCGGGGGCAAAGTGGCGCGGAGGCTAAGTAGTGTGGAGGCTAAGTGGTGCGGAGGATGAGTGGCGCGGGAGGTGAGTGGCGCAGGGGGTAAGTAGCACGGAGGGAAAGTGGCACAGGGGCTGAGTGACGTGGGGGCTTAGTGGTGCGGGATCTAAATGAAGCGGGGGCTAAGTGGCGTGAGGGCGAAGTGTCGCGGTGGCTAAGTGTTGCGGGGGCTGATTGGCGCGGGTGCAAAGTGGTGCGAAGGCTGAGTGGCGCGAGTACAAAGTAACGCAGGGGCTTAGTGGCGCGGGAGGTGAGTGGCACAGGAACTTAGTGGCACGTGGGCGAAGTGGCGCGGGAGCTATGTGGCGCAGGGGCTGAGTAGTGCGGGGGCAACGTGGTGCAGGGGCAAAGTAGCGCAGGCGCAAAGTGGCACGGAGGCTAAGTTGGGCGGGGGCTGAGTGGCGCGGGAGCTATGTGGCGCGGAAGGTGAGTGGCGCGGGGGGTGAGTGGCGCGGGGGCAAAGTGGCGCGGAGGCTAAGTGGCGCAGGAACTAAGTGACGCAGGAACTAAGTGGCACGGGGGTGAAGTGGCGCGAAGGCTGAGTAGCGCGAGGGCAAAGTGGCGCAAGAGCAAAGTGGCGCGGAGGCTGAGTGGCGCAGGGGCCAAGTGGCGCGAGAGCTAGGTGGCGCAGGGGCTTAATGGCGCGGGAGGTGAGTGGCGCTGGGTGAGTGACGTGAGGGCAAAGTGTCGCAATGGCAAAGTGGTGCGGAGGCTAAGTGGCGCGGGGGCTAAGTAGTTCGAGAGCTAGGTGGCGCAGGGGCTCAATGGCGCGGGAGGTGAGTGGCGCGGGGGTGAGTGGCGCGGAGGCTCAGTGGCGCAGGAACTAAGTGGCACGAGGGCAAAGTGGCGCAAGGGGTATGTGGCGCAGGGGCTGAGTAGTGCGAGGTCCGAGTGGCGCGAGGGCAAAGTGGCGCAAGGGCAAAGTGGCGCGGAGGCTAAGTGGCGCGGGGGCTAAGTTGCGCTGGAGCCATGTGGCGCAGGGGCTTAGTGGCGCGGGAGATGAGTGGCGCAGGGGGTGAGTGTCGCGGAGGCAAAGTGGCGCGGAGGCTAAGTGGCGCAGGAACTAAATGGCACGGGGGCGAAGTGACGCGGGGGCTGAATGGTGCGGGGGCTGATTGGCGCGGAGGCTGAGTGGCGCGGGAGCTTAGTAGCGCGGGGGCTGAGTAGCGCGAGCGCTAAGTGGCGCAGGGGCTTAGTGGTACCAGGGCGAAGTGACGCGGGGTTGAGTGGCGCGAAGGCAAAGTGGCGCAGGAGCTGAGTGGCGCAGGAACTGAGTAGCACGGGGGCGAAGTGGCGTGGGTTCTAAGTGGCGCGGGGAAGAAGTGGCGCGGATGCTGAGTGGTGCGGAAGCGGGGGCAGAGTGGCGCGGCTATGTGGCGCAGGGGCTGAGTAGTGCGGGGGCAAAGTGGCGCAGGAACAAAGTGGCGTGGGGGCAGAGTGGCGCAGGAGCTAAGTGGTGCGGGGGCCGATTGGCACGGGGTCAGAGTGGCACGGGGGCGAAGTGGCGCATGGGGTTAAGTGGTGCAGGAGCTGATTGGCGCGGAGGCTGAGTGGCGCGGGGGCTTAGTAGCGCGGGATCTGAGTGGCGCGAGGGCTGAGTGAAGCGGGAGCTAAGTGGCGCGGGAGCAGCCACTTTGATACTACCAAGCACTTTGATACTACCGGTTTTGAGGAAAAATGATTTCCACCGCAAGTTTCCAGACCCAAGGTCAAGTAGTGTTCACTTTTTCCTTGAGAAAACAAATCATGGTCAGCTCGAGGCCAGACCAGCCCGACCAATCGGACTCCCGACCTCGCTCTGTTTTTTGCCAAACCTGAAAAGAGTATAAGTAGCAAAATCCAGAGGCCCGAGGAGAGATATACAGATGGTTAGAGTTCCACAGTTATAGAAAGATAGATAGATAGTTAGATAGATTCCATTTGGCAGTGATTATTCTGATTCAGTCCGATTCTTACCGTTTGATTCAGTTCGTATAACCGTTATAAAAAGTGATCAAGGTGCTCGAATGCTCGAAGTTTTTCCTGTATTGACATCCCGTTTTTGTGTTACACAAAGTTGAAAAAGTGAGCCAGAGCTTTTTCTGCCGACGATTCACCCGTGAAGTATATTACCAGTCAAGTGTGAGTTAACTGCATTCTGATTTCACTGCATTTTCTCATAGTTCTATCAAACTGCAGCTTAACTTTATAGATCAAATAATTTTCCAGTATAAATCCAGTTGTTGTGACATTTGTCGTGACGGTTGACAGCGGCCAGTGGAATTCAGAATCCAGCACAGAGTAAGCATTGGAACTGCCCTGTTGCATATATAGGTATCATTTGTAATGACCTGCAGGATAAGTTCTGTGGTTTGAAATCCTAACGTAAAGAGTTTCATCAGGAAAACAACCCTTGTAACAGTCGAGGTTCTTGGTCTGCGTAGCAGGCAACACCAAGCGTCACCAGGGTTGTGAGCATCCCGGTCTCCTGGTCGCATAAGGCTTATAGTCAGCGTCGAGACCACCCTGATAGTAATTATCTTACAAACCCCAGAGGGGTGATTAGTCTTCGTACATTGACCAGAACTTGTTTTGCAGGGGTAGAGCTTCTTAACTCGCATAGGCGCTTCCCGGATGCACGTTGCACGGCTTACTCTTTGAATACCAGTCAGATTAGCTGTCACCCTGCTCAAGTCACCCTGCTTAATTAATTGTCACCCGTAGATATATGTGGTTAGGATAATCTACCCTGAGATTATTTGATCTGTGGAATTTTTGCTATCTTGTGACTGACCCCTGTCGACATATTCTGTCGTCCGAATTTCCTCGTGGTCGTATTTTCTTGGTTATGATAATAATCATTGTGAGAGATAAATTCGATCTGTTTATTGTTTCCAGTGAATAAACCTGTTTAAGTGTGAATTTTAGTTCTGATTATTTGTTCTGAGTGATATACCCAACACCCGCAGCAACCCGTATACCAGGGTGAAACCAAGTGGGTGAACTTAAAGCCCTCACCCCCTTGTGATCTTTTCATAGTCCCGAAGGCCTTCGACCCCTGGCATACCGTCGCTTCGACTGTGTTGCTACCTAGGCCTCCCAACAAATCCTGGTTGGGAGAAAGTGGAGTTCACCACTATAATCCAACTGGCGCTCGAGGCAACCCCGGTCTATCCTAGATATAGACATCCCCGTTGAGCACCACCCTAGTAACACCCCCCCAAGAAGGGGGAGACGTTACAGTGGCGCGGGGGGTGAGTCGCGCGGAGGCAAAGTGGCGCGAGGAGTGGGTGGCACGGGGGCTGAGTGACGCGGAGACTAGGTGGCGCAGGAGAAAAGTGGCGCGGAGGCTGAGAGGTGCGGGGCTGAGTGGCGCGGGGGCTGAGTGGCGCGGGGGCTGAGTAGCGTGGGGGCTCAGTGGCGCGTAAGGTGAGTGGCGCAGGGGCGAAGTGGCGCGGAGGCTGAGTGACGCGAGTACAAAGTCACGCAGGGGCTCAGTGGCGCGGGAGGTGAGTGGCACAGGAACTTAGTGGCACGAGGGCAAAGTGGCGCAAGGGGTATGTGGCGCAGGGGCTGAGTAGTGCGAGGTCCGAGTGGCGCGAGGGCAAAGTGGCGCAAGGACAAAGTGGCGCGGAGGCTAAGTGGCGCGGGGGCTAAGTGGCGCGGGAGCCATGTGGCGCAGGGGCTTAGTGGCGCGGGAGATGAGTGGCGCGGAGGGTGAGTGTCGCGGAGGCAAAGTGGCGCGGAGGCTAAGTGGCGCAAGAACTAAATGGCACGGGGGCGAAGTGACGCGGGGGCTGAATGGTGCGGGGGCTGATTGGCGCGGAGGCTGAGTGGCGCGGGAGCTTAGTAGCGCGGGGGCTGAGTAGCGCGAGCGCTAAGTGGCGCAGGGGCTTAGTGGCACCAGGGCGAAGTGACGCGGGGTTGAGTGGCGCGGAGGCAAAGTGGCGTAGAAGCTGAGTGGCGCAGGAACTAAGTAGCACGGGGGCGAAGTGGCGTGGGTTCTAATTGGCGCGGGGAAGAAGTGGCGCGGATGCTGAGTGGTGCGGGACCGGAGGCAAAGTGGCGCAGCTATGTGGTGCAGGGGCTGAGTAGTGCGGGGGCAAAGTGGCGCAGGAACAAAGTGGCGTGGGGACTGAGTGGCGCAGGAGCTAAGTGGTGCGGGGGCCGATTGGCACGGGGTCAGAGAGGCACGGGGGCGAAGTGGCGCGGGGGCTGAGTGGTGCAGGAGCTGATTGGCGCGGAGGCTGAGTGGCGCGGGGGCTTAGTAGCGCGGGGGCTGAGTGGCGCGAGGGCTGAGTGGCGCGGGAGCTAAGTGGCGCGGGAGCAGAGTAGCGCGAGGGCTGAGTGGCGCGAGGGCTTAGTGGCGCGGGAGGTGAGTGGCGCGAGGGGTGAGTGGCGCGGAGGCTGAGTGGCGCGGGGGCTAAGTGGCGCAGGAACTGAGTGGCGCGGGGGCGAAGTGGCGCGGTGGCTAAGTGGTGCAGGGACTGAGTGGCGCGAGGGCTAAGTGGCGCGGGGGCTAAGTGGCGCGAGAGCGAAGCGGTGCGGGAGCTAGGTGGCGCAGAGGCTGAGTAGCGCGGGGGCTCAGTGGCGCAGAGACTGAGTGGCGCGGAAGGTGAGTGGCGCGGGGAGTGAGAGGCGCGGGGGCAAAGTGGCGCGGAGGCTAAGTGGCGCAGGAACTAAGTGACGCAGGAACTAAGTGGCGCGGGGGTGAAGTGGCGCGAAGGCTGAGTAGCGCGAGGGCAAAGTGGCGCAAGAGCGAAGTGGCGCGGAGGCTAAGTGGCGCGGGGGCTAAGTGGCGCGGGGGCTAAGTAGCGCGAGAGCTAGGTAGCGCAAGGGGATCAATGGCGCGGGAGGTGAGTGGCACTGGGTGAGTGACGTGAGGGCAAAGTGTCGCAATGGCAAAGTGGTGCGGAGGCTAAGTGGCGCGGGGGCTGAGTAGCGCGAGAGCTAGGTAGCGCAGGGGCTCAATGGCGCGGGAGGTGAGTGGCGCGGGGTGAGTGACGTGAGGGCAAAGTGTCGCAATGGCAAAGTGGTGCGTAAGGTGAGTGGCGCGGGGGCGAAGTGGCGCGGAGGCTGAATGATGCAGAAACTAAGTGGCGCGGGGGCGAAGTGGTCCGGGGGCTGAGTGGTCCGGGGGCTAAATGGCGCGGGGGCTGAGTAGCGCGGGGGCTTAGTGGCGCGTAAAGTGAGTGGCGCGGGGGCGAAGTAGCGCGGAGGCTTAGTGACGCAGGAACTAAGCGGCGTGGGGGCAAAGTGGTCCGGGGGCTAAGTCGTCCGGGGGCTAAGTGGTGAGTGGTCCGGGGGCTAAGTGGTGCGGTGGCTGATTGGAGCGGGAGCTGAGTTGCGCGGGGGCTAATTGGCGCGAGGGCTAAGTGGCGTGGGGGCTGAGTGGCGCAGGAGGTGAGTGGCGCGGGTGGTGAGTGACGCGGGGGCAAAGTGGCGCGGAGGCTAAGTCGCGTTGAGGCTAAGTGGTGCGGAGGGGGTAAGTAGCACGGAGGGAAAGTGGCACAGGGGCTGAGTGACGTGGGGGCTTAGTGGTGCGGGATCTAAATGAAGCGGGGGCTAAGTGGCGTGAGGGCGAAGTGTCGCGGTGGCTAAGTGTTGCGGGGGCTGATTGGCGCGGGGGCAAAGTGGTGCGAAGGCTGAGTGGCGCGAGTACAAAGTAACGCAGGGGCTTAGTGGCGCGGGAGGTGAGTGGCACAGGAACTTAGTGGCACGGGGGCGAAGTGGCGCGGGAGCTATGTGGCGCAGGGGCTGAGTAGTGCGGGGGCAACGTGGCGCAGGGGCAGAGTAGCGCAGGCGCAAAGTGGCACGGAGGCTAAGTTGGGCAGGGGCTAAGTGGCGCGGGAGCTATGTGGCGCAGGAGCTCAGTGGCGCGGGAGGTGAGTGGCGTGGGGGGTGAGTGGCACGAAGGCAAAGTGGCGCGGAGGCTAAGTGGCGCAGGAACTAAGTGGCGCCGGGCGAAGTGACGCGGAGGGTGAGTGGCAAGGAGGCAAAGTGGCGCGGAGGCTGAGTTGGGAAGGAACTAAGTGGCACGGGGGCGAAGTGGCGCGGGTTCTAAGTGGCGCTGGGGAAGAGTGGCGCGGAGGCTTAGTGGTGCGGGGAATTAGTGGCGCAGGAGATGAGTGGCGCGGGAAGTGAGTGACGCGGAGGCGAAGTGGCGCAGAGGCTGAGTGGCGCGGGGGCTGAGTAGCGCGGAGACTGAGTGGTGCGCGGACTAAGTCGCGCAGGGGCTTAGTGGCGCAAGGGGTAAGTCGCGCAGAGGCTGAGTAGCGCGGTGGCTCAGTGGCGCAGGGACTGAGTGGCCCCAAAGGTGAGTGGCGCGGAGGCAAAGTGGCGCGGAGGCTAAGTGGCGCAGGAACCAAGTGGTACGGGGGCTATGTGGCGCAGGAGCTGAGTAGTGCGGGGGCAAAGTGGCGCAGGGGCGAAGTAGCGCAGGGGCAAAGTGTCGCGGAGGCTAAGTGGCGCTGGGGTTGAGTGGCGCGGGAGATAGGTGGCGCAAGGGCTTAGTGGTGCGGGGGCTGATTGGCACGGGGGCAGAGTGGCGCGGGGGCTGAGTGGTGCGAGAGCTGATTGTCGCGGAGGCTTAGTAGCGCGGGGGCTGCGTAGCGCGAGGGCTAAGTGGCGCAGAGGCTTAGTGGCGCCAGGGCGAAGTGGCGCGGGGGGTGTGTCGCGCGAAGGCAAAGTGGCGCGGGGGCTGAGTGGCGCGGGGGCTGAGTGACGCGGGTTCTAAGTGGCGCGGGAGAAAATTGGCGCGGAGGCTGAGTGGTGCATGGGCTGAGTGACGCGGTGGCGAAGTGGCGCGAGGGCAAAGTGGCGCGGAGGCTAAGTGGCGCAGGAACTAAGTGGCACGGAGGCCATGTGGCGCAGGAGCTGAGTAGTGCGGGGGCAAAGTGGCGCAGGGGCAGAGTAGCGCAGGGGCAAATTGTCGCGGAGGCTAAGTGGCGCTGGGGTTGAGTGGCGCGGGAGATAGGTGGCGCAAGGGCTCAGTGGTGCGGGGGCTGATTGGCACGGGGGCAGAGTGGCGCGGGGGCTGAGTGGTGCGAGAGCTGATTGTCGCGGAGGCTTAGTAGCGCGGGGGCTGCGTAGCGCGAGGGCTAAGTGGCGCAGAGGCTTAGTGGCGCCAGGGCGAAGTGGCGCGGGGGGTGTGTCGCGCGAAGGCAAAGTGGCGCGGGGGCTGAGTGGCGCGAGGGCTGAGTGACGCGGGTTCTAAGTGGCGCGGGAGAAAATTGGCGCGGAGGCTGAGTGGTGCATGGGCTGAGTGACGCGGTGGCGAAGTGGCGCGAGGGCAAAGTGGCGCGGAGGCTAAGTGGCGCAGGAACTAAGTGGCACGGAGGCTATGTGGCGCAGGAGCTGAGTAGTGCGGGGGCAAAGTGGCGCAGGGGCAAAGTAGCGCAGGGGCAGTGTCGCGGAGGCTAAGTGGCGCTGGGGTTGAGTGGCGCGGGAGATAGGTGGCGCAAGGGCTCAGTGGTGCGGGGGCTGATTGGCACGGGGGCAGAGTGGCGCGGGGGCTGAGTGGTGCGAGGGCTGATTGTCGCGGAGGCTTAGTAGCGCGGGGGCTGCGTAGCGCGAGGGCTAAGTGGCGCAGAGGCTTAGTGGCGCCAGGGCGAAGTGGCACGGGGGGTGTGTCGCGCGAAGTCAAAGTGGCGCGGGGGCTGAGTGGCGCGGGGGCTGAGTGACGCGGGTTCTGAGTGGCGCGGGAGAAAATTGGCGCGGAGGCTGAGTGGTGCATGGGCTGAGTGACGCAGTGGCGAAGTGGCGCGGGGGCAAAGTGGCGCGGGGGCTAAGTGGTGCAGGGGCTGATCGGCCAGGGGGCGAAGTGGCGCGGGGGCTGAGTAGCGCGGGGGCTGAGTGGCGCGAGAACTGAGTGGCGCAGCAAGTGAGAGGCGCAGGGGGTAAGTGGCGCGGGGCAAAGTGACGCGGAGGCAAAGTGGCGTGGAGGCAAAGTGGCGCAGGATCTGAGCGGCGCGGGATCAAATTGGTGCGTGGGCTTCGTGGTGCAGGGGCTGATTGGCGCATGGGTTAAGTGGCACGGGGGCAAAGTGGCGCGGAGGCTGAGTGGTGCGGGGACTGATTGACGCGGAGGCAAAGTGGCACGGGGGCAACGTGGCGCAGGGGCTATGTGGCACAGGGGCAGAGTAGCGCGGGGGCGAAGGGCGCAGGGGCAAAGTGGCGCAGAGGTTAAATGGCGCGGGGGCTAAGTGGAGCGGGATCTGAGTGGCGCAGGGGCTGAGTGGCGTGGGGGCTGAGTTGCGAGGGGACTGAGTGGCGCGTGGACTAAGTGGTGCGAGAGCTGTGTGGCGCGGGGACTGAGTGGCGCGGGGGCAAGGTGGCGCGGGGGCTGAGTGGCGTGGGGGCTGAGTGGCGCAGGAACTAAGTGGCGCGGGGGCGAAATGGCGCGGTGGCTCAGTGGTGCCGAGGCTGATTGGCACGGAGACAAAGTGGCGCGAGGTCAAAGCGACTCGGGGGCTCAGTGGCGCGGGAGCTAGGTGGTGCAGGGGCTCAGTGGCGCAGGAGGTGAGTGGCGCGGGAGGTGAGTGGTGCGGAGGCAGAGTGACGCGGAGACTAAGTGGCGTGGAGGCGAAGTGGCGCAGGAACTGAGCGGCGCGGGATCGAATTGGTGCGAGGGCTTAGTGGTGCGAGGGCTGATTGGAGCATGGGTCAAGTGGCACGGGGGCAAAGTGGCGCGGAGGCTGAGTGGTGCGGGGACTGATTGGCGCGGAGGCAAAGTGGCACCGGGACGAAGTGGCGCAGGGGCTATGTGGCGCAGGGGCAGAGTAGCGCGGGGGCGAAGGGGCGCAGGGACAAAGTGGCGCAGAGGTTAAGTGGCGCGGGGGCTAAGTGGAGCGGGATCTGAGTGGCGCAGGGGCTGAGTGGCGCGGGGGCTGAGTTGCGCGTGGACTGAGTGGCGCGTGGACGGAGTGGTTCGAGAGCTGTGTGGCGCGAGGGCTGAGTGGCGCGGGGGCAATGTGGCGAGGGGGCTGAGTGGCGTGGGGGCTGAGTGGCGCAAGAACTAAGTGGCGTGGGGCGAAGTGGCGCGGTGACTAAGTTGTGCCGAGGCTGATTGGCACGGAGGCGAAGTGGCGCGAGGGCAAAGTGACGCGGGGGCTTGGTGGCGCGGGAGCTAGGTGGTGCAGGGGCTCAGTGGCGCAGGAGGTGAGTGGCGCGGGGGGTGACTGGTGCGGAGGCAGAGTGGCGCGGAGGGTAAGTGGCGCAAGAACTGAGTGGCACGGGGGCAAAGTGGCGCGGGGGCTGAGTGGTGCGGGGGCTGATTAGCGCGAAGGCAGAGTGGCGCGGGGGCTAAGTAGCGCGGGGGCTGAGTAGCGCGTGGGCCTAGTGGCGCAGTGGCTCAGTGGCGCCGGGACGAAGTGGCGCAGGGGGTGAGTCGCGCGGAGACAATGTGGCGCGGGGGCCAAGTGATGCGGGGAGTGGGTGGCACGGGGGCTGAGTAACGCGGGGGCTAAGTGGCGCGGGAGAAAAGTGGCGCGGAGGCTGAGTGGTGCGAGGGCTGAGTGGCGCGGTGGCGAAGTGGCGCGGGGGCAAAGTGGCGCGGGGGCCAAGTGGCGCGGGGGCTGAGTAGCGCGGGGGCTGAGTGGCGCGGAAGGTGAGTGGCGTGAGGGCAAAGTGGCGTGGAGGCTCAGTGACGCAGAAACTAAGTGGCGCGGGGGCAAAGTGGTCCGGGGGCTAAGTGGTCCGGGGGCTGATTGGAGCGGGGGCTAAGTTGCGCGGGAGCTCAGTTGTGAGGGGGCTGAGTGGCGCGGGGGCTAAGTGGCGCGAGGGCTGAGTGGCGCAGGAGGTGAGTGGCGCGGGGGGTAAGTGGCGCGGGGGCAAAGTGGCGCGGAGGCTAATCGGCGCAGAGGCTAAGTGGCGCGGAGGATGAGTGGCGCGGGGGCTAAATGGCGCAAGGGCAAAATGGCGCAGGGGGTAATTAGCGCGGAGGAAAAGTAGCACAGAGGCTGAGTGACGTGGGGGCTCAGTGGTGCGGGATCTAAGTGGAGCGGGGGCTAAGTGGCATGGGGGCTAAGTGATGCGGGGGCTAAGTTGTGCGGGGGCTGATTGGCGCAGGAGGTAAGTGGCGCGGGGGCTAAGTGACGCGGGGACTAAGTGGCGCGGGGGCTGATTGGCGCAGGAGCGAAGTGGCGCGGAGGCTAAGTGGCGCGGGGGCTGAGTGTTGCGGGGTTTGAGTGGCGCGGGGGCAGAGCGGCGCGAGGGGTGAGTGGCGCAGAGGATAAGTGGTGCGGGGGCGAAGTGGCGCGAGGGCAAAGTGGCACGGGGGCTAAGTGGCGCAGGGGCTGAGTGGCGCAGAAGAGAAGAGGCGCGGGGCTGAGTAGCGCGGGGGCTGAGTGGCGCGGGGGGTTAGTGGCGCGGGGGCTGAGTTGGCCGGGGGCAAAGTGGCGCAAGGGCAAAGTGGCACGGGGGCTAAGTGGCGCGGGGGCTAAGTGGCGCGGGGGCTAAGTGGCGTGGGAGCGAAATGACGCAGTAGTAAATTGTTGCGCTGGCTAAGTGTCACCCTCATCAATGGAGATTCAATAGAGAAGGATTTAGCTGAGAAGAAAATCTTGATCAAACATCTCAAAATACTAAGAAATGCCAACAAATTCGCAAGATTACAGGAGGACGAATTCATCACAAAAGGAACACTCCACACAATTGAAGAACTAGGAGAAAATATAATAGAGAAAAACGTAACAGATCATTTCTCTTCAGTGACACCGAGAGCACCTTCTCCAACTCCAGAAGAAGTTCTCATTGAGAATAAAAAATAAAAGAAGAGAACAAAAAGATAAGAATAATTCCGGGAAATAGCAAAGTCGAATTGAAAAGAGATTCCCAAAGACACCTGTCCGTAGAGAAGGTACTCCAAAAAAAAGTATAGCAACCCGCAGTTCCAATAGAAGTTACAAGTGAATATCTGTCTGAAATATTATCTTACCCAGACTTCGTATATTTGATGTAAGTAGTGAAGGAAATGTATTAGACAGTAGGAGAGAATGGATCGATATACACGTGATTCCGATCTCGACATTTTAGAAACCTTTCCTCTATCTCTTACGGAAGAATATGTAGTATTGTTCATGGTGAACAAGAAAAATCATAGCTTGAAAATTTTGAACCGAAACATACGTTCAATCAATGCAAATCTCGATGAGTTTAGAATATTTCTCAGTATTTCGATGGAAATGTAGATTGTTCAGTCCTAACAGAGACCTGGAAGATTTTCGATACAAATATGTTCGAAATCGATGAATACAATCTTATATACGATGAAGGTGATTTCGAACAAAATGACGGCGTTATCGTGTATTTGAAGTCTCATTTGTCATACGAACATTCGATTGTGGTCATAAATAATATCACTGAAAATCATTATAAATTTGGACCATCAAAATAGTAAAGATGTCATGTTTAGCCATGTTTAGATCACCATCGACAGATCCCAAAGAATTTGTCATTTGTCTACAAAACTTTTCAGAAGAAAACGAAAATAACACAGGAAATCTGTTTATTTTCGCAGGCGACATGAATATGGATTTATTGAAAAATGATGATACTACAACTGGGTACGTGAATATTCTGAATGAGATTGGCTACAGGTCAACAAATGATAACATAACTAGAGTACAGGGCATTATGAAAACTTGCGTGGATCACATATTCGTCAAATCGAAGTTGAATATATTCGAAAATATTCTGCCAATTATTCTAGAAATAGATATTACCGATCACTTTTCAACAGCAAAAAAATGTAATAAAATACATTGATCAAAATGGATTGCAATCTCTCTCAAGAAAAACTTCATGGGATTCCATCTACTCGACTGAAAATCCTGATGCTGAAATGAACATATTCATGAAAAAACTGTCGAATTTCGTTGAGGAAGCAACAATATCTGAAATCAGAAAAAGGGAACATACAAAACTCACACCTTGGATCACAAATGCTCCATTGAAGTCGCTAGAAACAAAAAACAAATTGTTCAATAATACTTTGGAATATCCTGGAAACATAGAAATCATAACAAAAATTAATATGAGCGTTATAGAAATGAGTTGAATGCACTGATACAAAGAGCAAAGTACGAATATTATAAGAGCATAATAGAGAAAAATGGTAGTGACACGAAGGAGTTATGGGAGGTAGTGAATGATTTGAGTAAATGCAGGATATCGAAACTTCATAAATAATCTATTGAATCTGACGAAGGTTTGCTGTTAACTGATGAGAATGATATCGCAAATGAGTTGAATGAAACATTTCGAAAAACGGGTAAATCACTCTCTGATGAAATAAGCAAAGACCAGAATTACTTAAAGGTGGAACTCACAGTGCTAAATCATTCGTTTCATTCCCGACGAACTAAATCGAACTGAAAACTATAATAGAAGAATCGGGAAACGAGAAATCGGTTCGAGTTGACAAAATCAGGGCAGAAACTCTCAAATCCATCTGCGATTATATTAAAGAACCATTATTCCATATATCCAATAGGTGTATGGAATTTGGTGTATGGCCTTCAGCTTTCAAAATTCCTATTGTATACCACTCCATAAAGGAGGAGATAAAAGAAAAGCAAGCAATTATAGACCGATATCATTATTGACTCACTTATCTAAAATTTCCGCAATATTGCTGAAAAAAAGGATAATATCCTTCCTGATGCATATTAAATTCTTTCTGATGAACAATTCGGTTTCGAATAGAACAAATCAACGGATGATGCAATTCTGGCACTCACTATGAAATTAAATAGTGCTTCAAACAAGAACAAAACAGGTCTATGTATTTTCATAGACCTATCTAGAGCTTACGATACTGTGAGTTACAGATCACACCAGTGAGTCGAAATGTGACTAACATCAGTATCGCAAACAATTCTATTCGGGGCTTCCTTGACCGGCTTCGGGCATTGCATGTGATGCCTTATGTAACTCAAAATCAGCTAAATGTGACCTACTACTTCTTCTCCAAAATCGAATGCACATTGGGGTACTTTTGATGTTATGATGTGAAGTCGAATGAATCGCTACTAGTTACATAATGCGAATCACATTCCGTATCACTGGATAAGTCACATTCCGATATCAAAGATGTATTTTGATGAAGTGTTTTGTATCTCTCATTCGTGTCAAAAACACATGAACTTTAGATGTTGACAGAGAATTCACAATTTGGGTTTTCAGAACACATTTGTGAACGATAATGTAACTCGCATCACTGTTACGAATAATTGGGAATTACATATGGGTCTTATAATCCCTTCAAGGGTTATAAGGGTGTCATATAGGATTGGTGGATTGAATTGATTAACTGGGAATTGGAAACCTAAGCTCATTATATTTCAACTTGGAGAATGGATAGACCATATAATATGAACAAATAAGTACACCTTATATGGAATATATTTGAATGTATATGAACAATGGAACAGGTATTAGAATTATCATATATTATCACAAATGAACTGGAACAAAACATACAATAATCTGTCCAACTGAAACTGTGTATCAGCTGAAATAATATAAAACATATTAAAAAACGAAACATTAGAAAAACATGTCTGTAATGGAACATGAATAAAAATAAAAAAATCAAAGAACTCAATAGTATATTGGATTCATTCTACTAATATACAGGCTGTTACAAGTTTGTGGCTAGGCATGAAGATATCGGTAACCGTTCATCGGTAATCGAAATTCCCATGCTCAGCCAGAAATTCCTAACAGCCTGTATAATATAAAATATCATGTTAGACTAGTTCAGTTGATAACAGAATGCCTGCCTTCAGTGACTGTCCTGCCTCATAAAAATACACATGAAACAACGTTAATATAAATCAACATAAAATATACTGTCCAACTAAAACTGTGTGAACCAAAATAATACAAAACATTCAAACAAGACGTACTGAACATCCAAAAACATTTTTATAATCGAACATAAATGAAAAAAATGAAAGAATCAACAAACTTAAAAATATCTTCGATTCATTCTACTTAATACAGGCTGTTACAAATTTGTGGCTAGGCATGGACATCTGGGTAACCGTTCATCGGTAATCGAAATTCCCATGCTTAGCTACAAACTCCTAATAACCTGTAAATACTTGGAATAACATGTGTGCATGCCTTCGGTGACTGTCCTGCCTCGTCTGCCTTTGTTTGGCATGACGAAGCCAGTCTCGAGTAAGAATTTCCTTCAGAGTGAGAGGATATTCCTGAGAAATGGCATCTGGAATGAGACAAGGATTATGAATTGATTATATGTAGAATCAAATAGTGTAACAAAGTACAAGTGGTAGAGAGTGGCATCCAAAATTCGGCTATCCATTGAAGAGGCCCTGTGGATTTGTTATTTTTACCTGAAAAAAAAAATAATTACGGAAGATGGATGCCGTTATTTTGCCCTTTCATAGCCTCTATCAGATATTATACAGAGTGACCAATGAAAGCGTAACAATCTACAAATTCATTTTTTCAAATAGAACATATTGATCTCATTATTTTCTCGGAATCGTTGATCTTTCACAAATACCTCATATGTAATCACAAATATAATCGAAGTTTCGAGATTCAGAAAAAATAAATGAAAGCCAGGGTGTTTTTTTTAGATGTTGACAACAAGAAAGGAAATCCTATGATGTTCGGGGAATATCGTGTTAGCCAGCGGTGGAATTTTGGGAGAGGAGTGCTGGAATTCTTCTTGAAAGTTTGGAGGTCGTAAGCACCAGGGTGTTCCATTCATAATAATAAATTAGTTGTTTCTGACGCTTTCAGTGGTCACCCTGTATAATATCTGATAATGACTTTGAAAGGGGCGTATCATGACATTCAACTTCGATATATCATTTTTTTGGCTCCAGCAAAAAATAATGAAAATACAGGGGTCTCTTCGATGAATAACCCTGACAAATAGTATATAATAATAAAATGCCAAGTTTCATATGGAGATAACTACCAGGAGAAACATCATAGAAAGTGATATTGCGTGGTGTACCCAATAGTGTACGAGTGTCATTTGGCAAACTTTCATTGATATTCACATGTTTGTTCAGAATCTTCAGAATTTTATTGCCTGCAGAATGACATATTTTCCTCCAAGATCCATTGACGCAAGTCATATGCGAGAATAGTTTTGTCTTCTGTTGAACGATTATGAGTTTCATCATTAGAACATATTCGAACTTTTTCCATCGAAAGATGTTCTCTCTTATAATAGGTTCGCTCACGAACTGACTTCTGATATCGATAGAACCATCATCATCAGGAGATGAATTAGAAACACCTGCAATAAAACTACTATTGAAAGTAACCTCTATTACTACCGAATCTGAAACCATTTCAGAGTCTTGTGATGTATTATTAGACAATAGAAGAGCTCCATCTGAGCCCGACCTGTCAAAAGAACGCAATATAATCGATTTCATTCTTCTCCTCTTTCGTGAACTCGAATTTCGGATAGCCTGGTATCTAGGTATGACAATGGCATTATCTAATCAGTTAGGTACTGCTTATTATACCGGGTGTCCCAACGAAAATTTTCCACCCGGATTTACTGGTAAATGACAAATTATTTTCGGAAACACTAAAACAGGTCGATTTTAATTTCTAGGGGGACACATGTTAGTAATGGATTTAATCGAGCAACTTCATCCCACGGACGGGGGCGGCTACCCCCTTGCGAATCATCATAGGGAACGTGGGTCGAGTGATACATCATCTGAAAGCTCTCTTCATTCTCTATCCAAAGGTGTATAATTTTTTCAAAATCGAATGAATGGTAACTGAAATTAATGTTGTTGACAGGTTCAATGTAATTAGTCAATATCTCACCTGTTCTTATTCGAATTCAATTAATTAACTATTTTGGGACTCAATGAGTGGACAGATAGACAATGGCAACATCCCATCCGGTCAGGGAACCCAGTCACCCCACGAAAACCAAAAACAAATTAGTCAAAACAAAGTAAGTAGCCAGGCTGGGACTATTAATTGCGAAGATCTTTCAACCAAGTATCAGGTTGATGTCGCTATTCGCGAATACAACAATACAAGCGGAAGATGCTCACCCCAATTGTGAGCGAAACGTCCAAAGGAACCTCCTCCACAGAGGTGAACCGATCACGGCACTGAAGCCTGGAAACCATATTTCTTAGTTTTTGTTCATTTGATTCGTATTCTGTGAGTTAAGTTCCTTCCTGAAAATGGTTTACGCATCAGAAGAACGAGTTTAGTTAGTGAAACTTTACTACAAAAATTATGATCGTCTAAGAGCTGCAGCTAGAATTTTCAATACAAGGCATCCAGGGAAGAATGCATCTCATACCTATGTTCAAACTTTGATTGATAAATTCGAAAGAACTGGGTCTGTGGGAAACCAGAAACATCATCCTGAACGTCGGATAAGGAACGAGGCTGTTGAGGTAGCGGTTTTGAGACACGTGGATATGGATCATATTCAAAGTATTCGAAGCTTGGCTTAAGCTTCAGGTGTAGCGCGATCGAGTATTCAGAGAATTCTCAAGTCACATCGATTCCATCCATACAAAATCAAACTTGTACATGAACTGAACAAAAACGATTTTGACAGACGTCAACAGTTTGGTGAGGAAATGTCTGAGCGTCTGAGAACAAATCCCAATTTTCTCTTCAATATCTGTTTTTCAGACGAGAGTACATTTTTTGTTAATGGAAACGTAAATCGTCACAATTGCCGCTACTGGAGCGATACCAATCCCAGGTTAATACGTGAGGTCCACACAGAAACTCCGCAGAAGTCGAATGTTTGGTGTGGTATTTTTGGCAAAAATATTATTGGACCACTTTTTATAGATGATAATTTGAATGGACAAATGTATTTGTATCTTCTTGAGAATGCCATCGATCCCATGATAACGGATATTATCGAAAACGATGGAGATTATTCGGCAGACAACCTCCATTTTCAACAAGATGGAGCACCGCAACTCACTATGCAGTAGCGGTTAGAAACTTTCTGGATGAACGATATACCAATCATTGGATAGGGCGACGAGGACCAATTGAGTGGCCAGCTAGATTCATCACTGACATGTGTCCTGCTAGTAATCAAAATCGACGTGTTTCAGCGTTTCCAGAAATAATTTGTCATTTCCCAGTAAGTCCGTGAGGAGAGTTTTAGTTGGGACACCCTGTATAGGCCTACTCACGGTTTTCTCCTTCCAAACCAATAATAGAAAAACGTTTCAACCTGGAATATAGATTTTCTTTCATATTTGATTGTATTTTGGGTCGAGAGAAGCATGCAGCATGCAGTTATAACAACCAGGTATAACTTACCGTTCTATCAAGTCTAGCCACTGGTAAATAAATAAAATACTAGTAACGACCACAAGAAACAATAACAATGCGAACAACCACTACTATGATGTGATCCGATTCATAGAATAAGACTAGATCTGATAATGATAATATCTCAACGATTCCAAATCAAATCAAACGAGAAACGAGTGAACTTTATATGAAATGGAACGAACAGACACCGGCAATTTCACATTGATGCCACGCCTTCTTATATCACAGTCTTTATGAACAATTATTCCCAAGTGGGCACTTTAGATTCGATAATGAGTTCTTAATATCGATGGTAATTGGGATACGTCGAAGTAGTGAATTGTGTTATTCATTTGATTGTCGATAATTACATTAGTCGAGTATGCGCTCGATGAATCGATGGAATCAGGGTATATAAGGCATGATGATACTCTTGGCAACATCTACAACACGTGCAAAGCACATTGTGCGCTACTTGCATGCTTTTGTTAAACTGTTGGATAGGTACCTAACTGATCGACCATAATAAATAGATGGGGATGCTATACAGGGTGCTCCTTAATGACATGCTAATATTTCAGAGGTTGATATAAACCTATTCCATATGAACTTACATCCTAAACGTCCTGATTATCGAGATACAGGGTGGTAAAATTTTCAGAATTTTTTTTTCATAAACTATGATGTTTATGCTTAAGGATAGTTAACCAACAGGATGGTTCATCCCCGCATTCAGATACCTGGCATAAAAATATGACGACACGTCGGAATTATATGCATGGAAAATGTCCACAGCATAAGAAAATAGCTGAGCTTGCAGTAGATAAACCCCACTACGGACAGATATGATTTGCATTGTATAATTATTAAACCGAATCAATCTTCAGCTAGCTTTTGTAATGAGCAGTTGCTTTAAGACAATAAACCAATTTTTAAAAAGCCTTTTCGTCGTTGAACAAACAAAACTGGCGCAGTCGGTAGGATTCCCGAAAATTGACCGTATCGAACGAGCAATTTTTCGTACCAACGATTAATCGGGAATACGAAAACAAGAACGGTAGTGAAAGACTTCATTCGAGCGAATATCGGATCCAGTAACGAACAGTTAGAAATCTGAACATTATCGAAAGGATAAAGTGTAGTCGTGAAGTGAAAAACCCGCCTGTTCAGCGAAGTTTCAACCTCGTGAGCACAGAATCCAACACAGACCAAACGTCGGAAAGAAGAACACAAGGCGAAGATTCAACAACCAGAAGAAGGATAACCGGAGACTACAGAAATTCGAAGAACTCGGAACTGTAAGTGCCAAATTTCCTTCTTGCCTTTTTTGAACCCTATGTATAAGGACTTCAGAAGAGATAGTTAGGGCAAAAGCACCGCGAACAAAACAAGAAAACGGAACAAACAGAAAAACACAGCAGTTTTTCAAAAAAGCAAACAAGTTTAGTGAATGCAGAGTGAAATAAACGAGATATTAGAGACAATATCTGATAGGCTACAAAATTTATCATTTTCTGACAATCCAAATTCGAATCAAAATTCAAACATGACGGAAAACAACCCTCCAACTAGAATGACATGGGATCTTTTTAAATCCAAGCTCCAGAATATAAAACCATTCGACGGAGATAATAATTCATTGAATAAATATCATTACGAGATGTGAGAGCCTCATAGCAAGTTATCGACATCTCAATGACGATCAATTGAATTCACATATTTTCGAATGTATCCAAGAGAAATTAGTAGGTAAAGCCGAATTGATGGTAGGAAACCGTGCAGAATTGAATAATTGGGCACGTCTCAAAGATGCACTGATACAATGTTTTTCAGATCGCAGAGATTTAGATTGTTTAGTTGAAGAATTAACCAGAATTCGACCATACAAAGGAGAACATCTCATAAATTTCGGAACTAGGCTACAACTAGTCAGAAGTAATGTTGCTCAAAGAATTAGCAATAGTACGACATTAAGTCAACAAGAAAAAATGTGTCAAATATCACATTACGATGAAACAGCATTAAATACATTCATTGCAGGATGTACAGGCACATTAAAAAATAATTTACATCTTGAACACCCAGCGTCTCTTGAAGATGCTATGGCATATGTTAACGAGTATGAAAATTTCGAAAAACTTTATGGTAATTTGAATGACAATTATAAACAAAATTCATTGCAGAATCCTAGAATGTCTTTTAACAGACCATTTCTCGGATTTCCAAGTCAAAATCAATTCCAAAAACCACAAATGAGCCAAAATCAATTTCAGAGACCACAACAACGTTTCAATCAACAATTCAATCAAAAACCAGTATGGCCCAGCCAGCCAATTAACATACAACCTCGACAAATTCAACAAAGACGATTTCCAACAAATAGAGAAGTCTTTGGACCGCCACAAAATGTATTTAAACCAAAAAATACATCGAGTCAACAATTTCCTAAACCAGAACCGATGTCAACTACATCAAGGAACCCCACGTTGATGTCAACTAGACCATCAATGCAAAATTTTGGAAGACCTTATCAAAATCATTTTCAGAATTATAATCAAAGACCAAATTTCCAATCAGAAGAATTATTCACTAACGAGAATGAAATCAATTCATATTGAAACGATTATGATGATTCAGATTATTACCAAGAAAATAATTATTTTGATCCAAATCTATTTTCTGAAAATAATTATCAAGAAAATGAACAACCTTATTATGACGAACAATCAATTGACGAACAACCAATTGAAAAAATTGACAATACGAATGAAATAAATAACGCTCTACCCTATGTAGAAATAAAACATCCAAAATTAAGATTCCTAATAGACACAGGAAGCACCAAGTCAATATTAAAACCATCTATTGCAGAACAATATTATCCAAATAAAATTTTTCATTCTAATTCTCAAATTAAAACTGCTACAAGTAGTAAAATTGCAAGATTTCAAGCGATAATACCAGCATTTCCAGAATTTAAAACAAACCACTAAATAAATTTTATACTTTTTGATTTTCATGATTTTTTTGATGGAGTTATAGGATTGAATGATTTAATGAAAATGGAATTAAATATTGATCTCATCAATCAACTATTGATAGAAAATTATGTCGAAATACCTTTCAAGTAACAGAAAACCAACTGATGCAAGTTTTTCATTTTCTGTAAATCCCCAAGAAAAATCAATAAAAAATATTCCAGTGAGTATTTATCAAGGAGAAATTCTGACAATTGGAGGAACAATAGACGATCTAATTATTCCTCAAATATTAACCACCTCAAATAAAGGTTTTGTTCCTTTAGAAATTTTCAACCCAACAGACAGAACAGTTTTTATAACTTTGAATGAAACTATACCAGTACAATCTTTCGATTCAAGTCAGTATGAAATATTCACGATAGAAAATTTCATGGATTCAAGAAACAATGAGAATTTAATAACTTTCAATTCACGAGATAAAATAAGAACTAGTCACATGAATTCAGAAAAAAAAATTTTGAAATTATGCAGAGAATATTCGGACATATTCTGTAATCCGAACGAAAAATTAACATTTACATCAAAAGTTAAACATGAAATAAAAACAAAAGATGAGATACCAGTCTATACAAAATCTTATAGATATCTATATGTTCACAAACAAGAAATTCAGAGACAAATCAATGATATGCCTGATAAAAATATAATAAGACCATCACATAGTCCTTGGTCATCACCAATCTGGATAGTACCAAAGAAAATGGACGCATCAAATAAACAAAAATGGAGAATCGTAGTAGATTACCGCAAAATTAATGAAAAAACCATTGATGATAGATATCCAATACCAAATATTACTGCCATACTAGACAAGTTAGGAAGAGCACAATACTTTTCAACACTTGATTTAGCTAGTGGATTCCATCAAATTGAAATGAATAAAAATTCAGTCGAAAAAACATCGTTCACAGTAGAAAATGGGCACTATGAGTACCTCAGAATGCCTTTCGGATTGAAGAACGCACCATCTACATTTCAGAGAGTAATGGATGAAATCTTAAAAGATTTACAAAACAAAATCTGTATGGTATACATGGACGATATCATAATTTCCAGTACAGGTTTACAAGAAAACATTCAAAATCTTAAACAAGTATTTTCAAAATTACGTGAACCTTAAATGAAGGTAGAACTGGATAAATCTGAATTCCTCAGAAAAGAAGTAGAATTTTTAGGGCATGTAGTAACACCTGAAGGAATTAAACCAAATGCAAAGAAAATTGAAATAATAAAAAAATTCCCCATTCCGAAAACACAAAAGGAAATAAAATCTTTCCTAGGATTGGTAGGTTATTATAGAAAATTTATAAAGAACTTTCCAAAAATAACGAAACCTCTAACACAATGTCTCAAGAAAAATGAAAAAGTGGAACATAATAAAGAATGCGTTTCATGTTTCAATATTTGTAAAAATATTTTAACATCAGAACCAGTATTAGCATACCCAGATTTTACGAAGAAATTTGAATTAACAACTGATGCCTCAAATTACGCAATACTTTCTCAAAATGGACACCCTATAAGTTACGCATCACGAACATTAAATCCAGCTGAAATAAATTACTCAACGATTGAAAAAGAGTTATTAGCTATAGTATGGAGTTGTAAATACTTCAGACCCTACTTATTTGAACGTAAATTCACAATTTTAACAGATCATGAACCCCTACAATGGTTATTCTCATTAAAAGAACCAAATTCGAGATTAGTCAGATGGCGATTAAAACTCGAAGAATTCGATTATAATATTGAATATAAAAAAGGTAAAAACAACCAAGCAGCTGATTGTTTATCACGCTCACGAAATAATTATATAACGAAAGACCTAGATTTAAATGCAATCGAAACAGAATCACTCATCAACAATCCTGGTGATGTAGATAAGATAATTGCAGACTATATACAAAATCCTGAACAACTACCCGAGTTAGACGAACAAATACTCGATTTATTAAGACCAGATGATAGTAACGAAAAAATTAAAATTATCTCGAACATTCAGATAAAGAAACCTGCAAAGCCAATGCATAATATTGATGAACAAACTGACCTAGAAAGGACACATACTTCTATTGAAGACCCTATCTTTAAAATTCCAATATCAGAACGTTCACTGAATACGTGTAAAAATCAATTAATAATACGAGATAGTGACATGGATAAAATACAATGTAAAATCGAAAACATCTTTGATCACATAAGAACGAATGTTACCATTCCAAAAAATAATTTAGAATTGCATAAAATGAAATTCATTAAAGATTTCATCGACCCAAAACAACTGTACGCAATTCATTTTAAAAATCAAGAACTATCAAGATTACACTCGTCACACAGAAGTACTTCAAAAACTCAGCTTTCAAATTTTTAGAATGTCCCAAATTCCTAACCGATGTAGAAACCTCGGATGAGAAAAAAAAAACTTGAATATTATCATATTTATAAAAGCGGAAATAATCGATCAAAGTGACATTAAATTGAAAACAAATAAAGGAACTTATCATAAAAATATTGTGAAAAAACCTAAAAAGAATACTAATGAAAATCCATTGTTACAGGACACAAAACACGATCATGACAAGACACCCAAGAGGAAACAATATGAAGATATTGTTGATTAACATAATTCTTCTATTTCAAACACTCAGTAAAGTATATACTAGTGATTAAGATACACAAATAACCACTTTGAATAATTTTATTCTTCCTATACAGCTAGGAAACGCAAAGCTTATATATACTAAGCATACGTTTTTGGATTATTCAGATTTAGAACCAATAATTAATCAACTTAATAATTTAACGGAATATTTCAATACTATACGAAATAATCTCAAGAATGAGAATATAACTAACCCTATATCATATCATGGTCTTGTTAGGGGCAAGATTTCGATAAGCAGGGTTCATGCGGAAGATAGTACTCGCCACTAACTCTCCCAGCTGCTCAGTAGGGCGTGGGTACGGTTCATAAATTTTTGAATTATATGAATAACAAGATATAATAAAAGGGGTAAATTTTCCGGTGCGCCACTGATTTTTTTAGCTAGTCAAAATCAGAAACCACTCTGATGAAAGGGATGAACCACTGCAGTTAAAGTCAATACTTTACGAATCACTTGGTAACTATACACGTAGGTACCCTGGGGTTAGTTAATGAAGAAATAACAGTCATATACCTTAAGAACTATATATTCGGATCATATGTTATGGTAACACCAGATATAAGTATATGAGGCGGGCACTCAATGGAGCATTAAAATTTCAGATAGAGTTTTGTATACGAATGTTAGGCAACTACGGGGAATGTCATAAAAAGGGGCTATACATGTGACGTCACGGGGATAGCTTACAATTTAATATGGGAAGTTAGACATTTGGGGCATTCCCTCATGTTTTAAAAGATATCAGACTTATCTGAATGCTCAGTGGAGCTCCTATAGTGTTACACATTATGATTGAATCCCTCTGCTAGTTGGTCAAGGCAATCAGGCCTTAACGGGAAGACTGCGGGCGTCGTAGACACAGCCGAAAATCGCAGGTAGTCTCAAAAGGTGTTAACCAATTCGTAAAATTGTAGACATTAGAGTAGACGTAGAAGATAGGTACCCGCAACAGTCTATGGTCCAGAAGAAATACTAGCAGGAATACACACAGCTCCCTGGCAGGAGTTACCAATAACTAAGGCCAACGGCCAAACAAAAGGACCAAGAACAGGGACTGGGAACGGGGAGGACCCTCTTTCATGGCTGAGGGTTTAATCTGGCGATTCCGATGTTGTAAATTATCACCGTCTGATTTATTTCCACAATTGTACTAGTTGACTTGCATGGCCTTTAAATCCTGCACAGCAAAAAATATGATTTCATTCAAAATACAAACATCCAATAATGGTCCAATATGTAATGAATCAAATAACGTTGAAATTCTCTAAATCCATACGGAGATGATCGAAAAATTCGACAGAGATGATTTCACTCAGCCATTCACTCCATGAGCAAGTACAAAAGGGACGAATCAACAGGAGCCAAATTGAAACGTCAGTCCTATATCCGACAGATAAAATATGTCATCACTGTCATTTGCAGAAGAAGAAGATTAAATGACTGACAACAGAATAGTTACTCTTTTATCAAACAAAATAAACAGCGATGAATGAATCATCAATCCACGAACTGGAAAATGGGCTGAATCACTAAATGCATTCCATAATAATACGTGGAAATAGTTGAAAGTTAACATATCAAAAGTAAACGACGGCGCAAAGACAGTCGGTTCGCAATAACTGTTGGCTGGCGCTCAGTTGATTATTAAGATAGTGTGAGCAGACTTCGAGTGTAACATTATCCAAGAAAATGTTCATCGTGAGCCAGGATCTAACAATCATTTACAATGTGTGAAAACCATTAAGACAATACCTTAGGCCCCAAACTGTATTGATATTCATATGGAACATATATTCGAGGAACGAAATCAGATCAGTAACCACACCATATTGATAAACATCTGAAAACAAACTCATTCGTGTTGCAGCTGAGGAAAAAGTTACGGTTTCGTACCGTTCGTGTTCTTAGGACCAGGACTGAAATGTCGATGACGCAAATTATGTTGTTATCAAATGCAACCTTGCTGTTCTAGACGGAGATAACGCTGACGATGCTTTATTCCAGTTTCACTGGGAGATGCGAGGAAGATTTAGTCTGATTGTAACATTCTCATTGTAAGGTTGGAAAACCACATTATTATTCTTATTTGTTCAATAAATAATCTTTTTAAAAACGATCTTCGAGTATCGAGAAATATAATTGGCGCAGTCGGTAGGATTCCGAAAGTCGTGCATTTATCGAAAATCACTTCTGCAGTATCTACTGTTAATTCGGAATCGCGAATCATCGTTCCATCGAGGATCCAATGGTTCATAGTTAAGAAGAAGAAGCGGCCCCGAAGGAGCCATCCAGCCAGCCAGCCATCACAGATAATGGTTTTATTGGTTTTATTGGTATTATTGTGAGTACATATTCATTCAGTCAGACTCCTCTGTACCCCAGAGTATCATTTCCCAATTGTCCCGATTTGAATATCGAGCATATCGATATTGTGTGTAAAATATAAATTAACTCTAAAGTAACTATAAAGTCAATAACGAAATAAAAAACATTCAGGATGTCACTGAACCATCCAATTCCAGTAGTAAGTTCCGATCTTTTGAAAACCATCCCTGAATACGATGGGAACCCAACCGGACTGGCTAGATTCATTAAAATAGTCTCTCAAATAATTTCAACCTACTATGATACAAATAATTTTACATGCTCTCAGAATGTGTTGATTATCAATACCATATTCTCGAGATTAAAAGGTTCTGCTCTTGAAATAGTCAATATTTATAATGCTTCGAATTGGAGAGAAATCGAATCAACATTAATTCAAAATTTTGGAGATCAGAGAGATCTCAATACATTGATTCAGAACTTGATGGCATTGAGACAAGATCAAGACAGCCCACAACAATTTTATTCACAGTGTATACATATGTTGAACACAATTTGTAACCATATTGATTTACATACACCTACTGAAATTGAGAAAATAAGTCACCGGAATCTTTTCACTGATCAAACACTAAGAGTGTTTCTTAATGGCTTGAGGGACCCCCTCAGTGCCAGAGTTAGGGCTAGGAATCCCACAACCCTATCACAAGCTCTGACAATACTCAATGACGAAATAAATATCTCCAATTTGCAGAACCCACGAAATTCCATTGTAAAATATCAAAATAATGCACCTCGTCCAAAAACCATGCAACGTCCCGTATATCAAAACTATCCGAGACAGAACAATTTCAATCCAAACTTTCGTCCACATTTTAATCAGAATGTCAACCAAAATTTCAATCAAAATCAACGTCCCAGCTTTCCAAGTGCACCCATACCTATTCAATCAACCAATCGCCCACCTCAAAAGTTTTTCACGAATAGTCAGGTATTTGGTCGTTCGCAAAATGCGTGGAGAAATCCTCCGAATAGACCAATCGATAATTTCCGTCCAACTCCTATGAGTGGTGTATCATACGGTTCATTACGACCCCCTCAACAACGTCAGAATTATTTCCAAAATAATAACCAGCCCCGGAACTTTTCCTCTCAAGAATTATTCAATACCGAACAAAATCTTTGTCCTGAAATCGAATACCCTGAAGATAATTCAGAATCCTTCGATAATTCCGAAGAAGGTGCTGTAGGTTATGATTTCGAAAACTTGCAGGAAAATCAGGGAGAATCGGAAAATTTTACCCAAGTTACCGATCACCCGGATTTCACGTAGTATTAGAATCTCATAGCACTGGTGATAGAGTACTACCTTTCATCAAAATCAATAATCCACCACTTCAATTGCTAATCGATACAGGTTCAACCCGGTCGTTCTTAGATCCAAATATAGCAAAAAAGTATTTTTCAGATCGCATATTCGAAGAGCCTTTCTCGGTTTCTACATGTTTCAATACTTCACAACATAAACTTGCAATGAATATCACTGCTTTCGATGAATTCAAAACGAACAAGGAAATCAAGTTTTTTCTGTATAAATTTCATAATGTTTTTGATGGATTATTAGGTGTAGACAATCTTAAATTATTGCAATCTAATTTAGACTTGATCAATAGTAAAATTAACACACCAAATTCCACAATTTCCATTCAATATTTCAAATCCAATCCTGTCATTTTATTCGAAAAAATTATTCCTAGAAAAACAAAAATCTCTGCAAATATTCCAGTTGACTGTGAAGAAGGTGATGTGCTCATCCAATCCCAAGAAATTCTATCTTGTAAAATATCAGAAACGTTAACATGTGTTAGAGATAACTTGGCGTTCGTTGAAATTCATAATCCAACAGGTAACGACATCAAGCTAGTAATGTTATATCCTATTAAAACCATACCGTTGCAAAACAACGAGACATATCATCTTGAAGAATTTCCAAGTATAAATAAAAACGATTTTCACGAACACTTCGAAATTTTTCATACTGCCAGTTTGCACAAAATTGATAAATCAAACATCACAGACTCAATCAGAACTAATCATTTGAATGATTAAGAAAGAAATAGTGTTTTGAATTTATGCAAGAAATATTCTGACATATTTTATATAGAGGGTGAGCCATTAACTGCTACAACTCAGGTGAAACACGTTATAAAAACAAAAGATGATTTCCCGGTGTATACAAAATCTTATCGATACCCTTTTATCTATAAGCAAGAAGTCAATTCCCAAATTAACAAAATGTTGGAACAGAATATCATACGTCCTAGTAAGTCACCGTGGTCTTCTCCAATTTGGATTGTGCCGAAGAAGGCGGATGCTTCGGGCAAAAAGAAATGGAGGATAGTGATCGACTATAGGAAGTTGAATGAAAAGACCATAGACGACCGATATCCTATTCCAAACATCACAGATGTTCTCGATAAAATATGCCGTTGCCAGTATTTCACCACCTTAGATTTAGCGTCTGGGTTTCACCAAATTCAGATGAACCCAGCAGATATTGAAAAAACAGGTTTCAATGTAGAAGGAGGACACTATGAATTTTTGCGTATGCCGTTTGGCTTGAAAAATTCTCCCTCTACGTTCCAACGTTGTTTAGACAATATACTAAAGGAATACATCAACAAAATTTGCCTAATTTACCTTGACGATATTCTCATTTACTCTACGTCCCTACAAGAACATATTGATGGCCTAAATAAAATCTTCGAGAAATTGAGAGAAGCAAATTTCAAAATTCAAATGGACAAATCCGAATTCCTGAAACGCGAAACAGCCTACCTTGGACACATCATCACAACAGAAGGTATCAAACCTAACCCCGACAAAATTTTGGCCATTCAAAAATTTCCAATTCCCCAAACGACTAAACAAATCAAAGGTTTCTTAGGACTCCTTGGCTATTACAGACGTTTCATCAAAGACTTTGCCAAACTGACTAAGCCCATGACCCTCTGTCTGAAAAAGAATGCCAAAATTGTACATGATTCCGACTTTATCAACTGTTTCGAACACTGCAAGACACTCCTCATAAACGAACCCATTTTGATATATCCCGACTTCGAAAAAGAGTTCATCCTAACAACCGATGCAAGCAACTTTGCCCTCGGTGCGATCCTTTCACAAGGACCTATCGGGTCTGACAAACCCGTAGCTTTCGCTTCGCGGACTTTGAATGCTTCAGAGCAAAACTACTCGACTATAGAAAAGGAATTATTATCTATAGTCTGGGCGACGAAATATTTCCGACCCTACCTATTCGGCCGCAAATTCAAAATTGTCACCGATCACAAACCTCTTCAGTGGGTCATGTCCCTGAAGGAGCCGAATTCTCGTTTGGTAAGATGGAGACTCAGACTTGAAGAGTTTGACTACGAGATCATCTACAAACGTGGAAAATTAAATACTAACGCCGACGCCCTATCGCGAGTCGAAATTCATGCTAACGAAACAAATGACACCGTCGACAAAGAACTTCAAGAGTACATTGACCTTTGTAGTAGAAATAGAGACCCGAATCGACGAGACGAAGAAATAGAATCAATTCTGGGCCAAGTTAACGAAACACCTGACATCCAAGACTTCGACAATACAAACACAGTCCACACAAGTAATGAAAATCCTGTCCTGACGATACCTATTTCAGAGCATCCCCTGAATAACTTCGACAACCAAGTTAAAATTATCACCGTGTTCCACTCTCCAGCTTCACCTAAGACGAAACAAATCTTTCCTACGAGAAAACGAATCATTGTCCAACTAGGTCTGGACAATCTTGAAGAAAACATAAAAAATTTTGTCAAAGACTATTTAGATGCAAAATTCAAACACGCCCTGTATTTTGAAGATGAATCAATTGTTCCCCAATTTTGTCAAATCGTTCAAGAAACTTTTGAAGCCTCTTCATACAAATTTATTCGTTGTACAAATATCCTAAAAGACGTTATTGGAGTAGAAGACCAAAAACAAACTGTGAAACAATACCACGAAGGTAAAACCAACCACCGCGGTATTGAAGAAACAGAAAACGAATTAGAGAAAACTATTATTGGCCTAAGTTAGGAATCGATACTCGATTATACATCAATAACTGCGAAATATGTCACACCAATAAATACGACAGAAATCCACCCAAACAACAATTTTCAATTACACCAACAGCCAGTCGACCGTTCGAACACATTGATATTGATATTTACCAATTGATATTTACCAAATCCGTAATCAAAAATTTTCAACCGTAGTAGATGCATTTTCGAAATACGCTCAAGCGTACCCACTTTCTCACAAAAGTGGAATTGAAATAGCGGATAAACTAATTACATTCTTCGGACATCATGGTATTCCAAAATCTATAATTTCAGATAGCGGTTCAGAATTTAAAAACGAAACACTTCAAGAGCTAACAAGTCTTCATAAAATTGAAGTACATTTCGGAACCCCTGATCATCACGAATCTAATTCCATAATAGAACGTTTCCATTCAACTATCGCAGAACATGTAAGACTACTTCAAAGCTCCTCAAGCAATGAACAAGACGTTATAAAATTGATGACATATGCCATTTTAGGATATAATCATTCAATTCATTCAGCAACGAAGATGAAACCAATTGATGTTATCACTGGTCATATTTCCAATTCAGATCCATTCAATATCGATTTAGAATATCGCATTCAGAGTGCATATGTTTCCAATCATAAAGAAAAAACGAAAGAAATGTACAAAGCCCTGAACCAAAGATTGACCGAACAAAAGGAGAAAAATATTGGCAAAAGAAACGAAAATCGCGAAAAACCCATAACATACCATCCAGGTGATACCGCCTATAAAGAAACTAGCCCTCGCAACAAAAGTATTCCTAGGTTCAAAATAGTTAGAATAACCTCAGACGAACATAACAAAATTAAAACTTCTGACAACAAAAGGGTACACAAATCAAATGTAAAACGTCCATTGTTTCAGATCCGTCCTGTCGACGACCCTGAACCAGGAAGTTCAAATACTCCCCCTGAATAAAAATCCCGGCATATTACCTTTCAAGTTAGGAACCACTAGAGTTAGAGAAAAATACCATACCTTCATCCACTACTTTGACTCGAAACCAATACATGACGAATTACAGACTATTTCCAATCAATATACACAACTCATCGATGCCGTCAACAACGGACTATCAAATCCTTACTTCGTCGAATTATCAACAATAAATCAATCAATAAATATTCAGCTACAATTATCCATTGAAAAATATAATTCAATTACTCCCGGAAGACGTTTGAGGAGAGGTTTGATAAACGGTCTGGGAACCGTACTCAAGAGCTTAACTGGAAATTTAGATTCTACAGATGCAGAAAAATACGAAAACGCTATTTCCGAGCTACAAGAAAATCAAGCTAACGTCATCACAAAAATGAACGATCAAATTTCACTATCCAAACATATCATAGAAACATTCAATGAAACAGTTAGTTTATTAAAACGAAATGAAAAAGCAATGACAGACCGGATTAATAAGATATCTTCAAAGTTGTCAACATTTGTATATAACTTCAGTCACTATTTAGAAACAAAAGAAGCCTTCGAACAACTTAGTTCAACGTTACACATAATCTCACAGATACTGTCAGATGTAGAAAATGCCATCACGTTCTCAAAATTGAATATAGCTCATCCAAGTATTATCAATATTGATGAATTGGAAGTATTAGTCAAAACTTTGGTAAATCAATACATTTCTGAAAATTTAATATTTGGTACAGATTCTATCAACACCCATAAATATTATGATATACTAGAGATAGGCACCTATCAGAAAGAAAGCAAAATAGTATTTGTGATTAAGTTTCCTCTTGTATTTCCCGAATTGTATACCCACTATCATCTATATTCGATTCCAACTTCTGATCAAAATATCCTAATCCCACCTGCACCTTACGTGACCATGAATGAAATATATTTTCAATATACCTCTATGCCATGTGTGATTCTCTATGAAACCTACTACTGCCAATCCAACGACTTACTTCTTGGAACCACCAAATCGGATTGTATATTCCAAATATTGAACATTGGAACCACCCCTTCCGGATGTACACGAATTCCAATCCAAATCGAAAAGGATATCATTGAGCAAGTCAACGAAGCCCACTACATCGGAATATTCAAGAATTCAACCCGAATCCAAACAGTTTGTCAAACCACTGATATGACAACCCTAACAGGGACGTATCTGCTATCACTACCCCCAGGATGTCTATTCAGAACTCCAACAGATACCTACTTGAACGAGGCAACCGAAGTGCAACAACAACCCTTGCTACTGCCGGATTTAACCCTGCCAAAAAATGCGGAAACCGGCGAGTCAATGCAACCCCTGAAACTTCAAGACATCCCTCTCGACAAACTAAATGGACTTCACGAAGAAGCAAAAAGGATCACACCCCTGGAGGCGACCAAGCACACAACAACGGTTCATGCCTGGACAATCCCTCTGTATATAATCATTACAGTACTTGTCTGTATATTTGTTATAGTCAAGTACAAACACTTATTATGGGAACGAAGAAGAAGACCATCAGGCCATCTACGAGATAGTCAACCCGGATCATCAGACAAACCAATCCCTTTGGAAAGAAAAACCATCTTTCCTGATGAAAAATAGTTTTCCATCTTCGAGGGGAGGAATTATGTTGTTATCAAATGCAACCTTGCTGTTCTAGACGGAGATAACGCTGACGATGCTTTATTCCAGTTTCACTGGGAGATGCGAGGAAGATTTAGTCTGATTGTAACATTCTCATTGTAAGGTTGGAAAACCACATTATTATTCTTATTTGTTCAATAAATAATCTTTTTAAAAACGATCTTCGAGTATCGAGAAATATAATTCGCACTATTCATCATATCTCGGGTCAGAAGGTATTCCGTACTCTGTGCTATGAAAATATTCACCTCCCATCTGTCACCGAATACTGGCTGTCAATTGTCAGAAATCGATCGACGATTGATTTAATCATTAAAATGTAAACAACGATGGATCATTATATTTGGAAAACATCCTACCGATCTCATGTTTGCGAAATTATATCAAATAAGGTGAGTACGGTGAGGCAGAATACAGGGAAAATAGTTCACAATATAACACAACATGAAGTTATCATATAGCGTGATAAACATGATACAGAGTGTGACATCGATCTGATACTTAAGAACACGAAATTCAATAATTCCAACATAACAATCCTAGTGCATTCATAATGCAAAATAAAACCGTAACAGTCTGTCCCAAAACTTATTATCAAGAACAGAATATTTAATGAAATTACTCAGAAAAAGCTCAGGAATCTATATCCACACATTCGTCATAAAAGAGGAATGATGGATGGAGTAGGAAAAGTAAATAAATGGATATTTGGTACCCTCGATGCTGAAGATGGAAAAAGTTACGATCAATCTATAATAATTTTAGAACAAAATCAGAAAAATATAGTTCAAGAGGTGAACTTACAAATTTCTCTATCAAAAAAGCTCATAAGTAATTATAACAAAATAATTGAAGTTATAAGTGGGAATCAAAAGAGTCTCGAGCATGGATTGAAAATATTTCAGATATCCGTTCAGAACACTATTCAAACTATTATATATGATTATATAAGTTTTCAAGGAACAATAACACATACTAGAAGAAAAACATTATTGCCAAGAAAACTTCTACCCTGAAGATAATTTTACTCTCGAACTACTAGAGAACAATTTTCCACAACATTGCCAAGTGATAGAAATCCATCTACAAGAATCCATCGTCGAACAAGTAACAAACGAAGAGGTCCTGATTGTCCCTGCTAATGAAGAAAGAATATTTTCCAAATGTAAAACCGACCGATACATCGAAATCAAGCTTCCAACTCTAGTGAAAATTCAAGAATTCTGTAGTATCGCAGTCAAAAATAAGAAGTATGTCAACGAAAGAAATCTTCGAGAAGGAAAACCACTAATCCTTCCGAGAATAAAAATAAATGAGGAACAACAAGTTGAAGACTACCAGATGCCAAACTTCACAAAAATCAACATGGAAGAAATCTACAAAATGAACGAAATTGCTCAACAGTTAGTACAAGTGAAACTGCAAGAAAATCCAAACATACAGTATAGTATAATTTTATGGATTATCGTTGCAATTATCATAATAATTCCTTTGGTAATTGCATGGAAAACAAGAATGTGGGAAAGGCCCTCATTCAATAAAATATTCAGCAAGGAAGAAGAAAGAAACATCCAGGATTTGGAGTTGCAGGAAACTTCGAGAAATCACTCCGTGATTTTCTCATCTTAAGAAGGGAGGAGTTATATGCATGGAAAATGTCCACAGCATAAGAAAATAGCTGAGCTTGCAGTAGATAAACCCCACTACGGACAGATATGATTTGCATTGTATAATTATTAAACCGAATCAATCTTTAGCTAGCTTTTGTAATGAGCAGTTGCTTTGAGAAAATGAACCAATTTTCAAAAAGCCTTCTCGTCGTTGAACAAACAAAACTCCAGTTAGACGACAGTCGTCATTGGTTCATATTGGCGATGTCTGATCTCATTGGTGCGCGGTAACTGTTTTATGTTCTGAGGTAGACAGATCTCTGGTTTTGAGTTTTATCTTACCTGCCATTTTTGAATTTGAAAATCTACTTTTTTTCCTCGGCAAGAACAGAGTATTTTTCATTAAATAATATTTGACATAAGCATAAGCACTATAAGAAACTATTTTAACACATATTGACTTCAAAATGAATAATAAAATGGGTAAAGGCAGTGGACAACAATCACAAATCACAGCACGATGAGTACAGACACGAACATTCGACTGGCGTTGACCACATGCCGGTCTTCATTTTGATTGGTTATCGCCCGGATGAACCATCCTGTTGGTTAACTATCCTTGGTTTATGCCTTGCTATTGTTCATACCTCCATCAAATTTTGTACACGTCTTCTACCAGTGTATCAAGATACATTTTTTAATGCACAATCAAATTCATCTTCCTCTACCAGATGCGCCCGTACCGGTTTCGCATTGAATATTTTTGGAGAAAAATATTTTATGGTACTGCTTTCATTTGAAATAAAAATGATTCTTGGAGTCTTCATTCAGTTCTGAGCATGGTTTTTGCTCAAAAAATATCAATTGTTTCACTTCAGGGTCAACTCGCTGAAAATCTGATGCGGTTGTGTGGAAATCGAGTAAACGAACTTTTGAAACTTTTTCGAACTATTGAGTAAACTTAATAGTTTTGATGAAAATTGGTGCATCTGACGAAGAAAAATTATTTTAAGAATTCTCATTCATTTTTGAATGAATTGGATCATAGTCACCGCATCAGATTGTCAGCGAATTGACACTGATACAGTAATATTGTAAACATTCAAATATTATTATTTTGAATTGTTTTTGCAATGAATCATATCTCACAGCAGCTCATAAAAAATGCTATTGTTGTAATGTAATATATATTTGGACTAATGCTGATTTGAATATTCTAATTCTACCTATAATCTTTGAGTTAGTGAATATAGGTATAATCAAGGCTGATAATACAAATTTCTGGTACTCTTTTCTTGTATGATTTCCTAGTCGAATATCTCTGTGTATTGGGAAAACTTTTGAAACCGTTCATACCAAAATGGCTTCGGAAAGAAGCAGAACTTTTCATGAGGAAATATTGATATCGATATTTCCTATAATTTCCTAACACGCTGTATGAAGAAAAGCCATGATTAGGCGCAAAATGCTCGAGAAAATGAACTTTGTCTCTCTCGATATAGGTAAACATCTCCAAATTCTTCTCACTTTATCATCAGCATAGGAATGAACGTATATTCAATGGAAACACACTGCAAAAATTATGTGAAAAAATCATATACATATTGGTATATACTAGAGAATCACTTCGTAATCTTCGAGACATGAAATTGTGATGCTGAGGAAAGCAACTTTCTGTTTCACAATTGAAGTCAACATTCGTGTCATTATGCATCACAAGTTGGAAACTAGATGACGTCACCCATGCTGATTTCGATGGATATATTGGAAATTCTGGATTATACGATTTGATTTCGAAATTTAACACGAATGCAACCATTGAACCAATATCTATCGATCACTGTCAGATATCCGTTATGCGGATTTGACTTTACAAGTTGGACGATCGTATTGCCATCTTTACTCAAGCGTCTGCATGTTTTGGAAAGAAACAATTGAAGAGTTGTTCCACCATCCTTTATCCACCTTGTATTCAACCGACCGTTTCACCTCCCTTCCTTCGTCTCGCCGTCATAGGCAGTGTTGTTGTGAGCTCCATGTTTTTAATCGTAAAAAGTGGTTAAACTCAAGCCTAAGTGATCTAGTTTTCTAGCAATCATATATTAAAGTGAGCTTTAGTTGTGAACGAATTTTCGCAGAAATAAAATGGTGATTACACGTGAAATACGAGATGAAATAAGAAATTCCGTGAGTACAAGCATCAATTCCATTTTGAAAGAAGAGGCATTTATTAAATTAATAGTGGAAAAAGTATCCGATAGTCTAACAAAAACTCTGGGTGAAAAAATTGGCGAACTAGAGCAAAAGATAAACGAGATTAACAAAAAATGTGTCGAGAATAGTACGGTTATTGAGGAGCTTAAAGAAGAAACTGCGGTACTCAAATCGGAAAATGAATATCTTCTACGAAAGTATGACGTAATTGATCAGGAAACCAGGTCGAAAAATTTGCGAATATTCAAAGTTGATGAGAGGCCACAGGAAAATTTATCTGAAGTGCTAATTGGACTTTTTGAATCGCGCTTGTCAATTAAAATCGATCCAAGGGATATTCTTATGTGTACTAGATTGGGAAAAAAGCAAGCTGACAGATCGAGAGGTATCCTGTTGACGTTGAGCAATTTGAATATGAAGCAAACCATTTACAATAAGAAGAAGATGCTTAAGGGAACAGGAATAGTCTTGAAGGAAGATCTAACAGAAAGCAGACTGAAACTTATGGAAGCAGCTATCAAAAAAACATCGCTAAGAAACGTATGGTCCTATAACGGCATTATTTACGCATTGAAGAACAATATAAGATTTTCAATCAGAACCAAAGATGATTTGGAGAAATTTTGATATATATTTTTGCTTGCAATTCTCTTGAAATAAATAAAATTAAAAAAAAAACTATTTTCAACTTTTGTTGTTGATTGATTTCTATAATTCAGACAAATGGATTTGAACTGAAATAATGTGAATAAAACATAGGAGCTCGCAGCGAAATTTTTCCTTATTTTTTTCCGGTTTTTATATATTTTCTTTTTTTTTTTTTTAATTTCCTTTTTTTTTGTTTTTTTTTTGGTGCCAATTCTTATAAAAATATTCTGCTGGTCTTCATAATCTCTCGAATTCAGTGCATACAAGTATTTTGATCATAGGAAGCAGAAATTTTCTACCTATTTTTCCTGTACTACATACAATTTGTGCGAAACCTATTGTCTATTTCAGATAATTGCATATTACTATTAATGAAATGAAAATTGCTCACTTGAATATCAGATCTTTATTTACAGGCTTTCAGGAGTTCAAGGAAATTGTATTGGAAAATTATATTGATATTATGCTACTGTCTGAGACATGGTTGGGCCCAGATGATCACTCTGTTGTGGTGGACATTCCTGGATATACGTTATTTCGTAAGGATAGAGTTGGTAGAGGTGGGGGAGTTGGAGCATATGTTAAAGTATCTGTAAGTTGTGAAACCTTGCACATCGACATGGATATTGGAAGTAACATTGAATATATCTCACTCAAAATGCGAAACAGACATAAAAAATTTATTGTTGGAGTTTTTTATAGACCACCCACCGCTGTAATGGGAGATGTAATAGAAGATATTGAAAACATACTTGCTTCAACACATCATACTGTTGATTGGATGACGCTCTTAGGAGATTTCAATGTAAACTTTTTTAATTTGGATAATCCGTTAATGCACTGCTTCGAATCTTTTGGTTTTTCACAAATTTTGAATGTTGCAACGAGAACCACTAGCACAACGAGTACGTTACTTGATCTCATCTTCGTTTCAACCACTGATATAGTAAAAAAATCTGGTACATTGCCTGTACATGGAATATCAGATCATGACTTAACATTTTTAGAAGTGGAGATGCCTATCCTCCAAAACGTACCCAAACTCATCACTTATAGATGTTTTCGGCACTTCAATATCAGTAACCTATTAAATGACCTTCGGGAGCTTCCCTGGGACAATATCATTGTAGAAAATGATCTCGATAAAAAAATTGATATATTCAATGAGTTCATTCTCCTTGCATTCAATAATAATGCTCCATTTGTTCAAAAAAACGTAACAAAACCACCAGCACCCTGGCTGACGGATAATCTAATAATCTTGAAAAAAGAGAGAGACAAAGCTTTACAAAAGTTCAAAAAAACCAAAAGAGAATGCGATTTTAAAAGATATAAAGAATTGAGAAATTATACTCTCGCGGTAACTAGAAGTGAGAAAAAAGCCCATCTCAATCATGTTCTTCAAATGAAAAATTCTAAAGCTTCTTGGAAAACACTGAAACACTTGGGTGTCTGTTCGAGCTCTAAAAACATAATTCCTGATAACCTATCGAATCCCGATACCATGAACAACTATTTTTCCACCTACCTGCAGAATGTAACTGATAAATGTGATGAGAAAATTGATTTTTATATTAGGTCAGTTCATAACCCTCCTTTGCAATTTTCATTCAGATTGATAACTGTTGAAGAAGCCAATAAAGCTTTACATAGTATTAAAACGAATGCCTTTGGAGTAGATAATATAAATGCTGAAATGTTAAAATATTGCAGCCCATTCATAGACAAATATATAACACACATAATAAATTGTTGCATTGAAAAATCATACTTTCCAGTTTCATGGAAAAGTTCTGTTGGTATACCTATCCCTAAAAAAAGCCATCCCAAAGATCTTACAGATCTCAGAATCATTAGTTTACTTCCTACTTTATCCAAAATTTTCGAAAAAAATTTGTATTCACAAATATATGAACATTTCACTGCAAAAGACTTACTTCCTGATCGCCAGTGCGGTTTTAGACCAGGTAGAAATACTGAAACATCTCTGGCGACTGTAACCGCTGATTTATTAACTGCTTATGATGAAGGTTTATCTAGTGCTTTGGTACTACTTGATTTTTCTAAGGCATTCGATACCATTAATCATGAGTTGCTTTTCGCAAAATTGAGATTTTATGGCTTTGATGATTCATCGGTGTTTCTGATATGGCATTACTTTCTGAGGCGTTCTCAAGTAATATCAGTAAATGGATTATATTCATCCAAACTGGATATACTTTCAGGTGTTCCGCAAGGGTCCATATTAGGCCCCTTGCTTTTTATTATATACACTGCTGATATTTTGAATAATATAGAACACTGTAAGGTACAAGCATTTGCAGATGATACACAAATGTATCTCAGCTTGAGTACTGAGGATTGGGTAAATGTCGAGGACATCATGAATAATGAATTGAACAATATCAAGACTTCCTCTGATCAGCACAACTTGAAACTCAATTCTGAAAAATCGAAGATACTGTTTTTTGGCAATAAAAATAATAGAAACTTATTAAGGGACAATATGACAATCCATATTGACAATTCACCATTAGAAATGTGCGATTCAGCTAGTAATCTTGGCTTAGTGTTAGATGTTGAGATGCGCTTCTCTCTTCACGTCAGGAGTATTATAAGTAAAGCATTTGCATCCTTGAAACTCATTTATAGTGCTCGCCATTTTCTCAGCGTTAAAATGAAACGAACATTATGCGAGTCATTAGTTCTGAGTCACTTCAACTATTGTGATTTCATCTATGGACCTTGTTTAACAAGGGTAGATAAGGACAAGATTCAGAAAGTGCAAAACAGCTGTTGTAGACTAATTTATGGAATCAGAAAATATGATCATATTTCTCAAAAATTTCAAGAATGTAACTGGCTCAACATGGAAAACAGGAGGCAACTCCATCTAGGTACTTTCACACACAAACTTCTCAATGATCCTAACTCACCTGCTCTCGTACGTAAATTCATTCCTAGATCCAAAATACACTCAAAAAATGTCAGGAATAGTTCCACCCTGACCATGCCCCAGCACAGAACTGCAATGTTCCAAAAGTCATTTGTATTTAATGCTATTCAGATGTACAATCATTTACCTGATGAATTCAAAATATTCAATATCAATAAATTTAAGTATAAATTAAAATATCAACTATTTGAAACACAGCGAAAAATGTCTCGGCCAGCTTTGTAAACTTCCTTTATTTATTTAGAAAGTGGTATTCTCAACTTATTCCATATTGTAATATTTATTATACTAGGTGCACTCGTTCATTTCTACAAAAATCGTATTCTTTCTATAAACACCAATATTGTGGATCCAGCCAACATTTCCAACATCACCAAAATATTTCATGTGACTCTACTGTCGTGTTATTGTTTTTTTTTTCTTTTTTTCTTTATGTATAATTTTTCCTTCTCTTGGGCAATTGCCCACTGGTGGTTAAGTGGAATAGCTTTAAGCTAGACTTCGCCATCAGTTTCATTGAATTGTAATGTTTTTTTTTTTCTATTGACAATAAAGACGTTTATTATTATTATTATTATTATTATAAATACAGTCCGCACATCAATTTATTAGTATAGGCGACACCACAAGTCACGAGCACACCTTATTTACGTGTCTCATGATGTTACATCTGATAGCTCATCAATTAACTGGCGCATCAGAAACATGCGCAATTGACACTTTATCAACTATATACTTGGCTGTGAAGAGGATTCTCCTCGACTTCAAACAAAAGTTTCATGCAGCAAAAAAAAACAATGATGACGTCAATCCTCTGACAATTGAAACTTCAGCAATTTCATATTCATCTGGGAATACGCGCATATACTTTATTCGAGCGTCTCTTTCAATGATGACAAACTGAGATTGACATATTCCAGACATAAGGATTTGTTCGATATCTTCCATGTTTTGGATTAGATAAATCCAAGACTATCATGGGTATTCGAATTTTTCAATTCTTCATCTTCGTTCAAGTAGGAATTGAAAATTGATTCTCAGTATCATACTTCACAACGAGCTTGGAAACTTTCTCCTGAAAATTACCTTTCATGATTTATTCACTATCTTTCTCGTGACGAGATATTTGTTCATCCGCAATTCTGCATCTGAAACGCGTTCTAGATTTTTCACTGACTATCGTAGAATTATATCATTCAAATGTCAAGAAATGCGTGAGTTACTATGTTTCATTTTCCAGATAAGCATCGTTGGCAGGACAGGAGCAGGAAAATCTTCCTTGATATCAGCAATTCTGCGATTAGCACAACTAGATGGAAGCCTGGAAATAGACGGAATCGATATAAAAGAGATCAAACTGGAGAATCTTCGTTCTAGATTATCTGTGATACCTCAAAATCCAGTTCTGTTCTTTGGGACGTTAAGATATAATCTAGAACCGTTTGAAGGATACTCTGACGAACAACTATACAAGGTTCTTGAAGAAGTTCAACTGCGAGATCCAGAAAATATCATCAACTCTCTGGATAATAGAGTTACTGATCGCGGTTCAAATTACAGTGTCGAGCAGAAACAATTGATTTGTTCAGCAAGGGCGATACTTAGGAATTCAAAATTTCTTCTGTTGGATGAAGCGACAGCCAATGTTGATCAACAGTGAGTCATTATCTTCTATTCTATACAGTGTGATTCGTCTGAGTATGCATACGATTATTCAGAGGTTGTCCAAGTGTAATAAGCTCGATGTGGATTCTGTACTATCTTGGACATGCCTTCTGAGGACACAATGTATTCAATAATACATTTTCCAATATTCATTTCAAAGGTTGATTATTTCGTCTCCTAAATTTTTAGATAATTGTGGACTGTATTGGGTTTGATTGAGACAAATCACTTCTTTTCCTTTTTATTGACAAGTGTAACTGTATCAAAAAATTGTCATAACCTCATTACATTCCATAGTAACGCAAAAAATGATAATGAATGAAATGATAATGAATGTCCAAATTTCACTACGGGTGTTTTTTCATCTCATCCTTTCCGTTTCTAACATGGACCCGGCCTTGAAAGGGGTAAGGGACACTTTCAACAACCTGACTCTTCTAATTTTCAGCAGCTAATGGCAAACGACATAACTTGGCCATTGAGCGCTTGATATAACCAGTGGCAGTCTTTATTGTTGCGACTCTCGCGACGTTATCTAGTCCAGGATGCAGCTGAGCGACACGCCCTAAAGACCATATGAATGAAGGAAGATTATCTCCTTTAATCAGCATTAAATCATTTTCTTGCAGAGTCTCTTGGGTAGACGACCATTTGTTCCGTTTGTGTAGTTCGGATATATACTCGAGTGACCATCTGGACCAAAAGTGCTGTTGAAATTGTTGAATCCTCTGATACAACTTCAATCGATTCTCGGGTACTTGTGACAGTTCAGGATCCGGAAGCGCACTTGCGCTACGTCCAATCAGGAAGTGAGAGGGGGTGAGAGGTTGCAGATCAGAGGGATCAGATGATAAGGGGTGCATGGGACGAGAGTTGAGAATACCCTCGATCTGGGCCAGTAGTGTATATAATTGCTCGAATGTAAGTAAGGCATTTCCTGCCACACGTAATAAATGAGCCTTGGCAGATTTCACTCCGGCCTGCCAGAGGCCACCGAAATGAGGAGAGTAAGGAGAGATAAATGACCAGGAATCGCCTTCATTTTCTAATATTCCTGTTAAATCTCGAGAGTTATCACGTAAAAATTTACCGAGCCTTTCGAGCTCTGTTTTGGCTCCTACAAAATTTTTACCATTATCGGAAAAGACTTGAGAGGGTTTTCCTCTACGAGAAACGAGGCGCCTAAAAGATGCTATGGAACCCTCGCTGGTCAGGTCAGATACTAGTTCAATATGTATAGCACGAGTGACGAAGCATACAGAGAGACAAATATAGGCCTTGGTAATTTTGCAACTTCTTCCCTGTCTATCCTTGACTTCGAAAGGTCCAGCATAATCAACGCCGGTTACATGAAAAGGAGGTGCAGGACTTACTCTAGTGACAGGAAGGTTTCCCATAATAGGAGTTATACTACTTGGGACATACGAACTAATATCATACAAGCGTTGTCGATTGCCATATGGGTTAAAGGACCTAAGTTTCTATTTTCATATTTGCTGCTACAATTCATTTTGAATCTGAGGCAGTGAGCTATCACTCTTTCGAGTTTAGATAAATGAGAGAAATTTAAAAAAAAAATGATTTTTTCAATGGCTGCTCTATTAACCAAAGTGACCTTTTTCAGTTCCGGTAATGGTTCCTTACAGTCTACTATTGATGGCCATTCATTTTCTTCAAACTGAAGACAAGAAGGACCATTCCAATAAACATTGATTGTTTTCAACAAACTAGGTTTGACACCCCTTGAAACGAAATCGGCTGGATTGTCTTTCGTGGGAACATGTCGCCAATTTTCGATGTGTGTGAACTGCTGAATGAAAGAAACTCGATTCGCCACGAAGACTTGTAGTGAATTTGGGATAGTGTTAATCCCCAACACAATACTTTAATCAGTCCAATAAACTATATTGTCGATATGCATTTTTAATATCGAACAAACTTTATTCGTTAGTCTGCATGTTAATAAAGCGGTCATCAACTCTAATCTTGGAATAGTTTAAATTTTTATAGGACTGACTTTGGATTTGGCGCAAATTAAATGGTTGGAACTTTTATTTTCTTCATTCTTCGATGTGTTTATCGATATCTGAACTGATCTTGTAAAGGAACAATCCGAACTTGCATCCCAAATCAAACCTGTGAGGATCGATAGCTGGATGTACTTGAGCAACAATCCACACAAGTGTAAAATATATTTCGACATGAAATGAACATAAACACACTACAATGAGAAAACAACTGAACACGAAGATGTCTCTAGACGAATTGCCTTGGTAGCTGATCTGGTTTCGCTACCTGCGCCCTGTCGGCAAGCTTTCAGGAAGGTGGATAAGACATTTGGGAATTCCACCATTACAGTGGCGGAGTCGCCACATACCTAAAGTTCGTGCTTGTTCGTTAATACCTAAATCCATCAAGTTTGTTTTGTTATGTGGTTCTATACTCTCAAGTACTTCAGAACTATTAAAAATGAATATGCATAAACGAAACACTCCATTACGTAAGACCTTTGACAAATCTATGGCAATGCGAGTCGTTTCTTCAATGGTAGAAGCACCAGTGAGCACATCATCTACATAAAACTGTTTTTTATGATATCTGATATGATAGGATCTTCACAATCTAGTCCAAGTTGAAACAAACAACGAATGGCTAAAAAAGCTGTAGCCGAGGTACCAAAAGTAACAGTGGTTAATTCGTAGGTATCTAAGGGATCCTTAGGGTTGTCTCTCCAAAGGATTCGCTGTAGAGACCTCTGTTCAGGAATGACTTGGCACATCCTATACATTTTTTCGACATCTGCTGCGAAAACATAATCATTTTCTCGATAAAGTAACAGAATTGGAAGTACGTCTGCCTGAATTTTTGGCCCTACTCTCTGAATATCGTTGAAAGAGTATCCACTACTAGAAGGACCAGACGCATCAAAAACGACTCTGAGTTTTGTTGAGATGCTATTCTCTTTCAAAATACCGTGATGCGGCATATAATATGAATACTTGGCCAAACTTGGATCTTCTACCTTCACCATGTGTCCCAAGTTCCTATATTCGTCGATAATCTGGTGATACATAAGCGCATAATCTGGATTTTTAGCAAATTTTCGCTCTAAATTGAAAAATCTTCTTTTTGATACTCCAATTGTATATCTTAAAATATCTAAGCTTGATTTCAAAGGAACTGTGACATTAAATCTACCGTGTTCATCGCGCTTTGTATTTTCAATGAAGTGAGCTTCTACGAATTTTTCTTCGTCCGACCAAGGTTTTCTGTCGGGAAACTCTTCGATTTCCCAGCACCGTGCAACTTGTTGTTCTAAAGTGTAAAATTTTGAAATATTACATTGAATCGACTGAGAGATAGTACCCTGTATAGGGCCACCAACCACCCATCCTAACCTGGTTTTTTGTAATGTGGGTCCGTAATTCGATAGCTTTATTTGGCCAGTGCATAGAATCTCGTAAAAAAAAGTCTGACCCAATTATGATATCCACCCTGTTGGGTATTCGAAAATTTGGATCGGCTAGCTTGTTGTTATGGGGTATGTCTAATGTATATAGGAAAGACAGGGATCTGCAGTTAACAGGTAAAAGTGATGGGGGTTGTTGTATGATTGCAGTTAAAAATGTTTTAATATCTTGTGAACATCCTGAATGGTGTACAGGCCGAATTTATGAAGAGTTATGGGTCTCTATTGAATTGGTGAATAGAAATTTGATTATCTGTTGTGTATATATGCCAACCTACGCAACTGAAATAGATATTTACGTGACTAGTCCGGTAAGTACACTGTAAAAGTTTACCGGACGTGTGACGTAGAACATTTCATTTCATACTGCCAAAAAAAAAATGAACAGTGAAAAATAAAATATTAATCTATTTATCTGCGTCCAGTAATTTCAGAATTTTGCATTCACTCCCAAGATAGCTGGCAGGTAGTTTCCTTAGAAACATAATTTTTGTTTTAAATAATACTGTCAGTGATTGTCACAAAAAAATGAGAATGTATCAGCAAGTAGCAACTCCCTAATAAATAATTCATCCAATGGAGCTCCTGGTATCCATATTCATGGGAACGAAAATTTTACGGTTAATATTAATATTATCAATAAGTAATTTCTGTGTATTGTTTTGCTGTTGAATTTTTAATAAATGTATTCATGCTTTTAACGCATAACTGAGTTTTCAATAGTTACAATCCGGTAAAATTTCATTACGGGATAGTAGCACGTAATGAAATATTACGTGCGCCTGTAAAACTCTATTTTCCGGATTGAAATCAGGTACGTGAAGGTATGTTCTATGATGCAGTATGAAATAAATAATTCGATGTGTCACCTAGATGATGTTACCAGAATACCTACGAATCACCCAAATGATATGATATTAATTATAGGTGACTACGACGTGCCAGAGCTATTATGGAATTATGATTTCAATAAAAAGTGTTAAAATGCATCCAATGTAGTAGCAGCGGATGGGAGGGAAGGCCTTGTTGATGTTTACAGTATGCTTAATTTCAATCAATACACCGGTGTTACCAATAGCTTGGGTAAGTTATTAGACCTAGTTTTGTGTAATTTTACTGAGGTCGAGGTGCTTGCAAGTGATAACCCATTTGTTAGCGAGGATCGCCACCATAGGTCCTTGGAAATCTCTATCAATCTACACAACATTCCGAAGTATGGAAAAAAACAATCATATAATAAACTTAAATTTTATTCATGCAGCGAATTATGATAGGTTAAACAATTCTATCTCGTATCGAATGGCCCGGACTGTTTTCTGGTCATAAAGCTGAGGATTGTCTTAAAATATTCTATGATAGAATAGGTCGATTGATTAACACATATGTACCATTTAAGAGAGTTAAAGCTCAATTTCCATTATGGTACTCAAAAAACACTATTTCCTTGATGAAAGAAAAAGGAAACCTTCATTCTAAATGGAAAACTTATAGAAATCGGGCTGATTATACATTGTTCTCTAACCTGCGAAAGTCTGTTAAGACATCTATTAAAGATGACTACAAGAGATATATTGATAAGGTTCAGGATAACATGAATGGTGATGTTAAACAATTCTGGGACTTTGTCTCTAGCAAGAATAACCGTAAGAGTATACCTGACTCACTGCTCCTCGACGGACAGGAAATTACTAGTGACAAAGAAATATGCGAGGCATTTTGCGAATATTTTGTATCAGTATACGAGCCTGCTGGAAATGCGGTTCGGATAAATCACGACTTGAACCAGGGTACTAATATGTCAATTATTCTAAATGAAGTCACTTATAAGCATATCGAAGTAGAAATTGACAAATTGAAACTTGATAAGAGTATTGGTTTGGACGAAATTCCGGTTATTTTTATAAAAAAAACTGCAAGATCTCGCTTAAATCCTCTTTACCTTCTATTTAATAAATGTTTGTCAGAGGAAACTTATCCAACCTATTGGAAGCAAGCTAAAGTGATTCCAATTCACAAGGGTGGGAATGGGCGAGAAGTATGTAATTATCGTCCCATTTCTTTGTTGTCCATACTAGGTAAATTATTAGAAGCAATTATTGAAAATACTTTGTTTTACGAAATGGAGCATCTGATCATCGAACTTCAACATGGCTTCTTCCCCGGACGCTCTACTGTGACCAATTTAGCTCCTTTCATTCAAGACGTCTATGACTGCATGGATAGGCATGAGCGTATTGATGCAGTGTATACCGATCTCTCCAAAGCATTCGATAAAGTTCACCATGAAACATCAAAAGTGAAGTTGAGAGGGATCGGCGTACACGCCAGATCATCGTTTATTGAAGTGACCTCAGGTGTTCCGCAGGGATCACACCTGGGACCATTGTTATTCTTAATCTTTATTAACGATATCACTTATTCATAATTCCAAGTTTGGTCTATATGCCGACGACCTCAAGATATATAGACCAATTACAAGCATATGTGACTGTCAGAAATTACAAGAGGATATCACGAGATTGATTGATTATTGTAACATCAATTACCTTTCACTAAACGTGAACAAATGTATGAAGATAACATTTCCCAGATTACATGTTGAAATATACTTCAATCATTGCGTTGGAAATCAAAATTTGATGAACGTTTCGAACGTTAAGGATCTGGGGGTATATTTAGATAAAAAACTTTCCTTTGACTTGCACGTCGAACATATCATTAGAAAGGCTCTGCGTAACTTGGGTTTTATAATGAGGGTAACTAGGCAATTTCGATCACAAAAATGTTTAATGCTACTTCACAACTCCCTTGTTCGTTCTCATCTTGAGTATGCGTCGATAATTTGGAACCCCCGATATGTAAAATATATTGAGAGAATAGAGAGAGTTCAGATTAAATTCGTGAATCACTTGAATTTCCGATTCAATAGACTGAACCATTACAACTCATACGACATTAATATTGTGAAATATGGTATGTTTGAACTCTCCTCTAGAAGGAATGTTAGCTTCATCAGCTTTTTACACAAACTTGTATCTGGTTTTATTGATTGCTCAGAGGTTTTGAGTAAATTACATTTCAATGTTGGAAGGCGTTGCTACCGATCACCAAATCTGTTTTATCAGATATTTAGAACAAATGCATCTGAGAACTCTCCTATAATTGCATTGCAGAGGTTATATGATTTATTTTTTTGTCATGTGGATATATTTAACTCTTCACTCTTAGTAGCGAGACGTGCTGCCTATTCTGTCTTTAGGTGACGAATTATATAAAGTAGTAAGATGGGCAAGTTGTACATGAACAGTGTTATCTCCCTCTCTCTATCTCTCTCTCTCTACTGTAATAATTGTTAATTTTTATACATTCAATGTCATTCCTTCTCTCTCTACTTGTCAAGTAGAATTATATTGAATCCAATTCTAGTATGGCATAGCCAGAATGGTGTAGTTATTTTATTTTATTGTATTCTATTTTATTTTTGAAAAATGACTGTTATCAATGTAGATATAATTGATTTGATCATTTTTTATTAGGGTTGTACCGATACTACAAGATCTGTGAACAATGTATTGAGCAGTTTTCTGTTATTGGGTTGTTACCTCAACCTGTTGAAAACCCGAATAATAAATAAATAAATTAATAATAGATTTACGATCAATTCCGAAATTGGGTAACGTGCCTGTGATTTTAGAAACTACCAAACAGTTCAACTTCAAGGAGAAGTCACTAGTTAGTGAATAGATGTTTAATGAACATTTATTTCTTACCTCGGAATGTGACCCGTTCAGGCCGCTAACAGCTGAGCGAGTTGGAATTTGATCAAGACCTAATAATTCAGATAAATTTGTTGTTATGAAGCTAGTTTGGGATCCCACATCTAAGAGCCCTCGTACTAAATATGACTTGTTGTGCTTATCTATCACCCGCACCGAAACAGTCGAGAGCAAAACCTGCTCATAGTTTGGGAAGTTGTGTGAAGTCAATACAACGTTTTGGGTTTCGGTTGTATTGTTTTCCACTCGATTTCCTTGTTCCGGTTGACATCTACTCTTCTCGATATGTAAAAGAGTGTGATGACGATGTTTGCACACTCGACATGAACCTGAAAGGCACTCTTTGACTAAATGTCCAGACTTAAGACAGTTGATACACAAGCCTATGCGTTTGGCTTGTTCTATTCGATTATTTACACTCATTTTCGGAAATTCCGGACATTCTGTGATAAAGTGTTCGCCTTTACAAATCTTACAGTGGGTAGTTGTACTGCCGCTTGAAGTCACGAATGAATTGTACTTATTTTGTTTCACATATATCCTAGATTTGTGTTTGTTTGAAACGCTATTGGATTCCCTGCTATTTTCTTTGGATTGAAGATTATTTGCTCGCTTTTTCAAGAAATCCATTAAGTTTTGTAGAGTGGGGCGTTCGAACGAAATTTTAGCTTCATCCCATTTGTCTTTAGTGTTCTCGTCAAGTTTGCCTAAAATGAAAAATTTCAGCAAACTCCCCCATTGTTCAACTGGCTCACCTAAATTTTTCAACGCCTTTGAGCGGTTTGATACAACGTCTATGATTTTTCGGAGAGCAGTTGACGATTCGTGAGTTAACTTTTCTAAATAATAAATTGCCTTTATATGAGTATCTATCAAGAGGTTCTCGTCGTTGAAACGTTCGCATAAAGATTTCCAAGCATCTTGATAGTTAGCACTAGAAAATTCTAAATTTTCGAAAGTTTCCCTAAGTTTAGATCCTACTGCCGACTTCAAATAGTGGAACTTCTGTATATCGCTGGTATCTACCCTGGTGTGGATAAGCGAATGAAAAGTTTCTCTAAAACCTATCCATTGGTTAGCATCTCCGTCAAATTTTGGTAAATCTATCACGGGTAGTTTAACACCTTTTTAAATTTCATGTCACGAATAGCGTAGGATGAAACGGAAACGTTATCGTGAATGTTCCCATCTTTTACGCAAGAAACATCACCAACTGGCGCGTTAGCTGCCAAAAATGCATTAGCCTCCGCGATACATGAGAAAAATAACCTCCCAAAGTCTTCTCTTTCTGACATCTGTTTATCAGCGTTATCTATTTGCTCGATATCATTTTGTAAATTGTCAAAAAGTTCAATATAACTGCGTGCGCTTTCTAAACGATGCTCTGAATCAAAAAGAACATCAGTGTCTGTAATATGTTTGGTGGGAAATCTTGTTTCCAATTCACTGATGAATTTTCTGAAAATTGTTAGTTTTGATTTTATTGAACCTCGTTTCCTGGTCAATTTCTCCAAGTTGTCTCGTTCGGATGACATCGTGTGTCTCTATGATTCGATTCTAAATAAAAACTGTATGACGGGAAATGTCAGGTATTTGCCAAATATCTCAAGAAATTATCGAATTATTCGAAGTCTATATGAATATGCAATATCCTCACGCTCAAAATACAGATCGAAAATATTCCTAGTTCGCTTGAGGATGAGAAAGGGAAGGACTCACTTGTACATGCGACCTTCGCTGTCCTCGATGAGATGTTTTGCTTCAAATTCGAACTCTTGGTAGGAGGTAATCCGGCTCGAAGGACCATATGATTATTTCGTCTCCTAAATCTTCAGATAATTGTGGACTGTATTGGGTTTGATTGAGACAAATCACTTATTCTCCTTTTTATTGACAAGTGTGACTGTATCAAAAAATTGTCATCACCTCATAACAGTGAATTCCATAGTAACGCAATAAAAATGAATGATGAATGTCCAAATTTCACTACGGGTGTTTTTTTACAAAGGTATCCAAACATGGGCCGTACGTGAAACTCTCGATACATGAAGTGATCTTACTATCTAAGTAAGTAATCCATCTGATCTGACTGATCTAAATATCCTGAACACTCTTGAAACTTCACCAACGAGACCACAATTGAAAATGAGTACTCACCGTCAAGAATATCTATATTTTCATAAATCCTGGTCTCGGTGATACAACTCTACAATGTCACAATGTCTACACTATATGTGACAATCGTCAGCAACAGACTCCAAAGAGCGTCCGTCTCGTATAGGAGAGGAATAATAGGAAAATTGCTTATTTTTTGGATATTCATCAACAGAATGTCTCATGTCAAGTTTGGAACAGGAATTCCACTGATATTGAGCGACAGGGCTGACGAGTTCTTCTGTCTAATAATCAATTCTGTCTGATATAAGGTTCCTGAAACAAAAACAGAAGTTAATTGATACCCTCGTAGGACATCCATTGAAGTACAAGTTTCTACCACTTTCTCTACCAGCTTCTAAGCGGTCATAATTTTCTATATTATTGAAAAATTAATCATGTCTTCAGAAGGGTTATCTTTTTCGAATAAGTTGTGCATGTCAGGATATGTCTTGCAGAATGATATTGGAAGATTTAGAAATATGGGATTGTCTTCGTTAGTATCACTGAATGGTTGGTATTATTTGTACAGTATTTTTATGTTGGTTCTGCGGATGCGCACGAACCAAATTGAACATTGACGTTTTAAATGAATTTTTGAGATATTTTGCTTAGATTACGACAAATTCCCATTTGAAAAACATCCCAAATATAGGCCATTTCTCAGGGATTTTCAACAGACAACTCACCAAAAGACGGTCGGTGGTAGACTTCAAAATCATCCTCATTTTGTAACTGCTGTGAGACATTGTTCATCCAGCAATCCGATTTCTCGTATTTTCAGAGGTCTCATCATCCAGCTGTGCAGCAGATCCTAACTCAATGAATGAAACATCATTTGAACTTCGAAGTCAGATCAAACCAACTACAATTTCCAAGGAGAGTCATTCTCACGATTTCCAGTCGAAGAAATATTTTGGAATTATTTTCATCAAACAGTGTGTCTCAAAATATGACATAACAGACTTATGTTTTTTCACATTGAAGACGACCCTATATATATCTGCATATATGGATTCTTATCAAATGATACTTTTTCTGATTTCTTGTATGTGTACCCACTTTTGCGAAATATTTTCCTCGGGAACTGTAGTCGAAGAGAAGAAGAGCTGGTACAACGAGAGCTCGTACGTACAACGAGAGCTAGTGCTGGTGCTGGTGCTATATATCAAAGATAGATCGTACAGTAGTGAGTGACTGAGCGAGCAATATCTGCTAACAGAATGAGGAGTCGATGTGTACGGGTCTGGTTTTATACAATAGTTCCCACCAATATTCCCACCAATATTGAACAAACGGCGTGTTCATTTCGAGGGCGAATATCATGACACCCCTCCCTTCCTTTAAAGTTAATGCAGACCCTATTTCTGAAGGTCTTCCATACATATACATATATAGCATATGAAACGCAGAAATGTGTTTGGATGATATTTATTTTCTCTCTCATTCATATTCATAATTATTTCACGTTCACAAAGCAATGCATAGTAAAAAGGTATTCATCGGTAGGTGCAAAATATATACATGTGCATAGATGCGGTAAACCTACGTTGGAGAGTATAGAGTTCACGGTGAAGTAGGTGACTGTTCCATCAACATTTTTATCAACTCGTCTAGCTAATCATCTGGATCTACTATTCGACTTGTTTCCGTATTAGGAATTATAGCCCGCTGTAACCAAAGCATATCACGTTCAGGGCTCGTTTGATAGGATTCGATATCGCTGTGTCCCCACGGTAGAGTTTTGACAGTATTCGGTATGATGAATCGTTTATCGTCATGATAGGAAAGGGCGACTTTATTTTTCATTTCAGTATAAATATCGTGGCGATCGCTGCGAAAACAATTCATTTTTCTAAATATCAAACCACCCTTTTCCACGATGTTCTCATAATCGCAGACCGTTAATTGGTCCCTAACGACTGCTTTAGAAACACCCTTTGCTTTTCTCAGTTCTTTACCCAATGATTGAACATAATATGCTTTGACACCGGTCCCGTAAAAACTAACAATCGGGTCGTTCGGAAATTCATCCTTGATATTGCAAACTACCGATTTTGTGATTCGAATATCAGAATCGTTATCGGCTGGATAATTAGATGTATCGAAATAACTTATATTCTCCTTCATGAAATTATAAAAGTTATCTGTTTCTATTTTCAATATCAATGAATCTGTATCAGTATACAATAGTTGCGATTGATCACCATATTTTTTTTTGATGCAATCATTTGAGAAATTATATATCACGACTTTCGATACATCTAATATACTGAAGCCTAAATACAGCGGTTTGACTCTTCCCATATGGATCGCGACAAAATTCTCTACCAATGAGTAACCAGTTTGATATCGCTCCTTTTATCAACATTCTCCATAGTTTTACCGTAAACTGAATTATCCATATTCTTATATAAACACTTATCCGCTTTACTTTTGCTCTTATTGCGCATTTCTGTATTCAAATCTACATATTTGTTCAACCACTTAGACTGACTGAATTCAAAACTCTATGGACTTATGATTAGAACTGAACCATTCCGTATGACTTGTTTTAGGTTTCTATAGTGTACAATATATTTCATTTTATTCCATAGATCAGGAATCAGTTTCTTCTGCTTAGATTTCGAACCAGGCGGTGCGATAGATTCCACAAGAAAAGGCAAATCAGAATGTGCATCGTGTAGCTCTTGAGGATAATATACATCCACTTCGAGGACATATCCACATGAACTATCATCCGCCACACTCATTATATCCAAAGTCGCTATTTCATTACTAGTGAGCCACCTAAAATCACATGTGAGAAGCGGTTGTGACATGCTATGGCCGTATAAGTTAGTCGCATTCAAATACATCATATATGAAGAGGGCTCAGTTGGATTGAAATTCGGTAAGAACTTATTGTTCGCCACATGACTTCTCAAGCTGCATTGACCTTTCCCACCCCTGTCTGCTACTAGCAGACCTTGACGATCAAACTGGCGTTGCAGAGAATACTGCAGAGGAGGCGGCAGAGATGTTACCAAAGCAGTCTCCAGAGACAGGCCCTGAGCAGGTGACTGGGCCACATAACCAGGATGGACTTGGGACTCCTTTTGGAGATGTTCTGGTAGGCTCGCAGATCTTACTCAGGTGTCTCAGCGTTTGCAGCTCCAGCAGCCAGTGCACGAAGTCAAAATCAAAGGTTCCAGAAGGTACATCTGCAGATGTATCAGTCGCGAAGGCCGGCGTGGAATCCGTCGATGTGGTCCGCTCAGCCTTCCACGAGGTATCAGAAAATGGACGACTCGGAGAGGTCTCGCCCAGAATAGCCGATGGGGTATCCGTCGATGCCAAATAATCTGCGGCAATACACCATATGTATAGCCACCAGAATGAAAATACCGAGTAGGGTTTTATCCCTACTAAGTTTGAAACTTACCCCTGAGATCAGGAAAGGCCTCACTACTACAACTGACTTTGAAAGAGTGATCAGTCTTCATCTTGGAAGAAATCATGATGGTGAAGACGGAAATGATGAAAGGACACCACCAATCTAGGAAGGGACACTTCCTGCGCCTTCTAGACTTTTCCCATCCAAAATTCTACTCTAAAAGAAAACTGAAATTTCCTGCGCAACTTGATATTTTTGAGGTGGCAGGAAACGCGCTGATCACATGATGTGCATTCTCACCTTGGGTTGGTCAATTCCACAGGCATAGCTTACGAGACTGTCCTATCTAGTCCACGGCACGTAATCCATGAACCAACAAATATATGACCACGGAACACATAGGAACATAGCCAATCAACGTTATCCTACTCCAACCGAACCGATGGAACTACCTACACTGACGAGTTTGCAGCCAGCATACTTTTAATGGTACTGTCAGGTACGACTCGTATGACGGTAAGTGACATGACATGACAGCACTGTCAGTATTTTGAGATGTCAGTTTCAAAAATGTCAAAATACAATAATGTAAATAAATCATCAATTGTTATTGAATACCAATATGAAAACAATAATCTCCAAATACATCTTAGACCATAATAATACAGGGTACGTAGTGAATTTTCCTATAAATTGTCAAACCTAAATAATAAATCTACCATTCGAAACTGTTTTCACATTTACTAATTACTCATTTCTTTTCAGATGAAACCATGAAGTGCCAAAACCAGGACATCTTTCCACCCTAAGCCTACTATACTGATGAAGAATCAAGCAGCTTAGTCCTGGTGAATATTTTCAAAACTTTATTATTGTTTTATACTAATATGTTTTGATATTTTTAGGTAAACGACTACTTCACACTCTAGACCATTGGAGGAAGAATGTTTTGAATATATATAAGTGCCATGTACTGTTAAACATTAATAAAAGCATTACATACAGTGTGAGTGTCTCTTTAGTTGTTAAAACTGAAAGCTATCATCAAAACACCTGATACACAATGAACTTCACCTAGGAACTGAAAATTAGAGGAAAAGGTAAATTTTCACGTTACAACTTTCACATCCCCGCAAACGAAAGGTTTGCCGCAAATACCGCACTCTGTGGTATTATCAAATGCGGCCTCTTCTACTTCAGTTATTTTTTCATTGGAATTACATTTTTCAAGTATATGTTATATATTTTCTTTGAATCACCAACCAAAGTAGATACAAATTCTTTGGCTGCATTTTTTCCCACGGAATGTAACAAATTTTGTGATTGAATCATCGAAAGAGCATTTGATGATGTGCGAATGAGTAAGGATCGTGTATGAATGTTCTATTAGTATATGAATTTCCTAGATCTGGCTCACTAGTATGTATCGGTTCCAGAACTGATTCAAAATCTGCGTACACAACAAAAGGTACCTCCGACTGTCTCTCAAAATTCTCATATTTCGAAATATCTTCAGGTACCGATCCCCCAAATTTATCAACTTTCATTGACGTAGATGGTGTTCTAGTGAATGTGTGATTACAATCATTAAGCTGGTGGCGTAACAGTCTAGTTTCATCTGCGAAATGTATCAAACAACCATCGCAAAAAAAAACCTTTATGTTTATTGGCACATATTTGACAAGACACCAGTCTAGATAATTTCTTCACCTAACAATAGTGACTATTACCGGAATCATCTGTGATGAGAAGGAGATTGATATGTTCACTCATTTTTTTTTTCGGGAATAATGAAGCGGACCGACTACCTGACATTTCACTTGACGGTTTTCAATCACATTTCCTAATCCGTAAACGTTGATGGAACAATCATCGAGGGTTTCGAACTTTGTGTCATACACAAATTATATCGCCCGTTCCCATGGGAATTGCTGACCATGCGAGACTCCGAGATGCCTTCCAGTTCCAGTTCCGAGAAGATGATGCGCCAGCATTTTCAATCCTCATGAGAAATTCTCACATTTTATTCAGATTCATTCCAACATTCATACTGTTCAGATCGTCTAAGTAATAAAATATTGTTTTTAAGAAGAGACTTTGAGTTTCAAAAGTTGTAATTGGCGCAGTCGGTAGGATATTCGGAGTTTCGCGTATCGAACGCGGACCTTTTTCGTTTCAACGAATTGACTGAATATCCGGACCATTGTTGAGTTTGTTTCGTGGAGGTGTATGTGAAGGAGCGGCTCTTTGACAATCAAGAAACTCAGTCCATCGTGGACCCTTGGCTACCTACCTTCAACAGACAAAATCATCGGGGATTGGAACAAGAATCATCCGATCTCGCAAGGAAGTCATCTGGGGAATTCAAAATCAAGGAACCAGCTGTCTGTCTTATAGAAAGATGCTGAAAGTCTTCGTCATATTAATGTAAGTAAGAAAACTAGATGTCAATTGAGAATTTATCGAATATTTCACAAAATCTGAATTCGAGTACAGAAAACCCTTTAACTGACTCTCCAGTTTTTACGAATAGCACTAGGGAAAACATAAATTCAGAAATGAATCAATTCAAACTGAAATACCTCAAATGTGTGCCCGAATTCGATGGCAACCCTAACGATTTGAATAGATATTTATCAGTTTGCGATTCAATCATAAATACATTTAATAAATCAGAAAATCCAACAGATTTTCAGAATGTTTACTTGTCGAACTGTCTTTATTCTAAATTATCAGGAAACGCAAAACTCGTAGCTGGTGATGCTCAAGCTGGTGATGCTCAAGCAGAATCCGAACGAGAAACCTCAACAATTCTACGATAGATGTTTAAATATTTTGAATCTTATATGTGAATATGTCGATGTTCATGAAACCACCAGGGAATCTAAATCATTGTAACGCGATTTGTACAGTAATTTGACCTTAAGGACCTTCCTTTCCGGATTGAGGGAACCGTTAAGCACCACTATAAGATGCATGAAACCCAATTCTCTCAGCGAAGCATTACAATTCGTGTTGCAAGAACATAACGTCCATCATTTTCAAAATATTTCGAATAAACATATCTTCAAACCCACTATTACTCAACCGAGACCACAAATGCAATTCAGAAATCAACTTGTTCTCCCGAACAACCATTTCAATAGCAACACACCGAACAATCACTTCAGATCACAAAATCATTTCCCGTCTCAGCCAATACCAATACAACCAAGGCCCCAAAATCAACAACAAAGATTCTTCACTAATGGACAAGTTTTCAAACAGCAGAATAGGAACGTTTTTCGGCCAAATCAAAATCAGAATTTTTCCAAACCCACGCCTATGAGTGTATCGACACAATACACTTTCAATAATAGACCAACACCAATGAGCGTATCTACAAGAAATACTAACAACCAACCAGGTCCTTCGACCTCATTTCATCAACAGCCCCAAAGAAACTTTGCATCAGAAGAACTATTCAATACAGTAGTAAATGAAAATAATGAATCGAACCGAATTGCAGAACAAGACTTCGTCGAAAATGATTATGACTCCTATTGTGACAACGATACATATTACGATGAAAATATTCAACAGGATGACCAATATCCAAGTGAAAATTTTCAGGAAACACCGTCATCAGAAAATCAAACCTAACCAGTCAAATAATATCATCCAATAACGCCAACTCTAGTGAATTATCATATATATCATTTCCCGAATTCAATGCAAAATTTCTGATAGATTCAGGTTCGACAAAATCATTTATCGATCCCGATATTGCCCAAAAGCTCTTCCCGAATCTGATCAGACACGACCCTTTCATTGTTTCAACAGTTTTTCAAAAATCGGCTCACAAATATAGTGCAGCCATACCAGCTTCCAAATTATTCAATTCACCAAAACAGATAGATTTGAAATTCTTCCTTTTCAAATTTCATGATATTTTCAAAGGATTGATTGGCCTCGATAATTTAAAACTCTTGCAAGCCAAACTGGACTTTGGTAACGGTTACCTAATTACACCGCATGCTAGGATAAAACTTCAATTTCAGGAAACAAAGAATAACTTGTACTCAGTAACAGTAGCTGCGCGTTCCGAACAAGTGATACGAGTAAAAACGTCCATTCAACAGGGTGAAATAATAATACCACATCAACGTTTTTATAACTGCGAAATACCGGAATGTTTGACAATCGCGAAGGATGGCAAAGCCCTAACCACGATACTTAATAACACGACAAAACCAGTGACACTAAATTTCTCAGAACCTATCTCTGTTGACAGATTTGAACGAAACAAAATTCAGAATATTGATCTGCAGAATTTTGACGACACGCCTAAACAAAGCTTCGACTTTTCAAAAATCCGGACAGACCACTTGAATAAAGAAGAAAAATCTAAAATACTCTCCATCTGTAAAGACTATCAAGACATATTTCAACACGAAGATACACCACTGACATTTACTAGCCGAGTAAAACACAATATACGAACATCTGACGAGATACCGGTATATACGAAATCTTATCGCTATCCATTTATACATAAAAAGGAAGTTGAAGAACAAATTGAGGAAATGCTCGATCAAAAAATCTTCACCCATTTGGGTGGTACCAAAAAAATCAGACGCTTCTGGTAAACAGAAGTGGAGAGTGGTAGTTGATTACCGAAAGCTTAATGAAAAGACTATAGACGACAAGTACCCCTTACCAAACATAACCGACCTATTAGACAAGCTAGGGAAGTGCCAATATTTTACTACGTTGGATCTAGCTAGCGGTTTCCATCAGATTGAGATGGAGGACCAAGATATCGAGAAAACGGCCTTCAATACGGAACAAGGGCACTATGAGTATCTCAGGATGCCCTTTGGCCTTAAGAACGCGCCTGCGACGTTCCAGCGCGTAATGGACAATATTCTTCGAGGTATACAAAATGAAAAATGTTTAGTATATCTCGATGATATTATAATCTTCTCAACATCGTTACAAGAGCACCTGGAGAGACTGAAATCAGTGTTTGATCGATTGCGTGAATCTAATTTCAAGATTCAGCTCGACAAGTCGGAATTCCTTCATAAGGAAGTGGCTTACTTGGGACACGTTGTGACTCCTGAAGGAGTCAAGCCAAATCCAGATAAGATCAAAGCGATCAAACACTTTCCCGCACCCAAAACAACGACACAGTTAAAAGGTTTCCTAGGTCTCTTGGGATATTACCGGCGCTTCATAAATAATTTCGCTAGACTGACAAAGCCCCTAACTGAATGCTTGAAAAAAGGTGCCAAAATTGAACACAATAAAGAATTTCTAGACTGTTTCAAAACATGTAGAAACCTATTAATAAACGACCCGATTCTTCAATACCCGGACTATTCCAAACATTTTAATCTCACGACGGACGCTAGTTATTATGCTCTCGGAGCCGTACTCTCTCAAGGCCCTATTGGCCAAGATTTACCAGTTGCCTATGCCTCAAGAACACTGAACGATTCCGAACAGAATTATTCGGTGATCGAGAAAGGCTCCTCGCTATCATTTGGGCAACTAAATATTTCCGCCCCTACCTTTTCGGTCGTAAATTTAACATAGTCACAGATCATAAGCCCCTACAGTGGCTTTTTTCATTGAAAGATCCAAACTCCAAATTGTTGTGTTGGCGAATTAAATTAGAAGAATACACCTACCGAATTATTTATAAAAAAGGCAAGTTGAATACCAATAGTGACGCACTCTCGCGAATTGAGTTGAATACAAACGAAGTAAATTCAGTTTCTGATCGAATTGGAGAAATTATTCAAAATACTCCCAACAACAAAGACCATCCTAGACACAACGAAATTGATCAATTCATTAGAGACATAGTGGCACCCGGCCCATCAGGAAACAACGACCTAGACTATGTGTCTATGCAAGCACAACCAGATCAAGACCATTTAGACGAGGAATGCGAAGGTGAGGATGACGTAACCATCCACTCTAACGCGGAACAAATTCCCATCGTTGCAATTCCTATTGCACACTGCGCGGTGAATTTAGGCCAAAACCAAATTATTGTTAGCTCGGTACACCATTCTCCTGCAAAACCCAAAATCAGCATTCTATTCGGAAAGAAAAAACGAATTCAAGTTCAAATATCCCAAAATGATTCGGAAAACGATATATTAAAATTCATCGAAGAGTTTATTTTACCAGGTGTACAGTACCATATTTATTTTGATAACCCAGAATTATACGAGTCATTTTCAACAACACTTCAAAAGTACTCCAAATGGCCATCAATCAAATTTAAACGATGCATGGAAAAATTACTAGATATTACCAACAAAGACGACGTATGCGAAATTATTCAAAAACTGCACGAAGGAAAATCGAACCATCGCGGAGTTGACGAAACATTTGCCAGAGTGAAAGACAAATACTATTGGCCAAACATAAAAGAATCCATCCAGAATTACATCAATCAATGTACCACATGTCAACGCAGCAAATGTGAACGTAATCCAATTAAAATGATGCTTAATATAACTCCAACCGCGACGAAACCATTCGAAATCATTCACCTTGATACCTTTACAATCGAAAAAACAAAATTTCTAACAATCCTGGACAGCTTCTCTAAATACGCGTAAGCCTATCTTGTGAATTCATTGACAGGTACTGAAATAGCTGATAATTTGCTTCAGTTCTTCTCGCACCACTGCATACCGAAGAAAATAATTGTTAATGGAACAGAGTTCAATAACTTCCTAATCTCTGAACTTTTATCGTTACATAAAATAGAAGTACATTTTGTCTCGCCGCACCACCCTCAATCCAACGGTATGATTGAAAGATTTCATTCTACTATTCTGGAACATATTCGGCTATTGAACACACAAGGTTTTTCGAAAACTCCAACAAAAATGAAAATGTTGTATGCCATCCTTGCATACAATAATTCCATTCATTCGGTCACCAAATTGAAACCCGTAGATATTATTAGTGGACACATTTCCACAGATGATCCGTTCAACATTGAAATTGATCGAAAACTATTGAATGACTATACTAATGATCACGAAGAACGGTCAAAAATGCTCTACTCCAAAATCAACGCAGATATCATGAATAGAAAAGAAAAAATTGCCGAGCGCGAAAACAAAAAACGTGACAGTCCCATTATATTCAGAACAAAACAGAAGGTATACGTGAAATCACATGTGAGAAGAAAAGACGCCAATGTGAAGAAAGTCAATAGAAAAATGAAAACAGTTTCCATTGACAATCAACCGAAAATTCATATGAACAACTTGAAACGCCTCCTTAAGAAATATTCACCCACGATTACGAAATAATTCATTTTTCAGGACTTCTGGAATTCTCGGACTCCAAGAAAAAATTAACATCCAAAACTTAAAGAACAACGCAGGGCTCATTCCTCTCAGGTTGGGAACAGCAAAAGTAGAAACTTACGCGCATTCTCTCATCCACTATTACGATCCAAATCCAGTCGTGACAGAAATCAATAAATTGGAGTCACATTCTCAAACTTTAAGAATGCTCGTGAAAAGCAATCTAAATTATTCCTCAGATATATCGAATTATTTGAAGATTTTACAATTTTCAGAAGAAATTGTATTCGAAAGACTATTCGAAATATTTCCTCATCCTCATAGAACGAAACGCGGGTTAATAAATGGCATGGGATCGATCTCCAAATCTATAACAGGCAACTTAGATTCGAATGACGGAGAAAGGTATGTGTAACGGGTCAAGATTCCATTGAAGAATAATCATAGTATTTTAGTTTAAAATTTATTAATAAGATTCCATAATACTTGAACTTCTAAGGTCCAAACTAATATTGATGTGAACTTTCAACTTGGATGTCGAAGCACTGATCGTTTCCCCTGGGGAAGAGGAAATACCTGAAAAGGAACTAATTATCAACTATAACATTATGGTTAATGTTATACTCACCGAAATCATACCACAGTACTCGTACATCACTGAAATGGCCCTGATTACTGTTCCGAAGTAGATGATCCATCATAAAACACTATTCTATACATCCCTGGTCCGCCTCCTGTTGTTGTCATGAGCATGGAATCCATGAAAGATCAAACAGTCCTGAAATGGTGCTAGATGACTCGACAGTTACATTACACATCTATTACACTTCGTGCAGAAATGGGCATGCTCGGTGACGTCATTACTATTGTCCATGACATATGGCATACTGACTGGTTTGTGATGGACTCTTTGATTGACTACTCTCTTTCAAGTTCAAGACCAAGACCGGAAATTGCGCAGAACTTTGTGACGATGGATTTTCAGTTTTTTTTTTGCTTCGATTGATGAAGATCGACATTTTTCTCTGCACGTGATTCTTAGAAATATTTTGCTACTTTTCGAAAGTGCGAACACCTTTTGGTGGATATACTTTTCTTGGAAAAGAAAGTGGTCAGATTGCTGAAAATTATAATCTTATATCACTGGATATAGATTCCATGCTTGAATGGATTTTTGATTCAGCTGTCGATCAGATCTGTTGATAAAAACTCACATGTAAGGCCACACACCAACATTCAGGTAGGTTGACCCCTCTGTAGAACTTTCTCATCAAAGTATCCATGATATTTGGACTAGAATTCCTCCGGTCACTTCCCTCACATAACTTGTGACCTTTTGTTACAGGCCTTTCAAACCCTACCCTCCTTCTTTGTATGATAGATAGAGTACTTGTGCATGCCGCTTTGTAGTCCAGCTATTCGCGTAGTATTCATCATCAGATCATCACTCATTTGCATGGACACTGATTACTATCATCACACTACCCCTAGGCAGAACGATCAGGGCTAGTAGAGAGTAGAGAGTAGAGTCTTATGTGCTGCCAGTCGGACCTCAACAGTGTACACAGGCGAGTTCTTTCCATTTTACTATTGGTGTAGTGCTCCGCCTCATTTCATCTGCTGTAGTGACTGTTATCATAGCTGATTTAGATTATAGGTAGAAGTCAGATAATAATTTGTAAACAGATAAATAGTAGGAGCCTGTCCAAAGTTGCACCTACCTATAAATGTTGTGAGCACCAGTAGGTGTTACCTAGCTTATTCCGGGGGCATTTTGTGTGCAACAGGGGCATCTCTATAGTGAATCGTTATGCTATTGTTTATAACTTTTATATATATACTGTACTCTTTGTAAATAGGATATTTTCACCTCCATTTCAACATATCTGTGAGTTCACATCATTTGCATTATTAGAATGGTTGTTTACATTCGGTTTGGACATTAGAACGTGACACTGCCGCATACCACAGAATCACAGGTTTCAGATTTAGTGACAATCGGCTTTAGCTTAGCTGGGTTGCCATTTTTCGAGGATCTCAGTAGAGGTCTGGATCTCGGCGTTGCCAAACCCAAAATTTCGGTGGTGCTGAACCTAGGTTGAATATCTACTTGATGTAAGATACGGATCACCTTGGACGAATTATACGAAGGCAGATAATAAAATATTTGGCTTTCATTCCACGCCCATTCTACCTGAGCTCGGGGAAAAATACTTTCCAATTATTATAAACAAAATAATTGCGAGAAACCAAGTTACCTCCGTCGTTTCCCCATGATATTCGTACATAAATTATACTTGGGGAATTGGCGGGGTAACATATGATCAGCTGATCGCGGAATTACAACATAATGAAGAAAAACTAGCCACAAATATCAAAAGGCAAAACTCACTCTCAATAGCTCTGATTGAAAAATTCAACAGTACAATTCAGCAAGTAGAGCACAATGAGAAACTCTTGGAATCAAAGATATCACAAATTGCCTCAATAGTCGAAGGTCAAGTGTATCGTGAAAATTCGATGTTCATCAAAGACACTCTGAATCAAATGATTAGCATGTACGAAATAATTAACTCCATTTTACAAGACGTTGAAAATTCAATTCAGTTTTACAAATTGAATGTTATCCACCCGAGTATTATAAAAACAAAAGAGTTATTTCATGAATTGAAAAATCTCGAGAAACTAGTAGAACGAGATCAACTATCAATGGGAATCAATTTTGAGAACACTTTATTATTCGAGAAAATCATGAAAGTCGAAAGTTCCATATCTAACGGTAGGATAACTTATATACTCCATATTCCAATAATGAATCCTTTGAAATTTGAATATAACCATTTATTTTCTATTCCAATATTCACTGACAGTCAGTTCAAGGTGATTATTCCAAAAAATAAATTTTTGCTAAAAAATGAAAAATATTACGCATTCTTGAGCATTCCCTATCTGAAAATCAACCGACAAATATATATATGCCCACCAACTGACATTGGGAAGTCAGCCGAAGAAAATCCATGCGAGATTCAGCTTCTCGACATCAAGAATACTTCCACATGCGCAAGAACACCCCTACAACTATCCACGCCAGCAATCAAGAAATTAGGTGATACGAACAAATGGATCACCTTCTTACCATCCCGAGAAACTCTCCAACTGAGACGCCCGAATCAAGAGGAAATCGCAAATTCATCACCAGAAAGCTACCTTATCGAGATACCAATCGGATGTCGATTGATATGTGCCCACCAAACGATCATCAATGAAAACCAGATCAGCCACAACCAACCTATACTTCTACCCGACCTAGCAGAAGCCGAATCAATGTCTTCCGAACCAAGCATTGAGCTTCAGCTCGGAAATATCAACTTGGACGAATTTCAGTCAATAAAGAAAGCCATCAGGGAGAATCAACCCAAAATCTCCTTCCGAGATGTAGCCCACATCCCGAGTTTTTGGACTGTACTCGTCTACGCCATCCTCCTATCCACAATGGCGTACTTCCCGTATAAGAAGATAACACCCAAATTCTGCAAGCCGAAAACATCCATGGACCAACCAAAAGAAATTGAGCTATCCAGGGTTCAGCTCCCTCGCTAACCCTCCTACGCTGAATCTTCAGGAGGAGGAATTATATCGCCCGTTCCCATGGGAATTGCTGACCATGCGAGACTTCGAGATGCCTTCCAGTTCCAGTTCCGAGAAGATGATGCGCCAGCATTTTCAATCCTCATGAGAAATTCTCACATTTTATTCAGATTTATTCCAACATTCATACTGTTCAGATCGTCTAAGTAATAAAATATTGTTTTTAAAAAGAGACTTTGAGTTTCGAAAGTTGTAATTCACACAGTATCTAACATAAGCGGACGAGTATGATGAATCACGGAATGCAGAACGGTTGAAGATAGGAGATCAATAATGAGTCAGTATATTACAATCAGCCAAGTGACAAGGTTGTAAGGTGTCGTAGTCATTAAAGGTGGTGTTGTATTGTTGTGTGTGCGTCATTACTCGCCCCCTCACATCAGAAGTGGTGAAAAAGAATTCTGCCTACCTAAAAGTTGCTATGGGTCGTCCAACGAAGAGACGTCAACCAGTTCGTCGCAATCAACTACCTCGGATTCGACCTCATCAAGAAGTAGATCAAATAGCAGTGAAAGACACAGATCATCAGATAGTAGCCATCATCACAAAAGGTCCCATAGATCCAAACGTCACACTAAAAGTAGATCACGCTCGAGAAGACATGCTCATGATGCGGCAGGGGTGAGACATAACGTTCATCATAATTCAAATAGGGAACAGTCAACTTGTGTTTCTGCGATTATACCTCAGTTCAATCCTTTAACTGACAATGTTTCACAGTGGATCGAAACAATCGAAAATAGTGCTCGCGTATGTGGATGGGATTCGGAAAACATTATCTTTCAAACGATTAGTAAACTTCAAGGAACTGCAAGAGTATGGTATGAGAGTCTGATCGCAAATGAACCAGCATGGTCACGATACTCTTGGAAAACATGGAAACAAAAACTTAGAGAATCTTTCCACAGCAGACGAGACATGTATTCATTATTTTCTGACCTCATGAATCATAAGCCAGCAGTTGGAAGTTCTCTGTATGCATTTTTCTCCCTACATTCCGCTAAAATTGATAATTTGAAATTGAATCTCTCTGACGATGACAAAATTTCTCTGATATTGGGGTCTATAAACGATAAAAACATAATGTCCGCTGTAGAGGCTTCAAGAATCAAAAACACTAATGAATTGGATGCATATTTGCGTAATAAGATATTGTCGAAAAACACAGAAATTCCTGAATCCTCATTTGCGGGACCAAGTTCAAGCAGGATACCTAAACCTAGTGAACATTTCGTAAACCATAAGACGCACTTCTCAATGTCAATCCCATGTAAAACTTGTGGCAATAATAATCATAAAAGGGAAATATGCCCTCATAGGCACAAAGTCTGTAACTTCTGTAAAACTCTTGGCCATTTAGAAATTGTTTGTAGAAAGAGAGAGAGAGAGAAGTCAAACAAGAACAGAGAATGTTAAAATGATCAAAAAGGACAACTCCAAAAAGTTCCACAAAATAGTTGCTATCAATGGTCAAAAAGTGGAAGCGTTCATAGATTTAGGCGGTGACTGTTCCGTCATAGAAACAAATTTGGCAGTCCAAGAAAAGCTGCAACTATTTCAATTAATTCACGAGTTTGAGAACTGTTCATTTACATCTTTAGACAAGCTAGGTAAGATACACTCTGTTCCATTAAAAATTTAAACAAATTCCACTAAACCAATTTGTAAACGTCCGTATAGGCTTTCAGAAAATGATAAAAAAATCATGAGGCAACAGATTGAAGAGCTACTTTCTGCAAACATTATTAGAAAAAGTAATTCTGAATATGCTAGCCCAGCACTGTTAGTCAATAAGAAAAATAACGAGAAACGTCTAGTAGTCGATTACAGAGCTCTCAATAAAATAACAGAAAAAACGACCTTCCCCTTACCCCTGATTGAGAATCTGATCGACTCACTGGGAGGTTTCAAATATTTTTCTACACTAGATTTAGCATCTGGTTATCACCAGATTCCATTGAACCCTGAATCCATTCATAAAACCGCTTTCGTCACCGCTGAAGGTCACTACGAGTATCTTCGTGTACCATTTGGATTGTGTAATGCACCGCGTGTTTTTCAAAAAATGATGTCTGAGATATTTGAACCGTTGCGACAGTTCAGTGTAGTACCATATTTAGATGACATAATCATTCCATCACACACGATAGAGGATGGACTCCATAACCTGAAACGTGTTTTCGAAATTATCAAAGATTATGGTTTAACCCTTAAAATGTCGAAATCAACATTCGTAGAATCAAGAATCTCCTATTTGGGCTATATTATTTCTGATAATGGGGTAGTGGTTAACGATGACAAAACAAGAGCAGTCCAATATTTTTCAATGCCAAAAAAATGTAGGTGGCAAGTCGTAAAGCTTAACCATGATGATGTGGGGCACTTTGCTTTCGAAAAAACATTAGAGAGAGTACGTCAAAGGTACTGGTTCCCGAAAATGAGACGATTCATTAAGAAATACATCGCCTCTTGTATTCAGTGCTTGGTGGAAAGAAACCCGGGTTACTGCATTCTATTCCAAAACACGCAGCGCTTTTCTACACCCTTCACGCTGTCCATCTTGGGCCATTCGTCAGAACGTTGCATCAGAATAGCTATCAGTTGTAGTAGACGCTTTCACAAAATTCGTTCTTCTGAGAGCTGTACCAGATACTAAAACCGTTCTCGTGATAAAAGAACTTCAAAGAATTTTTGATGACTTTGGCAACCCTAAGAGACTTATATGTGACGCTGGTAAATCATTTTCTTCCAAAGACTTCATCAAATATTGTGAGAATAAAGGTATACGTCTATTCAACACTGCTGTCGGTATGCCCAGAGGCAATGGGCAGGTAGAGAGGGTGAATCGAACGGTGCTTGATGCTTTATCAACAATGGGTGCAACAACTACCACCGACAATTGGAATCGCAACCTAGGTGCCATTCAGCAAGGTATCAATAGTGTGAAACATAAAATTACCGATGCCACCCCTGCCGCCCTTCTACTTGGTATAAACCTGAGAGCCGATTCTGACCGCTTTACTGATAGATGAAGAACCAGCTATCCCGGACGTTACTAACCTGAGGACAACGGCAAGTGAAAAATTAGAGTCAACAGACGAACTCAAGATGAACGCTTTAATGAGAAGAGACGTCAGACCGACGGATTTCAATTGGGTGATATGGTGCTAACAAAAATAGCTAGTCTACCGGCAAATGACAATTAGAGTAAGAAGTTGTTGTCCAAGTACAAGGGCCCGTTCAAGGTGGTTGAAGTACTTCCGAATGATCGATATAGGGAGATTCATGCCACTCGTTCCAGAATCCCATACGAAGCTGTAGTATGCCTTGAACACATGAAACATTCCACATTCGTTCTTAGGAATTGAAAGGTATGTAAACCCTTGAGAGTGCCTTTGCTCGCACAACCCTTGAGAGTGCCTTTGCTTGCACAACCTTTTGAGAGTGCCTTTGCTCGCACAACCCTTTGAGAGTGCCTTTGCTCGCACAACCCTTTGAGAGTGCCTTTGATCGCACAATTCATGAAAGTGCCGCTGCTCGCACAACTATTCAGGAGATTTGCATGTATTCTTCTTGTTGTTTCAGGTTGGAATGTCGATTGCAGCGATTGAGGACAATCGGTGGAATCAGGATGGCCGAGTGTTATACACACAGTATCTAACATAAGCGGACGGCGGTTGGTGATTACGAGTATGATGAATCACGGAATGCAGAAAGGTTGAAGATAGGAGATCAGTAATGAGTCAGTATATTACAGTCAGCCAAGTGACTACGACACCTTACATGTCGTAGTCATTAAAGGTGGTGTTGTATTGTTGTGTGTGCCTCATTACTCGCCCCCTTACATTTGGAATAATTTAGTAAGTAAGTAATTCTCATTCAGACAGACAAAAAGTTTACAAAAAGTTCACAGGTCGTCCTCAGCAACGAGGTACAAATTAGGTGTATTTCTGTTGAGTCTAATGCGATTGTCGCTACCTAAGCAAGCTTGTGTTGTAGCGAAAAACCAAATAAACTCAAAAGAGCAGATAACCTATAATTATACTTAACTTAGATCCTTAAAAGAGGGAGAGGAGTGTAGAAACATGAAAATAGAGATAAAGAAAGAGAGAGATAGATAAAACGGAAATGTATATAAGGACAACGCATGTAGCAGTGGTTTACAATGAGTTCCAGTCTATATCTTATGTGGTTCATCTATCGAGTATATTTTCAAACATTTTATAATTATTTTTTATGAATGTCATCAATTCTCTTTTCAGTTTGAATTTACAGTGGATTTGTTTCAATTGTAAAGGTCTTTGATCTTGATCTCTTGTCCCAGCATGGGACTCCATCTGCAACAAACATTCACGTTCGATTCTTCGTTCGGGTTTGTGTTTGATATTTTCCTTATGAATGGTTGTTTTAGGTAAATTGATGGTGACAGGGTTGTTTGCAGACACGATCTTTCGAGAGAATCGGGGCAGAAGCTTATTGCGTTCTTCTGTAGTTTGTATATATAATGGTATTCGTCTAATAGTCTATCGGTGCTTGTCTTTCTTCATTCCGTTTCTCGATCGTTCTTTCCTGGATTTCGATCGCCTTTTGGTTTATTCCTTTGTAGATTGCCTTGGCTTTTTCTCTGTGCTGTTGAACATAGTTTTTCAGCAGTGTTTCTTCTATATCTTTGTCAAACGGATCTAGTGGGTCGAGGTGTCCGTTCAGAATATCGATTGGCTAGGATGGCATACGGCATATGTTCTTTCATTTTGCAATTTGAATTTTTCCCTTCGATAATTCGGAGGTGCTCTATTAGCGTTGAATGGAATCGTTCTATCATCCCGTTGGACTGGGGATTTTCTGGTGTTGTATAGTGAATTGCAATTTTCTGGGTTTCTACAAATTCTCGCATGAATCCATTTTTGTATTCGGTGCCGTTGTCAGAAATAATCATTTTTGATTGTCCGTGATGTGTTAGGAGAATCAGAAGTGCATTTATCACATTTATTGCGTTCGAGCCGTCTACAGGGTATGCTTGTCCGTACTTTGAAAATGAATTGATAAGGGTCAAGAATTTTTGTCCATTCGCTTGAAAGGTGTCTATATGAACGATTTCCATTGGTTTTGTAAGAGTTGGGGTGATCATAAATTTTGGTTTCTCTGGTCTTCTATCATATTTGTTTGCTTGGCAGATTTCACAATTATCGATATATTCTTGAATGTCCTTCTTCATTGATGGCCAATAATATCTTCTTCTCAACTGGATTTCTGTTTCGTTGATTCCCCTATGGTTGGTTTTTTCCTCTTGGTAGTTCCTAATGATTTCTTGCTGTCTTCCAGGATTGGCGACGTCTTCCAGAATTTTAGTACATTTCACTAAATCGAAAGCAGTATTTTTGAAAATTCTTCAAAGTGTATCGCATGTGAATTGGTAATGTTCATCTTTGTTGAAAAATAAGGCGTATTTCGTTTTAGGTGGGACATGGCCTGTGAAAAATTGTATTAATTGATTCTCCAATTCCAATGAATTATTTTCTTGTTCGGGAATATCTGCTCCATTATCGGTCTGTTTGGATTGAAATTGACAAAGTTAAGTCTCACTTGGTTGTTATAGTAATTTAGTGGTCTTTCTGAAATCGGGATGTAGTCATCTCGATGTTGAAGTTGGGTTGAACGGTGACATCATCCGTAATTTCATCTGCTGTCTCGGTTTCAGATGATTCGTTATTATCTTGTCGTAAGACCGGTCTCTCGTCGGCTGTTTCTGTTGACGAAATATCGTTGCTTCTCCTGCGTTCTGGTAGGTCAGTTTCTTCGTGGGATGCCATATCATCTTCCTTGGATTGTCGAGTCAGGTCGAGGAGATCATCTGGATGTTCGTCACCTATATCTGTCTGTCTGTCCGATGCATTATTATACATGGATGCATTGTCCGCATTATCCGAGGCTGAAAGTGATTCATTGAATTTCCTGACGTAATTCTCAAGTTCTTGCAGTTCTTTGGTTCGGATTTCGATTCGTGATATGGAATCAGCGTTGGTATTAGCTTTTTCTTTTTTATAGATGACCTCATGATCGAACTCTTCTAATTTGAGTCTCCATCTGACTAGTTTTGAATTGGTGTCCTTTAGCGGAAATAACCATTGAAGTGTACGGTGATCTGATAAGATTTTGAACTTCCTTCCAAAGAGATAAGGCCTGGAGTACTTTGTTGCCCATACGATTGCTAACATTTTCTTCTCTTTGGTGGAGTAATTTTGTTCGGTGTTACTGAGAGTTCTTGATGCATAGGCCACCGGCTTGTCTGTGCCTACCGGTCCTTGAGATAGGACAGCTCCAGTTACTAGCATCCGTGGTAAGGTTGAATGGCTTGGATAGGTCAGGGTACTGTAGCTATGGATCATTTGTCGAAAGGTTTTTGCAAGTTTCGAAACATTGAATGAATTGCGTTGTGTGTTCAATTACTGCATCTTTCTTCAAACAGGCTGGTAGTGGCTTTGTAATTTTGGCTAGGTCCTTTATGAATTTCCGAAAGTAACCGATAAGTCCTAAAAATCCTTTTATTTATTTCGGCATCCTTGGTATCGGGTAACGTAAAATTGCTCTGATTTTGTCGGGATTCGGTCTTAAGCCTTCGGGCGTGATGATGTGTCCTAAAAAACCTACTTCTTTCTGTAAGAATTCGGATTTATCCAACTGGATTTTGAGGTTGGTTTCTCGAAGCCGTCTGAATACTTTTGTGAGGTTAACTATATGTTCCTGTAGAGATGTTGAATAGATAATTATATCGTCCATGTAGACGAGATAGATGTGACCTTGTCCATCACTCTGCTGAATGTTGCCGGTGCGTTCTTGATTCCGAAGGGCATCCTCACGTACTCGTAGTGGCCATGTTCCACATTGAACGTAGTTTTTTGGATATCTTCTTTCGCCATCTCTATCTGGTGGAATCCACTCGCTAGATCGAGCGTCGTGAAGTGCTGACATCTTCCAAGCTTGTCGAGAATGTCCGAAATATTCGGAAGGGGATACCTGTCGTCGATAGTTTTCTCGTTGACTTTCCTATAATCAACCACTATTCTCCACTTGATCTCTCCAGACCCATATTGGCGAAGACCACGGTGAATTGCTCGGTCGAATAATTCGTTGTTCGAGCATGGATGTTATTTGATTTTGGACTTCTTCTTTATGAACGTGGGGGTATCTATAGGATTTTGTATAAACAGGTATCTCGTCCTTTGTCTTGATATGGTGTTTCACTTGATTGGTGAATGTCAGTGGCGTATTAGGCCTGTGGAATATGTCTGAATATTTCCTGCACAAATCGATTGAACGTTTTTTCTCATCTGGGTTCAAATGATCGGTCCTAATCAGAGTTTCTATGTCGATGTTTTGTATCTCTGTTGGCTGTATGTCTGCTGTGAATGAGAGATAGTCGTTCAGGCATATTTTCGAAGTATTGATGGGTTGTGATAAGGATAGTTGTAATTTATTGTCACTAGTATTGATAAGTTCTGCCCAGGCCATTTTGTTGCATGCTTGACTTGATGTTTCTCGCAAAAAAGCTCCTCGAATTTCCTGTTGAGGTAATATGATGGGACCTTCTGTTTCGTTGACAGGGAGTCTAACGCGAGTTAAAGTGTGTGGATCTAATTGTATAGAAAAAAATTGTTCTTGATTGGTTTCATGATAATGGATGGGAGTATTAGAATTTTGCATGATGAGTCTTGAGTTCGGAAAATCTGAATGAGCTTTCAACAGTTTGAGATTGTCCAATTCGATCAATCCATCGAAAGTTTTGTGAAATTTTAAAAGATAAAATTTCATTTTTCTATCATCTCCAAATTCCGTGAAACTTGGAATTTCAGCTCTATGATCTTGGGAATAGTTTTGAAAAATAGATGTTACAACGGATGGTTCATGTTTTATATACTTCTTATAGATTTTGAAAGCAATGTCCGGGTTCAGAAAAGATTTTGTTGCTCCGGTATCGATTGAGATATTTATGTAGGGCAGTTCTTTCTTGTCGGAAAAACTATGGAGTTCTACTATATCTCGTGATTTCGACTGTTGTCTAACGGAAAATTTTCATTCTGCTCGTTGGATGGGGCTTTCAAATATTCCTCATAGGTTTAGTCTTCATTTTCTTGAATTTCGGTGTTGGATAGTTTTCAGGATTCTGGAATGATCTTCGATACTGATTAGATGATCCTGCTGTGTTTCTTGTACTCGTGCTCATTTGAGTCGGCCTATTATTGGTTTGGAAGGTGTTTCTTGAAATCCCACTCATCGAAGTGGGTTTTGGTTGAAATTGCCCTGAATTATTTTTCGGGGCTCAAACATTTTGGGTTTTTCCGAAAACTTGTTGGTTTGTGAAGTACTTTTGATTAGGTTGGTTATTTCTCTGTTGAAGATTGATTGGTCCTTGAGGGAAGGCTTGACGAAGTTGTGAGTGCCAATTATTAAAATTTTGTGGTCTGAAATTTCTCTGTACCGGCATTTGTTTCCTGTCTGGTACTGAATTGGCGGGTCTCTTATTTTTTTGCAAATAACGTATATTATTCTCTTCTTGAATATATTGCATTGCAGTGGCGAGATTATTCGGTTTCATTGCTCGAATTGTTGAGCCCAGAGGTTCTCTGAGTCCTGCCAGAAACGTAGTGAGAGTTTGTTGTTGAAAAAAAGACTTCTTGCTTTATTTCACGGCAGAATTGTCATTATGAATATCTAGGTAATTTGAAATTGTGTTCAAAAATCCCATGCAACGCTCGTAGAACTGAAGCGGTGATTCGTTCTGTTGTCTCATATTGACCAAATCTCTCGTGAGTGAATTTTCGTCACGTTGGTCGGCAAAATTTTGAATCAAGATATTCTTGATTGAGGGCCAATCTTCGCAACCATATATTGCTACGACGCTCTGCCCGATAGTTTATTAATGATTCCTCGCAAAAGTAGAACATTTTGCAGAGACGCTACATTAGTGGTGTCGGAATAATGATTGAGTAGGGTGGACGCGACTCTAATGAAGTTGTAGAGTCCGTTAGGGTTTCCATCGTATTCTAGTAGAATGTAGAGGTCCTTGACGTCAAATACGGGTCTGGACATAATGTTATTTACAGAAATTACCAATATTTTTTGATATAATTCACTCAAATCGATATTTACACTGGTATGGTTTTCGGGATTGGATAAATGGGAGTCTGACATACAATAGGTAGTAAGATAGTGATGATGATCGAGACCATTCCTTCTTCTGCTTTCCTTCCGTTACTCATCCTTGGAGGTGAGCGGAGATGCTTCCTTCTAGAGATGAGATTAACAAGATCGCGAACAAACGTTTGAAAACGACGAGGATCTTATCGATAAGACTCTTTCGCGATCCTACCGACTGCGCCAGTTAAATCTCCCTCCTCGAGAAGATTATTTTTGAAAAGTTTTATTCAATTCGAGTTTTACAATATCAGAATTATTAGTACCAAGTGTGAAGTTAGAATTATAAACTCAGACTGAAATGAAAATGTTATAAAAGTATCTAGTGAAGTAAGCAAAGTCAGCATATTGCAGGTCGTTCCCATGAGAACTCTTGGGAACCGTAACGGCGGTGGCTTCAGATATCGCTGATCTAATGGAGAATCAAATTGTAATTTGCACAATGCATATTGGTTTCACATGATGGTTTGTGTATTCTTAGAATATTTTCAACCGGTAGGTCTCTGCTTGTTGGCGAGAATGCGATATATTTCGTTTTTTCAACGTTGACACTCAGTGAGTTATCACTTAGCCAGTAAAAAATAGTCCTAATACCTGATTTATACAGAGTTTGTACTTCGTCCCAAGTGTTACCAATAAATGTAATTGCTGTGTCGTCAGCGAATGATGTTATTTTCCCCTCAAAATCTGCAATATTAAAAATATCATTGATATATAACAAAAACAATATTGGCCCCAATACCGTTTTCTGCGGCACACCCCTGGTTACTGGTAAGGGACCACTTACTGAGTCGTTGATTTTCACGACTTGCAGTCTATTACTCAAATAATCCTCAAAAATATCTAATGCGATGCCTTTTATATGCCTCTTATATGCTTATATGCAGCTTCGTTCCCGAAACGTCCACCAAGATAAGTAGAGGTTTTAATCTCAATAAATAAATTTGTATTTCGAAATTTTTCAAAAACAAGGTGTCACTGACCAATAGAGAATTTCTCTTTTAGGTATCTAAAGGTTTAATTTCAAGCGCAGTGACATTTTGGGGCAGATCACAGAATCTGACCTTACTACAAATATATCGAAATAATTTTTAATAACTTCTACTCTATTTTTCAGAAACGAGGAGAGAAAATCCCACGACAAGCTTGAAAATGAATGTACCACCTCCTCGAAGAACTTACAGACAGTATTTTGTTATTTTTTAGATTTGCTATAATATTGATTATTTCATTATTCGAGACTGGGTGGTTTTTCTATCTTATTTGCCATGTCTTCCCCAATGCCAATGAAGAATTGGTTGGAGTAGTTTGACTTGTTTATATCATCTGAGAGTTTTTTCCATGATGTCCCATGATTTCGTATTCAGTATCATTTTTTTTCTACTGTTATTTGTTATTTAATTAATAGTTTGCCAAATTTTTTTTTAGTTGTTACCAGCTTCTCGTAATTTATTTTCGTAAAAATTAATTTCAGTTTCTCTCAGAAGATTCGTCAAAAAGTTTTGTATTCAACTTCTCTTTCCGCAGATTGTTCATCCTTAAGATCTTGTTTGAGTTTATCTCTGTGCTTATTAGAAGTGAGAAGGCCGTCTGTCATCCATGGTTTTATTTTTTTGATTTCACAGTAATTATTTTAGATTCCGTACAGTTCTCAATATGATTGAGTAACCTACCAGTTAGTTCGTTGTGAGCATTTTCTGGATAGATGGATGCCAGAACAGATTCCCACTTTTCCTTCTCCATTCGTTTTGTTAGTTTATTATAATTTATTGTTTTATTTATTCGATTTGAGTCATACTGATTTTTCAATTTTTTATTGAATTTGATAGATAAAAATGTCATATTGTGGTCTGTTATACCACATTTGACGATGAAAGAAGTTATTTTCGTATGTTCAGTTGAATTTTTGGACAGTTTTACATAAGCGTGGTCAATTATGCTAGAGGAATCACTTACTTAATGTAAGAAAAAAATCCCAGTCCAGCCATATTACAAATATAGTTGATAACTTGAGTGTCTGATGTGTTTAGAATATTGATATTCATGTCACCCATGAAAATTCTTATGTCATCCTCTTTTTGTGAAGTGAGATGGGCGCTGATTTCATGTAAGTACATTTCCAAGATTGTTGAAGGTGGGCGATATGAAGCAGTCAATAAAAGTGATTTGTTATCTATACAAAAAGAAATCTCTAATAGGTTACTTCCGCTCATACGTTTCACAGAACTACAGTAGGTAATATCCTTCTTCATGAACACTACCAGTCCATCATTTTGGTTATATCGCGATTCATTGTATATCAGATCAAAATAGGGAATTGAGTATTTCTGGATGTCATCGATCGACTAAGTTTCAGATAGTATTATTATATCAATATTTCTCGAGTTCACCAATTCAATATACAAGAAAAACTCATCCAAATGTTCAGATGAAAGATATTGAATTTATACTCACTGGTGAACCGTTCTATGTTCTCATCCGAACTGCTACATACGATTGTATCCATCTCTTCATATTCTTTTATACTGTTAAAGAAATCCAACATTTTTGTCTTATTTTCGTATGAAATTCTAAAATAAAGAGAAAAAAGGAAAGGAAAGTCTGTAGAAAGATATAAACAGTAGTAGAGCAAGCGGGGTTTTGGATCGTAGGTACCCCCTACTTTCCGCTAGGTGTCGCTACAAATTGAAGTCCATCCAGTTCTCGAGCTCTCGTTGGTAATAGGGGGGTCCCGCAGGTGTGACGTCACTTCTTGCAGAAGAAGAAATCTTAAGAAATATCGTCAATGACCAGAAGGGGGAGGGGGAGGGGGGAGGGGGAGGAAGAGGAGTCACTGAAGCCCTACTCTGTATAATGAAAGAGTAAGAAATTGAAATAGAAAAAAAAAAAAAAAAGAAAGAGATTCGTCCATCTTGGGGATTTGAACACGGGACCGCTGGTTTGTGAAGCAAACACTATACGAATTGAGCCACAATCGTTGTTGTAAGATTGGTTGTTGTTGTTGTTGAAAGTTTGCATCGGACTCGTTTCGTAACCCCTAAATCAAAAAAAAAAAATTCACCTGCCACGTCTATGATGATGATGGACGTTGGTGTGTTATTCCGATCCCGGCGGCGGCGGCGGCCCCTGGAATCAGAATCAAAGAGTCTGACTAGCCGAGCCGAGCCTCGACAATATTTCATTTGAGGAATGATGGAGAGAGAGAGAGAGAGAGAAACTTGTAAAGAAAAATTCAGTGTGTAGACTTTTTTTTTATTCATTATTAAAATATGCACATTTCACGATATATAATTGATAATTCAAATGTGAACAAAACATTGGAATTCTCGATGTGAAAGTTTCACAAAGAGGTCTTTGAATTGCTCCAGATCGAACTGATAATTTCCAATCTTTATCAATGTTGCGTTGTTTTCCAACAACAAATTCTCCAAGCCATATCTCCCACAATACATTTGTTGGTTTTCCATCGGTGTTATGGGGTAGTAATTCTGCTGGTCATGTCCAATTATATAACCAACAACGTTAGCATTCTGTTTGATTGCGGCTCCGGTTTTGATATTTTCATCAGAATGGAAAGCTGGATATTGTCCTAGTGTAATAGCATCAGTATCATTACCTATTTCATAAATGTAAAACAATCCTTCTTCTTCGACTGGAAACGTATAATTTTCGACTTGAATTTGAGGAGTGATGGTAGTAGTAGTAGTATTATTAGTAGTGGGTGGTTCAACATGACTGTTGAGTATGAGAATTGTAGAAATAATTAGATACATTCTGCTTGCTTGTTGGATAACAACTGAAGAGAAGAAATGTTGACGTGTACTTATAGTTTTTTCTTCTATTCTGCGCATGTGCAGAACAAATAATGAAAAACACGTCTTATTTTCTGAGTTTATTCCAATAATATAAGAAATATACATTTTCTAAAGTACATGACAAATCATTAAACAAATGTCTATTGCAATGAAATGATTTCATGAATTCTCTAAAATCTTTCAACTTCGGACATCCATTTTCCGTCAGGTCGTATACATTGTTATTGTTGTTGATCAGTAATTTTTCCAACCATCTCTTCTTCTCCAATCCTTTGACATACACATCAGAATCACCAATATTGGTTTTGATGAAATCTAACAATTGTTCGACTCCGATAGACGCCACACAATCATGATCGTTGCTGTTCCATTCTAATCCATGTACGTGATTGGTGGTCCACATCATGTGATTTTGGATAGTTGTATTGAAGTTGCAAACATCAAATGGCATCCTTATGAAGGCATGTGTATGATGTCCATTCTCCATGTTGAGAATTGATATTTCCTTACACATGAAATCACCATTTTTATATTGAAATCCTTGTGTATCTATTATATACATTTCGACTATGAAACGAAAGGATTTGGTGGTGGTGTTGATGCGCCTACACACAATACACGACTGACTGACTACACACACACAGACACATATCAGTTTGTATGTATACGAGGCTGTCTCATGACGTCAACTTAGGAGGAGGAGGAGGAGGAGGGGATTGGTATCTCAAGCGATATTTTTTTATCTATCCAACTATTATGCTTATCACTGAATCCTAACCAATTGACGAATACCTTGTTTTTTGATTTCTTTAAAATTTTCACCAGGTAAACATCATTGAATTTTGTACGTTGTAATTGTTCGGTGTAGAAAGATCCAAGTATGTTTTTATCATTCATATCTTTCAGAAGATATGTGGTTGGATTAGTGAGTTGTACTTCTCTAATTATAAAGATCTCCGTTGACCAATTGGGCATGTATTTCTTGTCGAAAATTCCTCGGAGTTTGGATATTCGTACTTTATCGCCAACTTTGAATTTATTATTCAAATCAGCTTGTTTGATTCTGTTATATGCTGTTTGTAATAGAAGTTGTTCATTTTCATTTGAAACATCAACCGGTTTCATGCCAATTGTTCGGTGTTTTGTGTTGTTGTATTTTTCTACAATATGTGGTAGAATGTTGATCCATTTATAGTGACCTTGGAAATCGAATTCTTTCCACATGATATTCTTCAATGTTCTATTCACTCTCTCGACAATAGAAGCTTTCTTCTCACTGTATACTGGATAATGATTGATGTTATATTTTCTCGTCAATTTCTTGAAATTCTCGTTGAAGAACTCCTTTCCCATGTCCGTGGCCAAATTGAGTGGTTTCTGTTGCTTGAAAATTGTCTCCATGGCTCTAGTTGTTTCCAGGCCAGTTTTGTTTTTCAGTGGTAAAGCCCAAACGAATTTCGAGAAACAATTTATCACTACCAGTATATATTTGTATCCAGAATTTTCATCAGCATAAGGTATCATCTCCACTAGATCTGCTTGGAATAGATCATTTAGAGATTTTATGATTACATGACGTCTCTTGAAGTTTATTCGAGCTGGTTTGTGGATCTCTTCGACCACTTGTCGTTTTGCATCTGTAGCGAATTTGTTTTTGTTATTATTGATTTTCATTTTTTCTCAATAATCCGAGCTTCCATCAATTCCTCGATGATGGAGTTTATTTCATTAGTCACTGATGTATTGCCAGCTTGTTGTGAAGCTACAAGTAAACGTAACCGATCCACAAGTTCGTTTGGATCATCCCAATGTACGTAATCTATTTTATTGTGAGTCACTTGCATCAGTACTCCACCTTCCTTCTTAGATTGTTTATTTATAGATGATAATATTTGTCTATACTTCTGCATCTTGCTTCCAACAATTTGTTCATTGGCTTTATAATAGCGACGATTGGCATTTGTCATTAGAACGATTTTCTTGTAATTGTGTTCGTCTTCCACCGAGAAATCTTTGGGAACTTTCATGAACAACAGTTCATACAATCCCTTGGTACCTTTGAAACGTTTCCCTTTAACGATAATATCTGGTCCATCTACGTCGATTTGACTGTCACCGACCATTAATTTTTCAGTGTCAGTTAATCGAACACCATATTTATGATCTAATTCTTTGTTTTTACTATCATCGTACATATAATGAATGTATTTTCTGGGTAGAGTATCATATTGTTCCAGATAATCTCTGAACGATTTTTCAGCAATGTCCTCTAAACGATTCGACTTGTTAACACTGTCATCAGATATATCGTTGTATTCATCTAGAATTGTTTTTTTCAATCGACTGGGTTCTTCATCATCATCATAAAATGATGGAGGAATTGATTTCGATAATCTTTGTACCACATTATGAGGTATCTTAGGTGTATCGTAATAAAATACGTCATCATCATCATCATCATCATCATTATCATCATTGTAGTGAGGAAGATGAGGAGGAGGACGATGAGAAGGAGAAACCATCATAGTACTACTCTCCATCGGTGTAACTTTTTTTTCCTTTTTCCCAACAAAAAGTTTGTTAGCCATCATAACATTTGCTGAACTGTTGTTGTTGTTGTTGTTACCACTGTCATCGTCGTCGTCGTCGTCGTCGTTGTGAATTTGGTTCGGTTTTATCGACCTTTTCTTCAATTTGTCTTCGATATTTTTCAAATGCTTCGTGATGGGTTGAAACAAACTCTCCTGTGCAATTTCACCATGCTTCAAAAAGTTCAATTTATTCCTTATATTTCTTCGTTTGACAATGAGTCTTCTTTTAATATCAGTATTTCTTTCTCCTCTCATCTCAACACACCGTACTGAACTGTTTCGAAATAGTGGAATAGAACAGCTTATAACAGACCTGTTCGAACAGCTCGAACGATCTGTTCGAACAGTTCAACGATCTGTTCAAACAGGTCGTCAGATCGACTGAATTATAATTAAAGGACCTGAAGACATCTGTTCATCAGTTCAACAGACCTGTTTATCAACTCCAGACACAAAAAAATACCTGTTTCACAATCACTAACAACGTTTTAAAATAACCACATTATTTCATCTATTACAAAAGACTTTATGCAAACATATGTCACAATCGATTTTTTTTTATTTATGAGGTCCATCAATAACGTCATAGTTGTCGTCGTCGTTGTCGTCGTCGTCCTTGAATTCGAAATGTCCCCAACAAGGTTTCCTCAGATCCATTATGATTAGTCTTATAGAATCATCACTAGCGTTTCTTCTTTTTCTTTCTATTGGACTATTTGTCATTTTAGATATAAGCTGACCCATTTTGAAGAGAAATGGTTAATTTTGTTGTGTGGTGAGCGTTCTGCTCAGCTCAAATATATATGAAATGGTCCAACCCCCTCCTATATCGACCACCCTCATTCATTGCGCAATCCTTGAAAATTGATAGGAATCCATAGGGGGAGTGCTGCCAACACATACCGCAAATATGTTTGAAATCATCGAATGACATGTCCGTTCCGACGTGTTCATTATATACATGTTTCAAATTCAGATCGTCCTGTTTGAATAAGATCAAACTGTTCGCGTTGTCTCGGAAAAGGTGTTTCTGTATTTTGGCGTACGTTTGACATAAATAGAAGGAATCAACATTATAATGTCTTCCCATACTGAAATATTCACGAATCACATCTTGATTAGCACATGCCACATCATCGAATATCATTATGGAGTTGGGTTTGGCTTGAGAAGGATGTAAAATATCTTCAGAGGCACTGAATGCATAATACCCGAGTCCTTGTATGGGTTTCAATAGTTTGGCCAAATAAACGTATTTTGGTTGTTCCAAAGAATGGGAGTAAACATAAATATTTTCGAATTTCAATCCGTTCTCATGTTCTATGAGACTGATCAACACGTTTGTTTTTCCACAGTTGGAAGGTCCGACGATAATACAACGTATCGTTGCTGGCAATAAAACACCATGTTTGTTGATGTGTTTATGTTCTTCAAAATCATTATTTTCGACAGTCAAAGAGACGGTTGGATGTTTGACTACTTTCATGATTCCGAAACGACTGAAATATATAATGGAAAGTAGAAGATATTTATGAGTATTACTTAATACGTTGTTTTTCAATCAACATGTATCTCTACAGCGGTCGAGGTTTATTGAATAATGCTATAAATAATTTACCATTCGAAATACATATACCAGGCTATCGTTTTTGTGGTATGTATGTTCTGAGGAAAGCTCAGTGGTGATGTGTTTTTTTTTTTTTTTTTTTCTTTTTGTAGGACCAGGCACACGCCTGAAAGAAAGATTACAGAGAGGTGATGTAGGAATCAATGATTTGGATGAGGCGTGTAAAGAGCACGATATATTCTACAGAGACAACAAAGATACCTCATCACGACATCGAGCTGATAAGGTACTATCCAACAAGGCATTTAAAAGAGCATTTTCAAATGATGCTTCAGTCAGTGAGAAACTGGCCTCATTGGCGGTTGGAAATTTGATGAAGACAAAAGTTAAATTGGGAATGGGTCTTGCCTCCGCCGCCGCCGCCGCCGCCGCCGCCGCCACCGACAGAAAAGATAAAAAGTTTACTAATTGTTTGAGAAAAGTCAAGAGTAATCTTTTGAATTCCTTGAGAATCATGCATGAATATACAAATGATGTTGGAGAGAATAAGAAAAAAAAAAAAAACCAAAGATGAACCGTACCAGAAGGAAAAATGACAACAAAAAAAAATATTGTTCTTGATGATGATGATGATCGTGCACGTACCACAGGAGCAGCAACAGCTGCAGCAGTGGATCATCATCATCAGAAAATGGAAGATGTGATCATGATGAATGGAAATGACAACAACAACAACAACAACCTTCGAATAAATGATAGAAAACGGAAAATAGATGCCGATGACGACAAGACGATGATGACGACGACGACGACAATGGCGATGACAAAACATCCAAAACTTATGGCAGTAGCAAAACGATAACGACGACGACGAAGACCAACAACAACAACAACAACAACACCAAAAGATGACTTGAACGAACACATAATGTATCCATCATTATCGAGAAAAAGAAGTAGATTATATAATGATGATGATGATGATGATAATGATGATGATAATGAAAATGATGATAACAAGGATATAAAACGTATGAAACTCGTGTGATAGTGTTAGTCTAATAATAATGCCAGTGCCAGTAAAATATAAGTGTGAGCGTTGTGGAGGTGAAACTGATACACCAAATTTACTTTGTGTGCGTTGTGCAATTGAATTAATCGCACATGATCGTGGTGTGAAACATATTTGAATAAATCTATATAATCTATATAAAAAGTTGAATATTTCCTCGAAACAATCAGTTCTAGCGAATATACCAATCTGGTGAGATGGCTGCTACTACTACTACTACTACTACTAAAAAGAAAAAGAACACTAATTCAACAAAGGGAGGGAAATATAAGAAAAGTAGTATTGGATTCACGAAAGCTATGGGTCAAGTGAAAAAGGAACTGGTAAGACGCAAACCGAAAACTTTGGCTGCCGCCATTCATATGGCATTGAAATCCGTGCGAGCTTTGAAAAAGAAATTGAAACCTGCTCGCGTTATAAAATTACCGAAAACTGGCGGAATACTACCATTGATACCGATTTTTGCTGGACTTTCTGCTCTCGGTGCATTAACCGGTGGTGCAGCAGGTGTAGCAAAGGCTGTTAACGATGCTCGAGCTGCCAAACGAGAACTTGACGAATCACAACGACACAATAAAACGATGGAAGCCGTCGCCATGAGGACTGGCAAAGGTCTCTATGTGAAACCCTATAAAACAGGTTTGGGTCTTTTTTTACACAACAACCATCCACTAGCACCACCACCACCACGACGACAACGACAAAGATGACAACAATAAAAGAGATAAAAAACATTCAACGACCTTTGACTGATGTCGACCTCAAGAAATATGTGAAGCTTTTGAAAATTCGGAATTTCCGAAATGTCTACATGAGAGATAACTTTCCGAAACGGATCAACAAGGGAAACGAATGTGGTATCATCAATTTGGACAGTAGGATGGGACCAGGAACACATTGGACTGCCTACAAGAAGAAAGGCAATAAAATCATTTATTTTGATTCGTATGGAAATTTATCACCCCCGATGGAAGCTATGAAATATTTTGAGTCATCTGGTGATGTTAAAATCTTTTATAATCATGATGTATTCCAAAGTAAATATAGCTTCAATTGTGGACATTTATGTTTACTGTTTCTTTTTTATAATAAATGATGTTGAACTGATGTGTGTGTATTCATTTCAACTTGAACCTTCCAAACAGCAATAATGACAAATTTCATATTCCAGTTAGATGGTAGAGATTCACTCTTGTATACAAAATTACCGAATCCTATAAGATTACAAGATAATGTGAATTATTTGTTGGGTTTAGTGGAAATTATCACTTTTAACACAATATCCAATGTAACTGTGAAAAATAACAAGTTTTCCATCGGTCAGTTTGATCTAGAGATACCAGAGGGAACGTACGAAATACAGGATATTGAAAAAAATCTTAAATCTCAAATAGCTGTCAGAGAAATGATGAATATAAAGGACAAACGAGGAGGAGGAGGAGGAGGAGGAGGACAAAATGATGAAAGTAACACCCATCTCATAATACATGCAAATAAGAATACATACAAGTGTGAAATCAAAAGCAACAAGGTGATAGATTTTGAGAAAGAGAATTCCATTGTTTCACTACTAGGATTCAAAAAACGTCAAAAACTCAAACCGAATAAAACACACATATCAGATGCTAATATTGATATACTACCAGTGAATTCTATATCCATAGAATGTAACCTGGTTACAAATTCATATCGTAACAATATGCCTGGTCACATTCTGTACACGTTTGCACCGAACGTACCACCAGGTTATAAAATCATTGAAAAGCCCACTGAAGTCACCTATCTACCAATCAACACAAATTACATTGATGAAATTCACATCAAAATAGTGGATCAGGATGGCAATCTTGTCAGTTTCAATGGTGAACGCATAACAGTGAGATTATACCTGAAAGCAGTTCTATAAAGAAATGGTGTTCATATATAATACAACATTCGTATCTCCATCACAACCACCATCAGCAGTTGCAGCTCCAACATCAACTATAAATAGAAAAAAATCGAAACAGTGTAGCAGTTCCAAAAGGCGCTTGACACAGTTAACATCTGAGAATAAAGATTTTCTAACCTTGTCTGGTTTCAAATTATTGGTGTAACACGAAGACGACGACGACGACGACGACCAACAAAATTGGTGACCATCACCACCACCTCCAAGAGACATCATAGGCAAAAAAAAAAAAGAGGAAAAAGAACGTCTGGTTGAGATTCAGATTGAATGTTCAAAGTGGTATCTACAAACTACTGTTTTGGTTGAAGTGTAACTGTGGCTACTATACATCATCATCATCATCACCACAACCAACAAAATGAGTTTTAATATTTTGAATATAGGTAAAAAAGTGTATGAAGATAGTTCGATTATTAGTTCTGAAGCACACACTCATGGTCCTTATGCGAATACAACTTTCCATAAATCGGATGAAATCAGACTGCCCATACAAACACAAGACATATACACGCTACCGTCCCAAAGTTTTTTGTATATCGAAGGAAAAATAGTCAACACATTAAATCAACATAGTACAACACTTCAATTCATCAATAATGCTATAGTTTTCCTATTCGATGGCAATATTCGAAGGCAATTTTAGTGTTTGTATTCCTCTGAGATTATTGTTGGGATTTTGTGAAGATTACAAATCCATTATGGTTAATATGAAACAGGAGCTCATATTAATCAGAAGTCCTACCGAAGATAATGCCGTGATAACAACCAAAAATGATGAGAAACCAAAAATCACCTTGGATAAGTTAGTTTGGAAAATTCCACATGTACAAGTATCGGATATGGAAAAACTACGTTTACTAAAATTCATCGAGAATGGAAAAGATCTACAAGTGGCTTTTCGGAGTTGGGAATTACACGAATATCCGACCCTTCCAAATACCATGAACCATACATGGACAATAAAGACTGTCAGTCAAATGGAGAAGCCCAGATATGTAATTGTAGGTTTTCAAACGGATAAGAAAAATAGTGTCACTGCAGATAATTCAAAATTTGATCATTGCAATCTGACTAATATAAAGTTATACTTGAATTCTGAGGTATTTCCGTATGATAGTTTGAATGTTAATTTCAATAAAAATCAATGGGCCATCATCTATGAGATGTTTGTCAAGTTTCAGCAAACCTATTACTACAAGGATATTGCTGAACCCTGTTTGACTCCACAAGAATTTCTATCATTAGCTCCTATTTTTGTAATAGATTGCAGTCATCAAAATGAGACACTCAAAGGGGGCAGTGTTGACATTCGATTAGATTTGGAAACAAACAAAAATATTCCAAATAACACTGCTTGTTATGCATCGATTATACATGATAGTTCAATATAATCCACTTTCTAATATTGTCAGACTTTTGTAATTTATCAAGACAAAAAAAGTTATGTATGCATGTAGATTGAAAAAAAAAAAACATGAAACAGCATTGGAAACCACTTTTATTGAATAAATGATTGTTGAAAATTTATATCACTAGTCGACTCTTTTTTTTTCCTCTTCTTCCTCCTCCTCCTCTTCCTCCTCCTCCTCCTCACCCTGCTCGAACTCCTGCAAGGTTGGTTGTTCCAAGTAGAGTTTTCGTTTTTTACTGCTGCTGCTGCTGCTCTCAATTGCCGTCGTTGACATCCTCATGCTCCTCTCGACATCCTCCTCTTCCTTCTCTAGTTTTGTGCGCATGTAGCGAACAGGCAAATTACCGAATTTCCGCTTCAGCGTTGTGCATCTTGGTGAATAAGACAACGTTAGAAATATTTTGTCTCCTCCCTTTATTGACATATCCTTCACACCATATCTAAATCAATAAAGAAACAGTCAAGAGTCGTCGTCTGACAGAAATGAATTTCATCACCACAAAAGCACATATACTGAGAGAGAGAGAAAGAAAGAGAGAAAAAAAAAATGTAAAAAAAAAAAAAATACTCACTGGAAAAGCTGCTTCATAACCACAAATGCCGTCTTGATTGGGAAATGAACTTTGTCGTCAGTAAAAACAACTATGGTGCACGGAACTGTAGACATCTTCGAATCTGATGGTTGAATTAGAATGGAACACACTGCAATAATGCGCGACTTATATACCATGAAAATATCCTGAATAATCACGAATATACATCAAGCATTTTCGTTGCTATGCTATCATAACGCGTATCGGTACGATGACAACAATGTTGCATTTCTATCGAAAATTTCCGAATGGTGTGTTCTTGCATAATGAATGCATAGTGCATATGCATGTTATATTGTAATTATTGCATAATTACATAATTGCATAATTATCTAACGCGTATCGGTACGATGACAACAAAGTTGTATATCTATCGGAAATTTCCAAATGGTGTGTTTTTGCATAATGAATGCAAATGCATTTCACAAAATTTCTAATAGAACTCCAGCTAAGTGCATGATTATTATTGACGTCAGTATTTGTGTATATATAAACAGTCGATTTTGTTGGATTTCTCATCAGTCTCTCGTCGTTTCTCTGATCTGCTCCTGCTGTTGTTGTTGTTGCTGACGACCTTTGCTGCTATATATATCGGTGAGTATTTATTCTTTTTAACTATTACTAAGATTTTTTCTCTTTTTTTTCATCAATTTTCTCTCTCTACACAACGACATAATACAATATGACAATGACACGATGACTAAATTGGAATATTTTTTTTTCAGCAGTTACCTTTGACACTTTAAAATGAGTTCATCACAAAAAAAACTAATTGATATTTTATCAGACGAATTTGTTAGGAAAATTGAAATGGTTAGTAGATTGGTCAAAACGAAGAAAGAAATTAGAAGATACATTACGTGTATAAAGAAAAATATTAATTTATTGACTAAGTGTATAAAATCAAAATTTGATTGTGTAAAAAATTTTGCCAAGATAGAATCAAATTTGTGTCTTCTTAAAGTTTATCTAGAGAATTTCAAAGTTCAATTGAATGAAAAGAAAAAAATGAAACGACAACATGTTATTTGGGAGGATTTGGAATCCTGTTTCAATGGAAGAATCAAAACAGGTGTAATAATCAATATTAAATTTAAAGACCCCATATTATTTCTACAAAGAGCCTTCAAGAGTTTTTACATTCAAATGAAGAAACAATTGCAATCATTTATGATTGAAACGAGCACTATTTTTTATGGTATTTTCATCAAACCTCAGACCGGTGAAACTTCTATAAAACAATTCGCTACCAAAAGTGATATAATTGATGTCAACACTGATCTGAGAGAGTGGTTTTATAAGAATGTAGTAGACAAAATTTTGATTAAATTGGAGGAATTTCAAGAACGTGATTCCGGATGGGCATTATTGAAAATTCTGAACTTGAAAGTTAACATGAACAGATATAGGCCAATAAATGTTGGTGTATCAACCTATGTGGATTTACCACCGTTCATAAAGAATTCAAGAAGTGTTATCAATATCAAAAATGATGATCAATATTGCTTTTTATGGTCTGTTGTTTGTGGTCTTTATCCGGCTAAGGATAATGTGAGTCGTAAATGTTCATATCCTCATTTCAGTAGAGTACTTAAATATGAAAATATAGGTTTTCCCATCGAGTTGAAAGATATATCCAAATTCGAGTTATTGAATGAAATATCAATAAATGTTTTTGTTGTTGTTGATGAGAAACATGAGATCGCACCACTACTCTTGAGTAAGCATACATTTTCTACTCGTTTGAATTTATTAATGATATCTGGTAGAATCGATTTTCTGGACATCGATTCCGATGATGATGATGAACATTTCTACCATTTCGCATACATAAAAAATGTATCTAGGTTAGTTTCTCGACAAGTCGGTAATGTAAAAAATAAAAAATGGATATGTGATAGATGTTTGAATCATTTTCAGAGTGAATTTAATTTACAAAAACATTTGATTGATTGCAGAAATTTAAATGATACAAAAGTTTTAATGCCTGATGAGACTAATAACATTATGAAATTCAGAAATTTCAAAAATAGAGAACCTGTACCCTTTGTCATATATGCAGACATCGAATGTATACTGAAGGAATATGATCATAACAAAGGAAATACACATTTGTATCAAAAGCATGAACCATTCAGTGTTGCTTTTTATCTGAAATCAAATCATGAAGAAAGGATTGCATCGGAATTCAGATGTTATACTGGTCAAGATTGTATGGATTGGTTTGTTGATCAACTAAAACGAATTGCACAAGAAATACATTAGTTATATAAACATATAGAGCCAATAAAAATGACTGTGGACGACCGAAATGATTTTTTATCAACCAATACTTGTCACATTTGTAAGAAATCGATCACTTCTCCCAACGATAAGGTGAAAGACCATTGTCATATCACTGGCAGATATAGAGGAGCCGCACATAATTATTGTAATAGATTATACCGAAAATCACAAACCATTCCTATTGTAATGCATAATTTATCAGGTTACGATGCGCACTTCATAATTAAATCACTTTGTACGAGAATAGAAGGAAATTTGAGTTTATTGCCTCTGAATAAAGAACGCTACATTTCATTCACAAAATATGTTTCAGGTTCAAATATTCAGTTGAGATTTTTGGATTCATTCAGATTTATGTCGAGTAGTTTGGATAATTTATCCTCTTATCTTGATGATAAGCAAAAAATCGTTACCAGGAAATATAATCCTGACGATTATAAATTCAGACTGGTTACGAAAAAAGGTGTTTTTCCATACGATTATCTGAGTACTTGGGAAAAATTGAATGAAACATGTTTACCTACACAAAATGAATTTTATAGCTTGATCAATAATAAAGATATTTCAGATGATGATTATAATCATGCTCAAACTGTGTGGAGGGTATTCAATATCAATAATCTGAAAGAATATGCTGAACTATATTTGAAAACGGACGTAATGCTGCTTGTTGATATTTTCGAGAATTTTAGAATGATGTGTTTGAAAACTTATGAATTGGATGCATTGCATTATTATACAACACCTGGTTTGGCTTTTGACGCAATGTTGAAGGTGACAAATGTCGAATTGGAATTGTTTACAGATCCTGACATGGCCTTATTCATTGAGAGAGGAATAAGAGGTGGAATTTCACAGTGTAGTAATAGGTATGGAAAAGCAAATAATAGTTATATGGGTGAACTGTATAAAACAGAAATTCCTACGTCATATCTGATGTATTTCGATGTTGTTAACTTATATGGCGAAGCGATGACATCAAAACTTCCATATGGGGGTTGCGAATGGGTTTCTCCAGAGGAGATATACAAAGAAGAAAAGAATCCTGGAATTGGATATATCCTTGAAGTTGATTTACATTATCCTAAATCATTATTTGATCTACACAAAGATTTACCATTGTGCCCTGAACATTTGGTTCCACCATCTTCGAGTTATGAATCACCAAAATTATTAACAACGCTCTATGACAAACAAAAGTATATCATTCACTACAAAGCTCTAGAACAATGTAAACGATTGGGTATCGTTGTAAGAAAAATTCATAGGTGTTTGAAATTCAAACAGTCGGACTGGTTGAAGAAATATATAGATCTTAATACGGAATTGAGAAAACAAAGTGTAAACGATTTCGAGAAGAACTATTTCAAGTTGATGAATAACGCACCATATGGAAAAACAATAGAAAATGTAAGAAAATATAAAGAGGTGAAACTGGTGACTAAATGGGCTGGAAGATATGGTGCCAAATATTACATTGCACAACCTAATTTTCACAGCTGTGTTATATTCGGTAAGGACATGGTGATAATTGAAATGAACAAACTCAAAGTAACTTTGAATAAACCAATTTTCATAGGAATGTCTATTTTAGACATATCAAAAACAGTTATATATGATTTTCACTACAATTATATCAAGAAAAAGTTCAATAATAATGCTAAATTACTTTATACTGATACAGATAGTTTGATATATCATTTTATTGATATTGATGATATTTATATGGATATAAAAAATGATTCACATAAATTTGATACATCTGAATATCCTGAGGATAATGTATTCGGTATTCCTCTCAAAAACAAAAAAGTACTCGGTCTGATGAAAGATGAAAATAATGGAAAAATAATGACTCACTTCATCGGCTTGAGATCGAAAATGTATGCTTTCAAAATCTTTGAAAAGAATGATGAAGAATCCGTCACGAAAAAAGCTAAGGGTATCAAGAAGGCTGCACTAAAAGAAATAACATTCGATGATTATTACAAATGTTTGTTTCATAAAACGCAAGTACAAGTTATTCAAAATTCAATCATCTCTAAGAAACACGATGTATTTTCAATTTCACAAAAAAAAATTGCATTGAGTCCCTATGATGATAAGAGAATTGTCAATTACATTCATACAGACACAATACCGTGGGGATTCAATGATTTCTCATGTAATCAATAAAGTCACGTTCCATTTTATTTTTTTCATTCATAGAATATTTTTCATTCCAAGAAGAGATTTGAAAAATTCAATAGTCATACAACAACTAAACGTATCAAACTAGAATCCGTTCCAAATAAAGACAACAACTCTTTGAAAAAATTCGGAACTCAATGGTGCAATGGTTGTGGCAGATTCTTCTGTTTTTGCGGACAATCGATAGACAACCCACTTTCGTATCATACATTGCACATACAGTAGAGGAAACAGTATGTGCCGTTTGCAGAAAATTACTAAGACAACAACCTATACGAAATACCAACGACAACAACAATGATTGGAATCCAAAAACAATCATATTAACATGTCCTACATGTTTGCAACAACGTCCCTGTACAAAGACAAAACGAATCGAATGGAGAAAATGTAATCATGAAATCAATTTCCTTTTGACTATAATCATTCTTTAATTTTTTTTTTCTCTCTCTAGTCTGATTGTCATCATCATCATCATCATCATCATGTGCCTGTGGAAATGTGGACTTTGCGGTGTCACTGGTAGGATGGCTGCGGCAGCATGCAGGTGTGAAAGAATACAAGGACTGACACTGTGTTGGAACTGCGATCCCGATACGAAACACCGTCAACATGCATAGAGGAAGCTCTCTCTGCATATTCTCATCGAGGACCTCTTTGTGGAACTACAATTATATTACTTCAATTCCAACCTCATCACATATCAATAGTGAAATGTGCATATTTTAATAATGAATAAAAAAAAGTCTACACACTGAATTTTTCCTTACAAGTTTCTCTCTCTCTCTCTCTCTCTCCATCATTCCTCAAATGAAATATTGTCGAGGCTCGGCTCGGCTAGTCAGACTCTTTGATTCTGATTCCAGGGGCCGCCGCCGCCGCCGCCGGAATCGGGATAACACACCAACGTCCATCATCATCATAGACGTGGCAGGTGAATTTTTTTTTTTGATTTAGGGGTTACGAAACGAGTCCGATGCAAACATTCAACAACAACAACAACCAATCTTACAACAACGATTGTGGCTCAATTCGTATAGTGTTTGCTTCACAAACCAGCGGTCCCGTGTTCAAATCCCCAAGATGGACGAATCACTTTCTTTTTTTTTTTTTTTCTATTTCAATTTCTTACTCTTTCATTATACAGAGTAGGGCTTCAGTGACTCCTCTTCCTCCCCCTCCCCCCTCCCCCTCCCCCTTCTGGTCATTGACGATATTTCTTAAGATTTCTTCTTCTGCAAGAAGTGACGTCACACCTGCGGGACCCCCCTATTACCAACGAGAGCTCGAGAACTGGATGGACTTCAATTTGTAGCGACACCTAGCGGAAAGTAGGGGGTACCTACGATCCAAAACCCCGCTTGCTCTACTACTATAAACAATAATCAGGTGACTTCAAGAAATAAGTAATATAAGTATATCAGATCTAGATGTAAGAGAGAGAACAATTGCACTTAGCCATCAAATATTGAATGGGAAGGAATTATTATTTACAGACCCATCACATCTCCTTAAATTATTTCCGTTGATTCAAAGAAAGAGCAAAAATTAAAGAGAATATAATAATATAGGAAGTGCATCAGGAATAGTATTAGTATATTAGCTGTTCTCGTTACATCACCAAGTTCGTCATTGAGTTAATCTTGATTCTTCTTCCGCCTTTGTTGATGGATACTTGACCATTGAAGGACCACGTTTTCAACACCAAACACTGTTTTCGCCTCTGTTAGCAAAGATTTTCTGAGCTTCGTTAGGTCTTCGGCTATGTAAATTTTCGTTCTCTTGAAGTTCTTCAAAATTTCGCGTTTCAGTGCAGTATTGGAGAGTTTTACAATCGCAGGTCTTGGTTTGTTAAGTTCAACTTTGCCAATTCGGTGGGCATCTTTTATATCAGAATTTACCAGTGACAACGTAGTTTTGGAATTTAGTAACTCTAACAGTTTGATATCGAGATGTTCCCCTTTTTCTTCCGGTACCCCGTATAAACATATATTTTTAATTTCACCTCGTTGTTGAATATCATCAAATCCTTGTTCTAAATGAATCACTTTTTGTTCCAAATCGTGAATCATACTGTTTTGTGTTTTTACTTCCTCTTCGAGACTCCTAATTTTTTGTTCTATACTATCGGATATCTTTTTTGTTAGCTGGCTAATGAATACATTGTCTGAGAAGAATTGATTGATGGAATCTTCGACCAAAGTCGTTATTTCAGATTCATTCCTGGTTGACATTTCACTATGTAATAGTTACTTAGTTCGATATTCAAACTATGCTTGTTAATTTCACTCTTCTGTTATTTGTTTCTGGGCTGTTCGACTGGCACTTTAGGCAGAGCGATTTCTAAGCAACTACACTGTTCGAGACATCTGAACTGATGAGTATGAAGACATTTCACAGGGTTTGCTGCTTGCTGGATATAGGGCAGATATCACAGCCCAAGCAAGAAAATGCTGGTCCTGATTCACTACGTTCACTACAGCCTTCTTATTTTCTATGGAACTTGATAGTTTCATATAGGAACAAAATCCTCGTAGCGGGCTGTACTTATTGATATTGATTTCAATGAATAATATTTCTTCTAGACCCCAACCTGCAACAATGGAAACAATATATATTCACCGGAATCACGCTCCTCGAATTCTGTTGTTTGGTTTATCATAATTTCGTTGGATGTGTCGACGGCTTCTGAATTGAGAGATGAACCTATGATGTGATTTGGTGCCATGAAAGATTTAACATAGTGAAGATCTTGAGCTTGTAGGACATATCTACCAAATATTTCCATGTTGACCTTGATAGCATGATGAATGGATAGTATATTTTCCAACAAGGATAATATCGTCGCCTTATTTTCAGCGAAGAACGTATTTTAATCCAATATCCCTGTCGTACATTCCAGTCTACAGCTGATGATGCGACATTTGAATGCACTTTTAATCACGTATACACCATCTCTATATTTGATGCGAGCATTCTTGCGGTGTTGTAACGTCCTTTTTATGCGACCTCATTTCATCCATTGGGACGTTTTCATTGCAAACCACACATGTTGAGACACCCCTAGACGTGGATGTGTGAGAAGTGATATCGCTTAGGCGCGACTTCTTTGCAACGGGTTGGCCTACATTTCCCACACATGTTCCTGTCATTTGGTGTCGACGTAAATTGTCTGTGCGTGTGAAAGTCTGGAAACAATTGTTGCAGGATAACATTGTCACCACTAATCAATAGTGACAAAAGGATTGACTTGAGAGCTAACGTGACGACAAAAGTGCGCTCTCATTCGTTCGACAGTTATTTTTATAGAGAGGGAGCCCCACCACACTACTACCGAACGGCCTTGAGGTGAGGCGTGCATCTCCAAGGTCGCTCTCTAGTACAATAATAACCTTCCAGGCCAATTTCCTTTCGAGGTCACGGAACACGCTCAAGGTCATTCGCCCCAAGGTCATGTACATTTCCACACCACTCCTCAAGGACAGAACCCCCAAGAGCGCTTCTCAAGGTCACTCCCCCCAAGGTTATACCTCTCTGACCTTGGGGAGAGACCCAGAAACGGCAAAGATCTCCTACTGTAGATTATCACAATTGTCGTCGATGTTTTTCGTCGTGACCAGAACGTCTTGGGAGGAGTAGCAAGCTGCCGTTGGCGATGACACTGCGAATAAAGGTATGAACTATTTTTTTCAAACAATTGTTCTCTCTTTCAAATGTTTCAACAATCATCATTCCTATCATCATTATCTTTCCTATTATTTCCTAATGAAAACATTTTTTTATTCCTTGCAGATCCCGCTACCATCTATCCACGTCATGATCCTCCATTTCGGCCCTGTACCATTCCGAATTGAAAGTGTTTACTTGATAATGAATTCGCAATTTTCAAATTTCACGTGTATTTTCTCAATTCTGAATAATTCCATGAATATCATTCGAAAAAAACTGGATAAATTCATATAAAAATAAAGGTGATAAATGACAGTTGAATAAGAAATGCTCCTCGAGTTGATCCAAGAAAATTTGCAAGTATTTTCAACTCTTCATATTTTTTCAATCTTTTTCGTCTGTTGACAACACGAGAAAAATGTATGATGTTCAAAGAACATCATGTTAGCCAGTGGTGAGCTGTTGATGATGTAGATGAAGATGTAGAAGCTGAGAAGATGTAGTGACTCCTTCCGTCAGGAATATGATGAAAAATATATTTTGAAGAATACACATCCACACAGATCAAAGTTGAGTTCTGGAAAAAGTGAGGGATGTATTTATATCATCTTTAATTTTCATATTTCATATACAGGGTGAGTCAAAAATGTGTACCGAGCTTTCTGGGGGTGATAGACCATTGAAAAATAAGTGTAGTTTGATGATTCAACTCATGGCCCAAAATGCATATTAAGGGAGATATATCCTTATAAAGTTGATAAAATTGAAATAATTTCTCCGCATAACTTCTGAACGATGAAATCCACCTGATTGAAATTTTGTGCATGAATGTATGTTGTCAGAATACATTTTTTCGTCACACTTCCACATTTCTGATATTGTTATAAAGGGTGTTTTCAGAGAGTGAGTCATGATTTTTTGTAGAAAACTTTTTTTTCTGTATTATTTTCGGTGAAAAAACAGGAGCATTCAATGGAGCGAAGAAAAAACATGAAAAAGGTACTCTTATTCAAATACAAAAAATTGAGCCGTTCGTGAGATATTTGAGTTTTTGTAGTTACATGATATCAGCAGATTGATTTTATTCATCGCGAGATTCATCGGTATAACGATTTTTCAGCAGCATTTGCATTTCCGAAGCACTCGCCAAGCATTAGAAGCATATCAGAGAACGAATAACCTGCCATATTTCTTAAAATCTCAGTTGATAATCGCAGTGATAAATGACACAGAAAAACCACACGAACAAATCGACTACAACAATGTTGACTCGAATGTTGATGACATGAACGTCAAAATTGAGAACAGAATTATTCATCATGGCCTGCTAAAATATTGTTACCGATGAATCTCGCTATGAATAAAATTAATCTGCTGATATCATGTAACTACAAAAACTCAAATATCTCACGAACGGCTCAATTTTTTGTATTTGAATAAGAGTACCTTTTCCATGTAAATTTTTTCGCTCCATCAAATGCTCCTGTTTTTTCACCGAAAATAATACAGGGAAAAAAGTTTTCTCCAAAAATCATGACTCACCTTCTGAAAACACCCTTTATAAAAATATCAGAAATGTGGAAGTGTGACGAAAAAATGTATTCTGACAACATACATTCATGCACACAATTTCAATCTGGTAGCTTCCATCGTTCAGAAGTTATGCGGAGAAATTATTTTAATTTTATCAACTTTGGAAGGATATATCTCCCTTAATATGCATTTTGGGCCATGAGTTTAATCATCAAACTACACTTATTTTTCAATGTTCTATCACCCCCAGAAAGCTCGGTACACATTTTTGACTCACCCTGTATATAGTGATTCGAAAAACCTCTCATCAATTTTTCGATAAAATTCAATTAGAGGTCAGTGATCTGAAAAATTGTATACTATGTACAAAATCTATCAAGAAACTCATCAATCATTCATGAAGAAATCGAAAATTCTGAATTTTTTCTATCTTTGAAAGCACTGATGAAAGAATATCATCATTTTTTGATGGCGTTGATAGTTTTCCTAAACGAAAAAAGAACAATACCAACCAGCACGAACAACTAAAAATAATAATAATAATATTAATAATAATAAATCGGCTTCATTAACGAGGTGCTAAGCACATATACATAGCATAAGAAACTCATTTTGGCGAAGTCTAGCTGAGAGCTATTCACTCTACCAAATAAGATTCCTAAGGAAAAGGGGAAACTAGTAACAAATCTGTAGATTGTAGACTTTTTGTGTGTAGGTAGATATAGTTATTCATATAATATTAGGTATAATTTTGATGAACTGTAATGGGTTGTTTCTCCTGTGACGTGGGTGGATTTTCACTGGTTGTTCAATAATAACTGTTTATATTTGTATTTGATTTTTTTCATATTCAGAAGTATCCTTCGATTCGCCATATTCAGCCATTCAGTTTCCTTGAATTTGTCCGAAATACAGTCATACTTTCTGATACCAAAAATCAAACGACAGCAAGAGTTCTGGACTTTTTGTATCCGATTTCTATCGAATGATAAAAGGCATGGACCATATATAAAATCACCATAATTAAAATGACTCAGCACTAATGAATCGCATAACATTTTTTTCAACTTTACACTCATAATATGGCGGCTGCCATATAGAGACTTCAGAGATGAGTATGCTTTTTTCATCAAGTTCTTGATGTGTTCTGAGAATCTGAGTTCTGTGTCTAGCTGTATACCTAAATTTCTAGCTGAATCCACAATGCTTAGAATATGACCGCCTACCTTGACATTAAGATTTCCAGCAATGATGTTTCTTTTAGCCTGAGTGCCAAAGCACATGAGTGTAGTTTTTTCAGAGTTTAGTTGGAGATCATGTTCGTTAGACATTTTTTTGATGAGGTCGAGGTCTTGTTTGATGAGTATTTGTATATTCTGGTGATCGCCAATATCGAAATGTTTGTATAGTTGAGTATGAGTATGATGTAGTTTATCAGGAGTATAGATGATGAAGATAAGCGATCCAAGAATAAAATCTTGAGGAACACCTGAGTATATATCCAAAGATGAGGAATATTGTCCATTTATACGAACTCTTTGTGATCTTCCTAATAAGTAAGACCAAATGAGGAGAGCTGCATTATCCTCAAACCCATAATAACGTATTTTGGCACAAATTAATTCATGGTTGATGATACCAAAAGCTTTAGAGAAATCTAACAATACAAGTAGGCTAACCAGATTCTCATCCAAGGATGCAAATATATTAGTAGTAACCGATGCCATCTGAGATTTTTCATTATCAAATAATCGATAGAGGAAAATTTCAGCGTTAACTTCGTGCCAAATTGATGAAAAAAAAAATCACAATGATTTTCGATAATATTGAAAAGTTTCCTGAAGAATCAATCTGAATTGTCAATCGACTTCGAAGATATTTCCGGAATCATTTCATCTCCTTTAGTACAAATTGAAGAATATAATCGAATATCTACTGTGTGCTGAATTCATCAAAAAACTCATATAATATTTGATAAAATCCATAGTTGTTGTGAAAGAATGATCTGAAAAAAAAAATATGGAATTTTTCCAACTTCCTTTCCTATAATGATGTGAAAAATATTATCGTTCACATTGTGAGAAGACGAAATATTATTCCTTGATCTAATCTATATTTATTCTGTGAAAAATTGTGAACTACCCAAATCGACTTTGAAAAAAAAAAAAGATTTTTCCATCTTCATTACTGTTAATCGAGAGAGATATCATTGTATAATCCGTGCAAAGCTTATCCGAAAACCAAGATTTTCTGCGAGGAACAACATGGGCGTATTTCCAATTCTTTTGGAAGGGTACAAGTGTGGAAAAAAATTTATTAAAAATCAAAGAATGACGGTAAATTTTTTCCAAAGATAGATTCGTTATGAGAAAAGAATTAGAAAATCAAGTGGTGTGGGTGAAATTTTTTTTGGGGGATTCTCGATTTTGTTTTCATTTTGACAGTGGCGTAGAGGGTGTTTTAGGATGTCGATGAATGTTTTCTCGAGTAGCAGGCGCTTCCGGAAAAATCTTTGACAATTTTTGGTATGGGTCTCCATCGGTTCGAGAGCTTTCGGAGAGTGAAAAGAAATTCTATTTGAAAAACTTGAAAGAATTGATATCTCCGGGGTTTTCAGAGACGAGGAATCGTTCAAAAATATTTTTGAGCCCTCTCGATTTTTTTCAAGGGTACGTTATGCGTTTTCGGGGGGACGAAAAACGTGAAGAAATTGAAATCATTTTTTTCGGATTTTTCGCACAGAAATCGAAGTTTATCGAAGTTTTTGATTTCGAAATTTTTTCATGTTGTCTTGGATTCAAATTGTTTTAACATAAAAGGTATCACAGATATCGATTCCATTCTTGCGTCATTCGAAAGAGATCATTCGAGCGAAGAGTGTGTTCCATTAACGTTCCTCAATTTCCATAAACGAGGGAGCAGTGATTTTCAGAAGAAAAAATATTTCAATAAGAAAACGTGCAATTTTTCTGAACGTCTCGAAAAAATACTAAACGATCGGAATTCGTCCAGCTGTCCGATTCATAATCAGTTCACATGAAAGTGCTTCCTATCAAATTTTCGAGAAATCCTGAGCCAAAAAGTTTTTCGACCAAAAAATCTCCGCATATAGATCCCTGTGAAAAAAATTTTGAGATTTTTTTCATCGAATTTTCGATTTGAAATAATTCTATTCCCATGTATTCCGATCTGCTGAATGAGGAGATGTCATGAAATTCAGGTAAATAGTCCATGGTTCTCGAATTATTTGAAAAATTATTTCGGCAGCGCCTATTAAAGAAACACTCTGTATCATCAGTGAAGAAATAACCATCGTGATACAAATCAGATGTTGGGATTCGTCAATCCACGAAGTAACGATATACAAAGTTATGAAAAAGTAATATGTGCAAAAATTTTGAAAAATATATTCTATCAAGAACTAAAAATTTTTTTTCGAGGAGATAAATGTCATTTTCGTTCTCTGCATGTCAAAATACGCCCTATAAAATTTTTCCCGACGATTCTGGTCAAAGTGTCTGAAATGGACCTAAATTCCACGAAATTCTGGAAAAACGTCACGAGGAATTGTTCCGGTTCCAAATCACACCACTTTCGTAGATTTTAACGCGCTGATTATGAATCTCTCTCGTTTTTGACGATATCTCCAACCGTTACCAAGATATCGATTTTCAAAGTTGCAACTTTTTGATTTCGAATGTTTTTTTAGATTCAAATTGTTATAACAAAAAAAGTATTACACATATCGATTTGATTTTTGCGTCTTTCGAAAGGAGACATCCAAGCGTAGAGTGTGTCTCATTTACGTTCCTTAATTTCGAGAAACGAGGGAGCAGTGATTTTTCAAAAAAAAAAATTCAATAAAAAATCGTGCAATTTTTTTAAACGTCTCGGAATATTACTAGACGATCGAAAGTCGTCCAGCTGTCCGATTTTCCATAATCAGTTCACACGAAAGTACTTCCCATCAAATTTTCGAGAAATTCTGAGACAAAAAGTTTTTCGACCAAAAATTTCCACGAAAAAACTTTATTCCTATGTATTCCGATCCGCTGAATGAGAAGATGTCATGAAATGCAGGTGAGAAGTCCATGGTTTTTGAAATATTCATATTGGAATTTGAAAAAATCGATTAGTTCTGTTCGAAAAATTATTTCGGCAGCGCATATTGAAGGAACACTCTGTATAATCTTTGGAGAAATTACTAGTAAGTGATATGTGCCAAAATTTTGAAAACTATATTCTCTCAAGACCTGGAGATTTTTTTCTAGAAGATAGATGTCATTATCGTTCTCTGCATGTCAAAATACGCCCTATAGAATTCTTCCCGACGATTCTGGTCGAAGTGTCCGAAATGGACCGGAATTTCACGAAATTTTGAAGAAACGTCACCTGACATTCTCCCGGTTTTGAACCACACCATTTTTGTAGATTTTGATGCGCTGATTACAAATCCATGTCATTTCTGACAATATCTCCAACCGATACCGATACATTGATTTCAAAGTTGCAACTTTTTGATTTCGAAATTTTTCTATGTTTTCTCGGATTCGAATTGTTATAACAAAAAAAGTATCACAGATATCGATTCGATTCTTACGTCATTCGTCATTCGTCATTCAAAGAAAAAATTTTCAATAAAAAATCGTGCTATTTTCTTTGAACGTCTCGGGAAAGTATTAAATAATGAATGTCTGATATTTTTTTCATCGAATTAGAATATGTCGTTAAACTTCTGGTGGAAATTTCATAGTTTCAGAGATACTTGAATCTGATATGGAAAAATTATCGATTAGTTCCGTTTGGAGGATTATTTTGGTAGCACCTTCTCCAGTATAACACTCTATATAATTAGTGGAGAAGTGATGAAATTGATGTAATAAACTAGCTGGTAGAGCTACTCCTATCCTTCTCCCGTGTTAGAATTTCTTGATATTGGCCAACCTTGATAAACATGAGATGGCGTGGGCGAAACTGTAAAAACTGTGAAATCTGCCAGCCGAGTTCTCAACCAAATTTGCAGAGACACGTTTTTGAATTTGTCAGTGTCGCCAACAAATGTTGGTATATTCTATGAGGTTATGTGTGATGAGCATTTCACTTTTTACTGTTTTATTAGTTTTTTTTCTTAAAAAACGGAGATTTACAAGGTTTATGGAAAGGAGTTTTATTCTATTTTGTTGCGAATCAGAATGAAATACAAAAGCTAGATAACATTTTTACCTCCATATGAAAACCTGAGAGGGATTCATGTTTCTACTGTGCAAGGCGGATTGATCTGGTGTAAAAATAAATGTAATGATCGTTTCAGACTTCAGAGTGATATATTTGTATTTTGAGAGGTGAGTATCAAGTTAATACTTCTTATATATAATCTTGTATTGAATAAGGTATATGTAGTTATGCATTGGAATTGATTATCAATGCTGATTCATACTTCGTGTATTTTCAGGATTATTTGCATACCCTAGGATTCTGTGATTGAAATAAAAGATAAGGTGAGTACTCAAAAGACTTTATTCATTAATAATTGCTGCATCAGCAGTAATCACAATAAGTTGCAAATTACAAATGAGAATTAATCAGTCCAGTTGAGACTCAATCAATAAAGTTGCTCATTTGAGTCAGATCACAATCACTCCGAGAATCTTATCTACTGATATTATACAGGTACATCAAAGTAACAGCTATGCTTGAATTATCTTGAACTGTTATTGTTTTTTTAATACATTTATGATATCAATCAAGTGAGACTTCTTGGAGTAGGTAATAGTAGAGTAGGTATCAGATATATTCATAACAGGATGATGTCTTGCTATCTTGCTATCATTGCTATCATTGCTATCATTGCTATCATCTCCACAAAATTATTCAAGGAAATAAGAATATCAACCAAAGATACACTCAATGATCTAGTTTGGTCATCTTCAGTGATATAAACTGCTTGTCAGCTGCAATGGAATGATCTACTTTTCTAGAAAATTATATTAGGAGGCAAAAAAGGTAAAAAGTCTTCTCATATCAAAATATAAGTATCAAATTCACTTGATTTTCAGCTGAAAAATTTAATCTTATTTCACATCTCGTTGAGTGGATATCTTTGGTACCTCTGTAACTCCTGCAAATTTGATTACTCTAACTCAATACTGTATACTTGGTATTCGATACTCAATTATACTCTTTATAATTGTGGATGTGGTTTTTGCAATATGATTCAACAAGAGATGTCTTGATCACATCATCATCTAAAAACATCATCCTAGTTTAGTTTTGCAAGCTTTGATAATTTTTTTGCTTTATTCTCTATGTTTCTTTTTTTTTGCTCTGCTGAACAACAAATGCTCAGTCTGGCATCTACAGTTATTTGAATTATATTTTTACTCGAAGTAATTTTGTGATTGTGACACCCTAAAAGCACTCTAGGTTGATGATAATTTTTCGGGAATAATAGATATTGATGATAAAAATGAGATGATTCGGGTAGATGGGAATGTGAGGAATCCTCTACTTTTCATTTGAATAAATGCATTGAATTTTTCATTTCCATCTCCACAAATTGTCTCTAAGCATTCTTGACATGTTGTGGATACCTTGACCTTTTTCAAGATGTACCCACAGAAGTAGGCAAATGCTTCCTCTATATTTTCAAATTCCTCCTCATAGTCATTCAGAGTGGCATTTTCATCTGATTTTATAGTGATATCAAAAACGCATTTTATTTTCTTTTAGTTTGCCTATTGTTAAAAGAAACTTATTTTCTTTTAGTTTGCCTATTGTTGAAAGAAACTGGATCATTTCACCACCTGTTACATTACTTCCTCTGGTTGGTTTAACTAATGGAAATAAAGACATCAGCCTGAATATTTGGCCCACTTGAATGGATTCTGGGTGACTATTACAACCCCCTGCAGCTCTCATCATCCCAAAGTAATGCTAAGAAAAAAAAATAGGTATAGATATATTCAAATATTTCATATTGTTTCATAATAGTAAGGATATATTTCATATTTCATTCACTAAAAAAAGAAAATACTAGAGACGAGAATATGTGATATATTCTGAAGCTACCAGTTCTTTTTTTAAACTCTTCAGTTAGGTACCTGTTACTTTAACCAGCTTTAACTCAATAAATTTATCAAAGTATAAATGCATGAACTGTAATAAGCTGCAGTGTTCAGTAGATATTCCATTGTTATTCAGTTTCAAAGTCATTGCAGGATAATTTAATAAAATCAAGTATCATTCAGATTCAGAGAAAAATAGAAAATTGATGAACATTGAGAACTTTGAACAGTGAAACTCTTGAGTGTCTTGTCTCCAGAATTTGATACAAGGAAATAATCTAATGCAGTTTTCTATTACTTCTAGGAGAATTGATGATGGTGATGATGATGAAAGATGGTCTTGGTTCATCCTAGCTGTCATGAAGTACTGAAATCCAAGCCCTGAGAGGTAACCAGTTCAATCCAATGTACAGGATATTGTGGCTTTCAACCCTTCGACAAAAACTTGTCAGGTGATGAACAGTCTTCCCACAATCCCAAATAGATGAGAAAATTTTCCAATTCCTACAAAGATATTAGCACTTATTCTGCCACTACTGATCTTTGTATTATTCCTCTGAATATTCAACATTGAACTGAATTTATAATTTACCCTGTATCTATCAGAAGATCATTTTTTCCACAGTGTTGAAAACGGGAGCAGATTCGTTCCCGAAACGTCCACAAAGATATGTAGAAGTTTTGATTTTATTAAAAGTACGGTTTCATTTCCAAATTTTGAAAATTCAAGGTGTCACTGACAAATAGAGAATTTTTCTTTCAGGTACCTCTCTGGAAGGTAAATTCAAAAGCAGTGACACTTTGGGGGGCAGTCTACAAAACTGTCCTCACTACAAATATATCAAAATAATTATTATAACTTCTATTTCTATTCTTCGAAACGACTAGAGAAAATCCCAAAAATCTAGGAAAATGATTTTTTATTGTGATATATACCTGAAATATCCTTTTTTTTCTAGGTTATTTCTGAGGCATTTGATGAGATATGGAAAATCGGAACACATCCTCAGTTTCCTGGAGGCATCCATTGGATGTTCACACCATGGCTGTGAACAGTTTTGTATCCTCATACATTTCCACATCGTTCTATTCCAAGCTGCTCCATCACTCGTGATTACATCAATGAGAAGACCAGCATTCTCACACAAAATCACACATTCCGAAATTAGTTTTGCTTGGAGTTCACCAGTGATATTCCCTTTCATCAGAAAACATCCCAAAGCCTGCAAGCCATGACCAGGAAATGGCTGGAACATAATCACAAGTACATGATCTCCTTATCGATCCTCCATGCCATTAGGAGTGAATTCACCAAGATCCACAAATCCCACGAATTCCATGGTATTTTTGTCAAATTTTCCAGTAGGAGTGATTTTATATTCATCTACTAATAAACATCCATGCTTCTGCCATTCTGCCATATTCTTAGTTTTTTCTTTTATCATTGCAAAAACCTCCTTTTTGGAACCAAATGTTCCATCTATATTTCTAATGTACCTATTGGAAAAATATGTTGTGAATATTTCATTATTTCCATACATTGTAAAAATAACTAACTTACCTTGAGAGAGTGCTAGTTGATGGTATTGCCATAATTTGTTTATCTCTCATATAATTATAAAGCTTTGGGCTCTTAATTTTCATGAGAATGCAATTATAAACCCATTCCAAGGTGTATCTTCTTTCTGCCTGCAGATTTATGCAGATTTTAAACAAATTTTCATCTTTTCTTTTTGAACTTCTGGCAAAGTTTCAAGAAGTTCATCAAGCTTAACCACATTGGCATTTTCCTTCCTCAGATTGACAAATGTGCATTCTTTCTTGACAAGTAAGCCATGTAGTTATATTTGTGTTTTTTGTTAGTTGTTATTTTATTTCATTTTTCTTGTCTTTTCTTAAATAACGATTTATTACTTGTGCATGCTCTGTGATAATTATAACTTGGAATAAGCACTGAACATGATATGCTGTTGCCATTGCATATTTTTCACGTATCCATTTTATTGATCAGCTCTTGAAGTTTTTCTAATGTAGTAATGGCATATTCTAGATTAAAACGTTTAGCTCCTGCGTGGGCCGTAATCAGTGAGCAGCCTAAGATAATGGATCTCTCAGTTGAAATTCCAAAGTCATTATGAATCTCAGTTTTGTGCAGGGTTCAAGTAGGAACTGGAAAGGGATTGTGGATTGGCTGCAGAGGAATCTTGTTCACTACAAGAGAGAGAAAGAACAATATAATTGAGTAATTAAGAACAAAAAATTATCCAACAAAATACATTTTTTTGAAATGTTTTTTTATTTATTCAGCCTTATCATATAATTGCCTATCCAAAAAATCCAGATGAAATTGACATCATTGAATGCATGCATAATCATACTAGTGAACCTTATATAATTAATCAGTTCAGTTAGAAATATTTCTGTTTCCATATACCATCCATAAACCTGCTTGGCATTTTTATATAATGGTACTTAAATTCGGTATTAGAGTAATAACAGAACCAATGTATTTAGAGCGAGGAATAATACCTTTGAAAATTCAAGAGGTTGATTATTTGTATGAAAAAATACCAAATATAGGTACATACTGTGTACATATCTCAAGAGCTGATGACCTATACCCGATAGTCCAGAGTTGTCTCTCCATAGTTCCTTTTGGAGGAGGTTGATGAATATCATTATTTCATCCCCAAATTTTGCATCTATTTAAAAAGGTAATCTTTTATAGTATTACGATGAACCAAGCCGTTTCTGATTAATTCATGTTTGAGAGGGGCATATTTACCTTATTTTCTATTCGAGAGGAAGTTAACACATTAAGGTACCTACCCTTATTTCTCAATACACCATCAGCCATATATAGGGATATTGAAAGACAAATTTTGACTGTCTGTATATTTAAGAGAAGATTCATGACGGGTACGCTGGTTATGATTTCAAAAAATACAAACATTTTCAGTGGTGCGGCACCTTTCTTCAATTTATTCTTCCCAATGGCATCGTTTTGAAAATTTTTTTCACAGACATATCCATTCGGGGGCAACTTATGCAAGTAGAAATACTCCATTTCAGCAATTCTTCTTTGTCCTGAAATCGGAAACGTATCAGCCTACACTGCTCTTCCTGATCATTATGAATGCTCATCAAATGATGAATTCATTTGAATATTCATACTAACTTTGGGTACTGAAAACATTCGGAGTTCCGAATTTTTATGTGTTCCACACAAGTTCAATGAATTCAATCGGTTTATTCACAATGAAACTCACATTCAAGATTGTCTTCACGTGGGAATTGATAAATGTTCTTCAATGGAAACTAGAAGAAACAAAAATTTTGTATTTGTACCGCGTCCAAATTCTAACTGTTACGGGTTGACAGCTGTCATTAACGGGTATATTTCAACCGGAATGTTGCCTGCTTTGGAACTGTTTCGTGATAATTTCTCGTTGTTCACGACATCTATTGTTGAATAAGAGAACCCCACGCCATCTGCTAGAATTCAATTGTTTTTGGACTTTAGAGTCTGACAAAACAATTGAAGAGTGGGTTCACCAGCTAGTTTATTACATCAATGAAGTGAATATTACCTCACGTTCTGTGTTCATCATTTTTGAGCAATCCGTAGGCGAGCTACCTCCATAACAACAATGAATTCCATCCAACAATTATCCACATTATATCCTAATCTATTCGTTATTCGCTAATCCAAAATTCTGGACGACTTCTGATGACTAAATTGTGAACCTACTTAGTGAGTAATCAATAATGGATACGTGTGCGTTTTATCAATGAATCATCGTTATTTGAGCGTGCTTGTGCGATATCAGAGAATATTGGTGGATTATGTTGTGCACTCATTGTATTTGTAGATCTGTGTGTCGAGCGAACTTCGAAAGTAGGACTTTAAGCGAATAATTTTTTGGATAAGCCAAACTCGACACAAGAATGAAATTATGCTTTGAGTACTTTCATAAACATATATAGTTTCAGGGTTGAGATACTCAAAATAATAATGAGTGGAGAACCGAGTCAAAATACTGGCACAACTAGGAAGACATTGCATAAAACTAACTGTTATTTTTAAAACTGTATTCTTCCAGGAAAAATAAATATAGGACATACCCATGCGTTCCCAAGAAGGATGCTTCTGAAGTCCATGTCAAGAATGATTATGGTATACTTGAGAAAGTTGATCGAAGTATAACATGAAAATTGGCCATTTCCATGATTAGTAGTAATACCTACCCTACCATCGTTCAGTACCTGTCGAAAGTCTTTAAATAACAACTATATAAACTAGGTGGTTAGTTTATTCCTGAAATAATTACATAGCATTGGGTGTTCTCTAGCAGACCACTCTGTACCTAATCTACACCGTCGTCGTCATCGACCTCCTTACCCCTGTTAGATTTCAGTTTTCATGAGTTCGCCGATGATGGTGATGATTTCGCACTACCACCGCCTAAGAAAGCGGTAGGAAATGGGTTGAGAAAGAAATCATCATCGTCGCCATCATCATGTAAGGTGAAATCTAAATCCATTTGCCGAGAAACTTCTTCAGACGGAAGAAATAATAGTTCGATAGCATCAACACCACCAAGTATTTTGAAGAAGTTTCTCTCTAATTGCGGCAAAATCAATCCGTACCAGCGAGGTGAGAAAAGACCTAGCTTGTACAAAGCCCTGAAATCCGAATCCCCGCCAACTGAATCGAAACAGAATTCGAATCGATCTGAAGGAAGGGTTTAACTTATTCGTGTAGATATAGTGCACCCAACCAACAAGGGTGCCGGAGATGATGCGAATGTTGTTAACGATGATGTTGCGAAGACCTCTTGATGAATGTTGATGACGGTGATGTTGGTGACGGAGAATGTGTGAGAGATAATCATAATGCGAGTATCAATATGCGCATTCAACTGCCACCACCAGTACCATTGGCCGCCATCAGGGAATATGATGATGGGTTGAAACGGTGGAATGCGAATATTGATACACTCATCGCGGCTAGTGAAGGCAAATCTCGTCAGATTTCATTGAAAAGAGATGCGTTGCTTTCACAGCTAGCCGAGTGTGATCGACAACTGGTAGAGAGTGAAAATTTTCGACGAGAATGTCAATCAGCGTTATGGTGTACTCAATAATGAGTACTTGAGACCGCTCTAGACGAATGAATGAATCAATGAATGAATGACTTTGTTAAGACGGGCGTTTCACCAAAATGGTTTGGCAGACCCTTTTTTCAGCATGCTTTCCGGCCTTGTCATGGATTCAAACCCAAAAGTAATTGAATTAGTGTAAAGAGGAAGGTTCAAATTAGGGAATGAGTATTTTTTGGAGTCAAAACTCTTCCATTTAAAAAAGTTATGGGTCATTGAAAAATGTAAACATTGTAAAATTTGTGTCTCAGAATCAAATGAAATTACCTCATTCTATGGAACCAAAATTGAGGAATGCTTCACCAAAATATCAGCATCTGAAATGCCTTCCTTCGAACTAAAAGCATGTTTGAATCTGAAATTTGACACAAGGACGCTATTTATGGTTTATTATGTTAGATTCTGAAGGAATTTCGTTCAAAGATGAAGTAGAAAACATTAATTTGCGAGTTCGGACCGGTTCGTACCCTACCTAATAGACGGCGGTACACACGTACACACGTAAACAACCAGCAGATGGCATTCACGTCGACCCGCGTTTTCAATGATACGAAAGGTTACAAGTTACACGAATGTGTTCGATTCTTGAATCATATTCATATATTACTCATTATGTATAATTCTTTTCTAATTTGTTATGGAGCAAGAATTGGTATAAAATATCGTAAGTTTCATAACCTCTATGAAACTCCTCGTGGAAGTAGAAATATTGATGCCGTGTTGCCAAATACTCGGAATTTTCGCAAGTTCGAGGATATCCAATGAAAATTAAATAATATTTGCGTCAAAAAAAATTGCTATATCAATTTTTTCACTTCTACTGGACTTCGACAATGTCTGTCTGTCCTGTCGTCCACACAGTTCTTTCCTATCACTTTGCATTTCCTTGTCTTTAGGAAAGCTATAAAACTTTGTACCAGACACAAAGCCCTTGCACTTATTGTCAACATTACAACCATACACTGGGCAGCTCATCTTCAATCAAATTTAAACTTCAAAGTTGATTATTTCGAAGAGATATTTTCTTGATTTGCAACAGTAAACACACGCAAAATATAGCCCAATAACACCAATATGGTGAAATTTCTCACAAGCTGACGTCACACTAGCCACGCCCACGTGCGTGGTAACTATGAGTCAGAATATAGTGATGATCCTTGTACATACTATCGGGGTAAAATATTTGATGCTGGGGTTCAGCAATAGAGCAACAATTGTCAATAAGATGGAAGTCAATAATTATTTACAACTACTGTTTTGCTGTGAAATATTTTATACCCTTGGCAACACTGGTTGGTACAGAGTTTGCAGATCGTTTTTGCTGGTCTCTGGCTCACTTGAGTCGTGTCCGTTGTTTTGAGACCCCGGTACAGGACACCACTAATCATTGAAGATGACTAGGAGCAGCCGTAACCGCTTCCACCACCCCCGTTGCAGCGCAACGGTCCTCAAAAAAATAAGAAAGATACTATGGGCTAGTGCCTTCCTGGTTGTCGTTTAAGGGGGATGAAAGGATTTTTGCAAGACAATCCTGTTTGGACTTATGTCGAGAGACTGACTGTGTAGGGGATAAAATGGCTTCGGACTTGACGCGTAATCGGAAAAACTTAGGAATCATAAAGATTTGCATTATTTGAAATAGTTACTATTCCTTTGATTTGAAATTTTGAGAGAATTGGCAAACATGTCTTCGAGCGACATGTTCGCTATTCTTTTTGGGCGATGTGTTGGCTTGTGTGTGTGTGTTTGTGTAGTTTGGCTTACCTGTCTGGCAACTGGTGCCTTGGACGTTTGTGGCGTTCCGCTAATCTGGGGTCGTAGTCTACGGCGTCCCTGATTAGATGGTTGTCGTGAGTCGATATTTTTTCAAACATCTTCTCGGCGTGTTGGATGATTCGTTCTCGGACTGGAGTGTGCTTGAGATCTCTGAAAATTATGTTATTTCGGACGAACCATGGGGCATTCACCATCATCCGGAGACATTTATTTTCAAATATCTGGACTTTGGCGAGGTGGGTGTTGGCGCAGTGCCCCCATGCTATTGACGCGTACGTCAATATCGGTAGGAGCACTGTTTTTAGGAGTAGGAGTTTCAAGTCGATTCTCATCTGACTTTGTCGTCCTATGATGGGATATAGGCTGGCTAGGGCTGAGTTTGCTTGGTGGAGGCGTTGGTCTATGTGGTGTTTGAATGTGAGGTAGCTATCGATGGTGACACCAAGGTACTTTGCTGAGTCCGTCCATTGAATATCTTGGTTGTTAATTCTGACGTGGTCTCTTGGTTGTTTGTGTATGCGGCGGATTAGTATCGCTTGGGTTTTCTCTGGATTTATTTGTATCTTCCATTTGTTGCACCAGGACATCAGTTCGTCAATGCTCCTTTGCAAGTAGCGAGTGACAAGCTGCGGGCTGGTGGAACGGGCTGCAATTGCGGTATCATCAGCGTACAATGACAGGGTGCACTGTCTATTGTTGCTTGGGATATCGGAAGTGTAGATGGAGTACAGTTGTGGACTCAGCACGGCACCTTGGGGGACTCCTGCTCTCATTTGGCGGATTTCTGATATGGCCGTTCCTGCTTTGGCTCTGAAGGTTCTCGATCTGATATAGGAATCTATCAGTTTGACCATTGGAATCGGGTAATCAAGTTGGAACAGTTTGGCTATCAATCCATCGTGCCAGACTCGGTCGAAGGCTTTTGCAACGTCCAGAAATACAACTCCCGTGGCCTGTTTCCTATTCAACCCTTCAGTTGCATATTCAACAAGCCTTAGGACTTGCATTTCGGTCGAGTGCTCTTTCCTGAAACCGAACTGTTCGTTTGGAATGATGCCTAGTTCGTTAGAGATCTCTTCTAGCCTGGCTTGGATGATTCTCTCTGCTACTTTGCTTGGCGCGGAAAGTAGGCTGATCGGTCTGTAGTTTTGGGGCAGGGATCCGTCCTTGTTAGGTTTTGGGAATAGGATGACTGCGGCTTCTTTCCAGGCGTCTGGGAAGTGTCTCAGTCTGAGGATGGCGTTGGTGATGTTAGCTAGAGCTGCTATTCCTTTGCGTGGGAGGTGCTTCAAGGCTTTGTTGGAAATGTTGTCGATCCCAGGAGCTTTTTTGTTCTTCAAGTTTCTTATGATTTGTCGGATTTCCTCAGGCGAGGTAGGCCTGAGGATTTCTTCTCTATCGTCAGCTTGTCTGATTCCTAGTACAGCTAGTCTGACTAGGTTTGCGTGGTCGACGTTCTCTGGGGCGGCTTCATTTTCAACAAATTGTCGTTCCAGTGAGTTTCCAAAAGCGTTCGCTTTTTCCTCATCTGAATATAGGAGGTTTCCGTCTGGGTTCCGTAATGGTGGTATCGGTTTTGGTCGATTTCTCAGAAGTTTCTGCATCTGCCACATGCTTCCGTCTTCTGGATTCAACTGTTCGAGTTTTCTGGCCCATCTATTGTCTTTCAGAACTTGCAGTTCCTGTCGCACTTCCTCAGCCAGTTGATTGGCTATTCGGTTGTGGTCAGGGTGCCTTGTTCTGATAGCGCGTTTTCTCGCTCTCCTTTTTGCTTGAAGCAGTGCTCTCAGCTCGGGTGGAAGGTCGTGTTGAAAATCCCATCGCGGGATTCTGGTGACTGTTGTGCTGCTTTCAATAGCATTGTGGACGTCCTGTTCGAAGGTTTTCACTGCTTCTTCCAGTTCGTTATTCGTTGTGATTACGGGCATGGGGCCCATTCTATCATAGAATATTCTTTGGAATTTTGTCCAGTCGGTATCGTTCCTCCTAATGTCATCATCGGGTACCTCGCCTTCTCCTACTTGAAGTAGGATAGGGTTATGGTCCGATGTCCCATCATGGTGTACTTCGATTTCGACTGGAATCGTGATCCCTCGTAGGAGTGCTAGGTCTACGATGCTTGGTCGAGTTCGACCGTCGTATCTGGTCATATCGAGAGGTGCAAGCATCCTGACATTTTCTCTCGTATCGAGATAATTTGTCAGTGCGCGTCCTCTCTGATTGGTATAAAGGCATCGCCAGTTGGTTGAAACGCAGTTCCAGTCTCCTATCGCGATGGTTTGTTTTCTTCTCGGTATAACAGCGTCTAGATCTGCGGGAGAAAAATAGTTTAGTGTGGGGCTGAGATATGCTGAGACTATTTGGAGCTCTCCTTTTGTGGCTGTTTTCACAGACACCAGGGAGGCCTCCAGATATTCCAATGGTGGTGTTGGCAGAACATGGTGGTCAAGAGTTGATTTGATCATGAGGAGTACCCCGCCTCCTCTCATACCAACTCTATCGTTTCTGTAGATGAGGTAACCAGGCATTCTGAAGTTGTGTTGTGGCTTGAGTAAAGTTTCTTGTAGTGCCATGACATCTATGGAGTTCCTGGTGAGGAAATCCAGGAGTTCCTGATGTCTTTTAGCGGCACCACTTATGTTCCAGGAGCCGATGGTTAGCTTATCTACATTACGTTGTCCTGCCATTGGTAACCTGCACTGGTCTGAACATGGTAGCTGCCTGCTGCATCGCTACCGTCATCGCTTGGGCCATCGCCTGCTGCATGCATTGACGCATGTATTCCAGGAATTCTGGTGGAATCCCTGATTGCGGCGTCGTTGGCGCCGCGGTCGCGGTAGTAGCTGGTCTCTGGCTTCTGCGACCTTGGGTGGCTGCAGCGTAGGAAATCCCCGCTGTTGCTGTTGCGGCCGCTGGTCTGGTGTTCCTACCAGTGCGGGTGGTGTTGTTTTGCGTTGATGTCGTCTGTCCAGTGCGTGTTTGGTGTCTTGGCGTGGTTGTTGTCTGGGGTTGCGGCCATTTCGGGCATCCCCTATAGCTTGCCGGATGCTTCCCCTCACAGTTGGTGCACTTGGCGTCTTCTGTGCGCAATTTCTTGCACGCAGATGTCTCGTGCGGCTCACCACATTTGACGCACCTCGGGTCACGTCGGCAGTTTGACTGCCCGTGTCCGAAGCGCTGGCATCTGTGGCATTGCCGCACTTGAGTCTCGTTGCTTCGTTGCTCCTCCACTCTTACCGCGTATCCGCAGCAGTCAGTGGTTTTCCAAATCCTGTTCTCGGAATTGTCGCATTGCACGACAACCATGGGGAGCACTTTCTTTCCTCTGATGGTCTTCATGCGGTGAACCGCATGGACTTTGAGGTTTTTCCCAACCAGATCGCTGAGAATATCTTCCGTCTCCACACTTTCATCGATGCCACGCATGACTACCTGCAGTAGCTTATCGCATGGCATGGTGTAAGTGTGGTATTGGTGCTTTTCAGCATCCAATAGCCTGGTGGCAGACCGGTACTCGTCTGCGTTCTGTGGCTGGATTTTGACGCCGTCTTTCGTCAATTTCCCAGTTGGGATCTTGATGCCATTTCTGGCAAGTTTCTTCTGCACTACTGTCCATTCTGAGGGACTGGACAGTATTATTGGGGGGATCAGGTGCTTGGCCGTTTTCTCTGGTGCGGCGTTTTCCTCGGTCAAGGGTGCGGGGATGACTTTCTTAGCGCGTGCGCTAAAGTCATCTGAGGCGGTTTCCTCCTCAGTCTCCCTGGTTCTCTTCAGAGACTGGCTGATGGCTTCCATCAACTCGGGCTCTTCGAGACTCGCACCACTCTTCTTCGGTGGTTTCTCGGGCCGGAAACCAAACCCCCTGTCCGCTATGTCGGGGCTGGTCGGACTGTCTGCCGTGCTCTTACAGGCGGGTATGGCTGCGGTGCCCACTTTGGACGCGGCGAGCTCTCCTGATAGCGCCTTGACTTGCTTCTCAAGCCTGTCGATGTTATCAGCCTGCTGGAGGATGATCGTTCTCATTTCTTGCAGCTGGGACTCCATCAGTACCTTGTACTTTTCGTGCTCAGCTGCTAGTCGGGCCTTCTTCAGCGCTTTCTCTTCATTTCTGCTTCTGGCCATCTTGGTGGACATCGTTGGCGCCATGCTTTTGGCTTTCTCCAGTTTCAACACAACTTTCATTCCTGGAAATTACCACGCATGGTAAGAGTCCAGGAATTTTGGCGGTTGCGAGTTTCGCGCTCTCTGGGGTGTAGGGTGTCCCTTTCCTCTTCTTCACTGAAATAAATTTGGATTAGTACAGATTAAAAAAGGATTGTTTGTTTCTGAGAAGAAACGGTGGTTGTTCCTTAGAAGGAACGAGTCGCTGGTGTTCCTTAAGAAGGAACGATTATCGGATAATCTTGGAATTCTGGGAATTCCGAAGGATTAGCCGAGGGTCGTCTGGAGCTCTAGAGTTGATGTTGCTGGTACAACGGTCGTCTCTCGAATGTCACTTGAGTCGTTACCTACCCCGCTCCTCTTATACCTCTCGGGTGAATTCGGGTACAGGTCGGTGCCCAGAGTCAACGCTCAAGTGGCGTATTTTTTGCCGTAGGTAAATGACTCAGTCATCGTACGAACTGCTTTGCCTTTTGCCTTCACAATTAGCATGGTCGTGGCATAGCAGTATAAACAAGGTCTAGCATTAGAATCAGATCAAAAAAATATATGAGAAATATATTTTTAAAATTTTGGCTACGCAAATGGGAGCCTTGATATTTCGAATGGAACACCCTATATATTATTAGATTTTCGGATTCTGAAGAAGATTCTGAGCATATTTGCTGTAGGATGTCGTATAGCTATCTTTCACTGTTTTTGACCTAAGAATCAATACTGTCAGAATGTTGCAATTTTCACTGCTGCTTCCTCGAGTGCTTCTTGAAACATAGTCATCTTATTAGGTTTGGCGCATATTGAATTATTATTATACGGGGTATGAAAAAAGGTGCGTCAAACTCGGGCACGAATAAGATCGAAAAAGTCGATTCTTTTCAAATGTTATATCGATATAAACCAGGATAAAATTGTCATTGTTAGGTTAATCATCACTTGTGTTTGATAAATTTGAGTCATGTGGCCCACTACAATCAAATTTGAACAAATTTTATTTTTCTTCCGAAATATCTCATAAAATATCTTCATCAATTTTCCGCATGCCCTTGGTATTATCATGTTAAACTCACCATGAATGGAGATTGGTTTCTAAATCTTTCCTCTCGTATATAAATATGCCATTCCCATTACTTGAACTTCACCATTTCAATCCTATAATTCAAAAACTGTTGAAGATAGGCGAAGGGACATATCATATCATTCGGAAGGTAATGGATGATAGAAATTATTGAAAAAATCGAATTTTTGGAGTTTATTTGTACCCGAGTTTGACGCACCTTTTTTCACACCCTGTATAATATTGATTCAATATGCACGAGAATTCATAAGATACCTGCTCAGATACCTGTGTGTTGGGAAGCCGCTGTGGAAATTTCAGCTTTCTGTCGTAACTGGCAAGAAAAATGTCGCAGTTTTCGCCGTGGAAAATCAACAATCAATTCAAATGTCTCAGAATTCGAGAATCTAATGATATATAGGGTGTCACATTTGAAATTCAAAAGTTGCTCTTAGTAACACTAGATCTGGCAACATTGCACATGTGAAAATATTTTCAAGAGCTAGATTTTGACATCCCATTTCCGTACCCAAAATTTCAAAAATATATTCTGCTCCGTTCTCTAGATACTTCTAATACGCCATCGAGAAGATATTCAGTACGAGCCGTGTAGCGACAAGTGAGGAAATGTAACGAGTGCTTGAAATACACTTTCCAACGAGTTCCAACGACCAAGAATATTTCAATTATGAGCATTATGAGTGTTTATGAGACATGTTTCTAGTCATTTTCGCTCATTGTCGACGGCTATCCAAAATATAGCAGTCTGGAACGAGAATACCCAAGCGGTGACCCGTTAGACTGACCGATCTGATGAAAATACCTATGTCAATTTCATGATAATAAATCTGTGCGCAGAAAAATTAATTCAAGTTCATCGTATCGAAATGACTCAACTGTGTTATGTCTAGGGATTGTCAAATTCATCGATAATTCTCGATGATGTCGTTGCTATCGATATTATTGGTATCATCGATATGAAACGATAAAGTCGATAAACTTGATCTTCTTGAATTGTAGTGGATTCATATTTTGAGAGATCGGGATGCGGAATGAACCTAGATATATGATAAGTGGGGGCATAGGCACCATGTATATGTGATCATATCATCAGTTAAATTCTCAATTGAAATATCAGTACATTCATCATCGCATCGATCATTGATGCGAATGTGCGTTTGTGGAAAATTTTCATACTAGTGCGTTTTACTTTACATTTTCTTGTTGCCATAGTTCGAAATGACATAACAAAAACATTACTTTTTTTGTTTATCGATAGAATGTTCATTTTGCTTACCGCGCATATTATTTTATATTATTTTTTATTCGCTTGTTATTTATTTGTTAGTTACATTTGTTATTTGTTACTTGTTAGTTACCCATTGTGTTTTTTCTCATTTAGGTGAATAAATTATCAATAATATCATTATCATTATTATTATCACCTCCCTACCTACAGCGACTTTGTCACAAGAACACGTGTTCGAGATCAAATACCTGTTATAATATTGTACTATTCAAAAATACTATATTTCAAACTCTTCAAATGCCTGACACAAATTTGGTGTTTACTGTGGTAGGTACACAAAGGTGATCGTTGCAACCATGTTTATATACTATCATCCTGGAAGCAGATATCGATATAGATGAAGTAATTCAGAATGGGTTTAGAGCCAATACAAAATAAATATGCGAATAAAGATATTCAATTCTTTTGTTCCGTCGAATTCGATCAGAGCCGTCGCGATATATTATATACATATAGTTCGACAGGCCAGTAGAAACGATTGAAAAACATACATACACTTCAATCTGTTCGGTTCTGCAATGCCTATACAGGGTGTGTCATCAATGCTGCACGAAAATTCAAGATCGATTCGTTTCAGAAATGTTTCAAGTGGATTTTTGTTAGGTATACCTAGTTATCCGATAAGTTATCCGATTTTTGTAAGTATACCTAGTTATCCGATTAGTTTGCTGATCGATCGGCTGTAGCTAAATAGCTTCCTCGAGTATCGCAGATTTTCTTCAGCTATGCATAAGTTTGGTTTTCATTCTGACTTTCCTCATATTTTGACCCAACAAATCTGACCTCGAAGTTTCGTGCAACAATAATAAAACACCATGTATAAACAGCGGCCGGTCGGGGTGCCAGTTTCCAGTTCTTCATCTTGTTACAACAAATGAAAGCTTGTTTAATTTTTGTTATTTTGTTCATTCATTTAACTTGCATGATATGATTACAGACAGACAGACACTGGGACAGGTGGAACAAAAAAAAATCTCTGGCCCCAAAAACCTCCATACTAAGCAATTTAGTTTAGAAGTAGACCAAAATAAAAAAAATATCTGCCATTTTGGAGCCGCCATGTTGAAGTTTTGAATTTGGACATAAAATCACAATCTCCGACCTCGAAAACCCCACAACGAAAATTCCTAATCTAATCTGACCAAAATCACAAAACTGTTTTGCCCTCGGTTCCGCCATTTTGAAGTCATGTTGAATTTTGATTTTTGACATATAATCATAATGTCCGACCCTAAAAACCCCCAAATGAAAATTTCGAAAAGAATCTTACGATATAATCACAAAACTGTTCCGATATTTTGGAGCAGTCATGTTGAATTCCTTATTTTGACAAAAAATTATAATCTCCTCCGAATACCCCAGATACCGAATAGATCATTATGAAAAAAAATGGTCATTTCGGGGCCGCCATGTTGAATTTCGGGATCTTGACAAATAATCATAATATCGATATGACCCCGAAAATCTCAAAATACAAATCTTTAATAGAATCAGACCAAAATAAGTGTTCCGCCATTTTGGAGCCGCCATGTTGAATTTTCTATTCTTGACAAAAACTTCTAATTTCCGACTCCAAAGACCACCAGACATCGATTTTGAGTAAAATCTGACGATAACCACAAAACTCGTCAGCAATTTTTTTCATTTCATAATGCCTTGTCGTAAAAATTATGTCCACCTGCCAAATTCCTAATCATTCGGACGATTAGAAGTGGGTCAAATTCAACTTGCAAGATTTGATGAAACTAAATGAGAGCTTGTATTTTTATTTCGATATTAGGGATTCCTGATCTTCGTATTTTTCTTCTTATACTCACGAAATTGACGTTTCGTAAGTATGTCAACCAATCACCTGTCTGGATTGTATACGAAACGTCAAATTCGTAAACATACGAGGTGGAATACGAGAGATCGGGAATACCCCTCTTATTCTTATAGATGAAAATTCAGTGCGAAATACCCGCGTTCTGCCAAAGCCATCAAGATTTATCTCTGAGAAAGATAAATATCGTCAAAGTAGTCGGCTCGGTTCTACCACGCTGCGCGACCCGCGACATAAATAAATACTCACATTGTCTGGATCAAGACTCCAGACCTATAAAAACAACATACATATAATTATCTTGCGCGGACAGTAACAGCAACCAAATAATATAAAACTTCTACTTCGATGCGACGCTAGTATACCGACACCTATTGAGAACATGCCAGAACTGACCAAAAAGGAGGAAACTACAATAAGGCACCAGCCTTAGGAAAATAATCATATTTTATTACGATCGGGCATCGCATCGCCATCTAGACAGAGTGTCAGAAGTAGGCAGTGAATCCCCGCTCTTAACTTTCTATAGTAGGATAGGTATTGTTGATAGTTTACATTCATTTATATATTTCTCCACATTATTTATGCATACATATATATGTTCTGCATGAAATTCATATGAACATCACAGTTCGTTATTTCCTTGGTGAATATACAGGGTGTAACTCGAATGATGTCGATAATTTCAGGAATCAGCGTTATGATGAACTCAATACTGAGTATATAGATGAATGAATGAATGGCTTCGTTAACTTTGTATAGTAGGATGTGTATTGTTGATAGTTATATATTCATTTATATATTTCTCCACATTGTATACTCATAGATTCTTAAATATGTTTTGTGTGAATGAAATTCATATGAACATCACAGTTCGTTATTTCCTTGGTGAATATACAGGGTGTAACTCGCATGATGTCATTAATTTCAGGAATCAGCGTTATGATGTACTCAATACTTAGTATATAGATGAATGAATGGCTTTGTTAACTTTGTATAGTGGGATATGTATTGTTGATAGTTATATATTCATTTATGTATTTCGCCACATTGGATGCTCATAGATTCTTCATATGTTTTGCGTAAATAAAATTTATATGAACACCGCAGTTCGTTATTTCCTGTGAATATACAGGGTGTAACTCGAATGATGTCATTAATTTCAGGAATCAGTGTTATGATGTACTCAATACCAAGTATATAGATGAATGAATGAATGGCTTTGTTAACTTTGTATAGTAGGATATGTATTGTTGATAGTTATATATTCATTTATATATTTCTCCTTATTGTATACTCATAGATTCTTCATATATTTTGCGTGAATAAAATTCATATGAAAATCGCCGTTCGTTATTTCCTTGGCGAATTTACAGGGTGTAACTCAAATTATGTCATTAATTTCAGGAGGTGATTCCATGTCGTATTTAACGTTGAAAAAATCATATAAACGTATATCCTGACTTGCTTCGTTTCCGAGTAATGAGGTGTCGAAGTGTTACTATGAAATAGGACATCGTTATTGATAACTCAAGGAGTCTAATTCCATGACGAGAGAGAAGAGTTCAATCAAAATCGTCGAGAAGTAAATCATGAGTTCATTCTGTGGAAACCGCGTTACTCGAAAACGGAGCAAGTTAGGGCACACGTTTATGAATTTATTTTCATAAAATATGACAAGAAATCTCCACCTAGAATAAATGACATCATTCAAGTTATGAACAATTCGAAAAAAATTATCATTCAACAACTGCAATATTTCCATCACTATTCACCATACCACACCTTCATAGGGTAATTTTTTTTTGTATATGCATGCATGTATTCATTAAGTTGTTTGATTTCTAATACGTAGTTTCATTTCGTTCATATTCATCTTTCAATGAAATTTTTTTACTCTCCGTTGAAGTCGTTCTATTTCTTCAAATGAAGTGAATCGATGGCAATAGGATTTTACAATTTAGAATTGTTCAATTCAGATATTTAATTATAATTCGAATATAATATATTCGAATATAATTCGAATATAGTTCGAAATATGTATTGATCCGTGTTTGTGGGATAATTATGATATGTATTGGAGGAAAATGAATATATTATGAATTATGCAATCTCTCAGACTTCTTTCCTCGAGATTATATAACAACATACCCACAAGAGAGACGCTGCTAATTTGGTTCGTTGTGTTCATGACAATATTTTTTCATTATTTATATGTTTCAGATTCAATGGATCCAATTGTTTTTTTTGACTCTTGATGTAGTTATTTTCGAACTCGCAACACTCATATTGATGAAGGTTATGTACTCCGGTTGTTACATCAGAGTTTCTAGTATTCGGTATTTTTTTAATAGGATTTTATCATATTTTGGTCTTTCAATTATCTCGACTGGAAAAAACTTCACATGAGGGTATATAGTGAGCACAAAAATACGTATCTCTCTCTCTAAGGTCGTCGCCTTCGAGCGATATCGAATGACAACTCGAAGCAGCAATTTTTATCTCCCCTCTCAAGATTTCAGAATTGACGGTGGATATCAGACAGGGTCACGCACTGGATACAAAAAAATACAATCCTACCAAGGTCGTCGCTTGGCATTTTTTCGAATGTGTTGAACACAACAATTTCATTTTCTTCTTATTTGGTGGTACATCGTGTATATATTATCATTAGGAAATGTGTGAGAGAAAATAAATATATCATGTATCATGCAATCACTCTCTACAGGGTCCCATTGCAGGTGCTGAATATGAGATAATAACTTAAGTACTTCGCCCACTCAATATATAAGTACACTGCTGGGGTGCATTAGTTTTATTGCTATAACCAATAATGTATCCACCTGAACTCAAATACCTGCGGGTAGACAGATTTCGAAGATAACGTGATAATTAACAGAAAATTCAGTTAGACTCACCAATGTAACCTCATGTAATAACCATTTTTCAATCTTTTCGTCAATATCAGATTTAATTTCGTTAGTGAGATCAGTAAGATAGTAACCCAAATTCATCAAATTATCATTGACAATATCATGACACGGAATAATAGTGCTCTCAGAATAAGAGTGATATTCTTCAATAATGCCGCAATATATGTACATAAATTTGAAAAATTTTCTTCGACTACTGACTTTTATCCGCTTGATGGAGTTCGCTATTCGAATTTCTACCCAGCAGATCTAACAAACTTGCATACAAATAAGTTGCTAAACCATAAAAAAAGTTGTTTTCAACAAATACTATGGTAATTCATGTGATTTTAGGAGAGTTATGATTAACTAAAATCATGTCATATTGTCAATAACAAAGTCTCAGTATTGTTAGGATAAAATCCTCTCGGAAGTCCTAGGTCAATATATTTAATCAAGTTCTATCACTGACCTATTACATTTGAAGACAATCCTAAAATTGTACATATGTCTCACTTGCTTCATAACTTGAGATGAGACAATCGACCTCCTATCAAAAAAACTTTAGCTTTGCTGGATTCCTGAACAAAAAGACAATATTTCCTATTACAGTGACGGCTTTCAGATGAAATGCTGAGATTATTTTATCTATCTATCATAGATTGACTGATAGTTCTTCAGAAGTAAAGGGTTCTATGCAATATTTCTGACATTCGTACTCAAGTCATTCACAACAATCCCACAAGAAAGAGGCTACTAGTTTGGTTCATTATCTTCATGAAGAATGATATTCCAAAAATAACAACAATCTCACACGAGCAAGCGTCCTTCCAGATTTTCACTTACATAATATATAGCAAGGATGAGAAGGCTAGCTATAGAACACACCTCGATATTCCACAATTCAAGCATGAAGGAATTGACTTAGGAGCCTAGTTTATTTCAACTACTACTTTTTTATCTTTCTTTGTAATTTTTTCAGTATTGTTCGAGTGATGTGACTTCAGATGAGAGAAACAAGTTGAGATCAGTCGAATCTATAGTTTCAGTGTTCATTTCAGAAGTAGTGGAAAAAATGCATATTACATCTTTTACGAAAAGTGTGATTGAAAAGATCGAAATTCGAATTATTCAAATCAGGGAATATTTGTTATCAGACACCCTGTCGCTATTTTTCACTAATAAAAATGAATCAAAAATTAGTTATTCAATTCGTTCATAAAGTTATTCGATATAAAGTGAATTCATAAAATATTTCGTATTGCTGAATTCCTGAATAAAGAGAGAGAGAGAGAGAGAGAATATTTTGTATAACAGTGATGTCTCTTAAATAAAATGCTGAGATTATTTTATGTATCTATTATAGATTGACTGAGAGTTCTTCAGAAGAAGACTTTTGTTCTGAAGACTTCCACAACAATCCCACATGAAAAATATAAATTGTTCACAATTGAATGTTATATTATTGACGTAACAAATGGATAGTTAGTTGGTTCAAATTATATGTGATATTCCAAAAATAACAACAATATCACAGAAACAAGCGTCCTTCCGGATTTTCACGAAATAATCTAGGAAGGATAAGAAGGCTTGATATCGAACACACATTGATTTTCCATATTCACATTCAAGTATGAAAGGCTTGACGTAGGAATCCAGTTCATTTCAACTGCTACTCTTATATCTTCTATTGTACTTATTTTACAATTGTTCATGTGATATGGCTCTAGAGAAGAAAATGTTAAGATCAGTCGAATCTATAGTTTCAGCGTTCATTTCAGAAGTAGTAGAAAAAAATACCTTTTTTCATCTTTTATGAAGACTGTGATTGGAAACAATGAAATATGATTCGCCTAAATCATGAGACTCTCGTTATCAGACACCCTGTCGCTATTTTCCATGAATAAATATGAATCAGAGATTAGTTATTCGATTCATTAATGAAGTTCTCCAATCTAAGGTGAATTTATAAAATATTTCTCATCATTACATTAACATTACATCATCATTATAAAAATGAAAGCATACAAACTTGTTATTGTAACTTGAATGCAATAATTCATTTCATGTTCATAACCATTATTTTTTGGATCACCTCTCTTAGCTATAAGTTACTATTTCAGTGTAATATGAGTGAAGTGTGCACAAGAAAGATAATCAACTATTATTTATTAAGGTATGAGGTACAGAATTTGCACATCGTGAGCTTTCAAGAATCTACACATCTCTTGGGAGATTCAAATATCTCCTCCTAGATGACCGGCCTTTCAAACCACCGACTGACGATTTTTTTTGCCTACGTATAGTCGGAGTGGATAGATGCCGAGTATTAACTGGAACACCAACCTCGGACTCAGGCGTAGGAAGCTGACACCACAATTATCGATTGTGTGTGATTGCTCGGTTCTTAGTTCTCACTAGAACCCGCCTATGTATTGTTTGACGTATTCATCAAACGATGCCAAGTTTTTTTTCACAGGTGAACGAATTTACAGCAGCCAACACGTACGATTCTCGAGATAATCTCGAATGTATGTGATTGGCATTAGAATGAAGTATATACGGGTTGAGTTCTCATTGATCGATCTAGTGAATGGACTGAAGATATAATGATAAAATAATAAATGATACAACAATAATGTATGTGTATTTTTTCATCCCATTCTCTCTACTCCCATCCTTCTCCTAGCCCCTCTATTAATATCAGATATGAAACGAATCCAAGTTGCTCATTCGATGGTTCGTCTGTTGTAGCTACGAACTATTTATAAGTTGATCTATCGACTACAAAATGAATACCTAGAAAAACTTCATACTCAATATGTGTATGGATGATGATGATGGACGATAAAAAAAATACTTAGGAGTTACGTGATTCGGTAGACTATGTTGAACACTCGGATAGAAAATGAATTTACAGAACACCTCAATGATACGTATGAGAACCCAAATATATATAATTCATATATATTTATATATATCAAATATATATATATATATATATATATATATATATATATATATATATATGTTTCAGTTTTTTGACTTTTTATTTTTAATTTCTGTCTCTGCCTATGACAATTCATGACTGACTATATAAAATATTTTCATTATATACAAGGTGCATAGTGCAAAATAAAGTTCATAACATCCTCCGGGATTATATATATTGGAAAATACTGAGGAGTACCACCTACATACTGTTTTGAGTATTTATTTCGCATTCGACCTTGATAAATCATAATCATAATAATAATCATTTGAATTAGGAACATGAACAAATTCCTTCAACAAAGGGCTATCTTCTTCTCGAGGGCATATCGACTCTCCCATTTCAACGAGTTGGTAGCAGAAATTGTACAAGGACACAAAAATACGTATCTTTCTAAGGTCGTCGTCGTCGTCGTCAAGCGATATCGAATGTCAACTTGGAGCGGCAAACTTCGATCGAGATCATATCGACTTAACGATTTCAAAGTTGGCGGCATATATTTCAGACTGTTGATTTATTATCTTGAAAAATAATAAACTAGTCGCTCTCGGAGGAGAGGTCGTCGCCTCTGCCATGGTTATATGTCAACGCTTTACAACATACACATACAAGGACGTATTGTTGCCTGGCGTATCATCTCAATGGAAATAAGGAATGGTTCTCCCCAAGATTAACACCCGTATGCGATTTCAGGTGGAGCTGAAAAAGCACCATCGTGCACCATATACTGCCATTAGGAACCAAAATATCGTAATGAATAACGACAGAAATAACGACCTTGAGGCGAGGAGTGCATCTCCGAGGTCGCTCTCTAACACCAGTCTAATGACCTTCCAACTTCCTCTCGACGTCACTGAACACGCTCATGGTCACTCGCTCTCAAGGTCACGTACATGCCCACACCACTCCTCAAGGACGAAACCCCCATAGCCGTTCACAACAGCGTAGTCTAATGACCTTCCAACTTCCTCTCGACGTCACTGAACACGCTCAAGGCCACTCGCTCTCAAGGTCACGTACGTGTCCGCACCACTCCTCAAGGACGAAACCCCCATAGCCGTTCACAACAGCGCTTCTCAAGGTCACTCCCCCCAAGGTCATACCCCTCTGACCTTGGGGGGAGACCCAGAACCGGCAAAAACCTTCTACTAATGAGATCAGGAAAGGCCTCACTACTACAATTGACTTTGAAGGAGTGATCAGTCTTCATCTTGGAAGAGATCATGATGGTGAAGACGGAAATGATGAAAGGACACCACCAATCTAGGAAGGGACACTTCCTGCGCCTTCTAGACTTTTCAGACTACTCAAAAAAAAACTGAAATTTCCTGCGCAGCTTGATATTTTGGAGATGGTAGGAAACGCTGATCACATGATGTGCATCCTCACCTTGGGTTGGTCAATTCCACAGGCATAGCTTACGAGACTGTCCTATCTAATCCACGGCACGGAATCCATGAACCAATAAATATATGACCACGGAACACATAGGAACATAGCCTGATCGAAGATCCAACGTCATCCTACTCCGACCGAACCGATGGAACTACCTACACCGACGAGTTTGCAGCCAGCATACTTTTAATGGTACGGTCATATATGTATTAACTACGAATATTGATAATAAGGACAGCCTATCTGATGTCAAAATAAAAGAGTGCGATTGGCAAGAATTTATTTATGCGCATGCGCCAAAATGAAAGTGGAAGATGACAGACTCTCTTAGTGTTGTTTTAAGGTGAGTTTAAACAGAAAATAAAACAAATTAAAATAAATTAAGAAACAAATTGAAATAAAATAAGAAAGTTGAACATGCACATTTATATGAGAGCGTTTATACATGAAATAAGCTAAAATAATAAATAAGAATAAGAACAAAGATGGCCAACTTTCATCTTTATCTCTTATTTTATTTTATTTTGTTTGGAAACTGATAATGCGCATGACCGAAATATTTTCTGTTCTGAATGTTCCGAGTTTGTGATTATTATACTGAGAAATTCTAACCTAACACCTAACCTTATTATTTGTGTTTGAAATTTGGAAGTTTCTGTTTGTGTGAATTTGATTTGGAGATGGATAGAAATATTAAGTTGGGGGCGATGATGTTATTGATGGCAGGTACTGCGGCTGCAGCTTTACTACACTTGAAACGAAACAGGCGTTTTAAAGTTCGACCGTTGAATAGGAATAATTAGTTTAGTGTATACAAGAATTTGTTGGAATATGCGAAAACGCATGATAGGGAGCAATTTTTCAAATACACTAGGATGTCTCCAGAGATGTTCAACCATCTATTGAATTGTATAGAACCATACATAAGAAGAGACCCAACTAAGCTTCCTATCGAGCGAGGACAACGGCTGGCTATTACCTTGCAGTAAGTACATCATCTCACATCAACCTCAACAAGTACAAATGTTTGTATTTTAGCTATTTGTCAGGAGGGTGCTCTATGCAAGAAATTGCTTGAAATAATTTTATTGGAAAGACAACGGTGCATTGTATACTGGAAGAAACTTGTGAGGTTTTATGGAAGGTCTTAGCACCAATTGTATTGCCAAAACCAAGCACAGAGGAATTGGTTGAAATATCTGAAGGCTTTTACAAAAGATGGAACATTCCTAATTGTATTGGTGCAGTGGATGGAAAGCACATCATAATCCAGTGCCCAAAAAATTCAGGCAGCTTATATTTTTCATATAAGAAATCTTTTAGGTAGGTACTGTTTGATACTAATTTTCTAACCGAATAATTGTTGAATTTTCATTTCCAGCATTATTCTTATGGCTGCATGCGATGCATTTTATAAATTCACTTATGTGGACATTGGGAGAGAAGGGTCGAACCATGATGGTAATGTTTTCCAGAATAGTGCATTTGGAAGGGCAGTGCTTAATGGTACTCTTAATATACCAGAACCTGAATCATTACCAAAAACCAAAGAACCTTTCCGTTATTATTTTGTGGCAGACGAAGCATTTCCACTACACACTAATATTATGCGTCCCTACCCAGGAAAATATTTAACGGAAAGGAGGAATATTTTCAATTATCGATTGTCTAGAGCTAGGCGGATGATTGAGAACACATTTGGCATTCTTGTGCAGTGGTGGCGTAGATTAAGAACACCCATTATTGCCAATGAGGAGTTATATAACAAAATTGTAATGGCGTGCATTGTACTGCATAATTACATTCAGAAAGGGGAACAAGACATTCCACTCACAGAAAGGAAGTACTGCCCCACAGGATTTATGGATTCATTGATTGACGTAGACAATAATTTGACATCTGTAGGACGCCTGGGTGCAAATAACTCTTCGAATACCACTGAAGACTTGAGAGATACTCTTGCTGATTATTTTGTGTCTAAGCAGGGAGCATTATCTTATCAATGGAATCTAGTGCACCAAGGAGGTCATCCTGACAATTTCAATGTATAAATCTGATAAATTATCAAGTCAGTAGTTATTTTATGAAATATTTTTTGTAGATATGATTTCGAGTTGAAAATATCACATAACAACAGATATATTCATTTTACTTTTTATTTTCCACATCAATAAAACTTTTATAAAAACAAAAAGTTTTTTATTCAGGTATCAAAATCAGTCAAAATATATAAATCTGGAGATTATTATTTCCATCTACGAAAATGAACAAAATAAATATATATTCTTCAAAAAGACAAAACACTTATTGCTGCTAACATAACATAAAATCAAACTATAACTATAAAAATCAACAAAATACATAAATATTCTTCAAAAACAAACCTATCATATTATCACACCAAACAAAAACAAAATGTACCTACAAAAATTAACAAAACAAAAATGTATTATATAAGTTCACAAAAAACTAAATACTGTCATCTTCTACAAATTCTGAATGATTGCTAATGACCTGATATATTTTTTTTTCAAGATGATCTTATCTTTTGCAGAAAACATGCTCATGTCGGCTGCTAAGCTCCTGACAAAATATTCGTCTTCATTAGGAGTTGGTTGGTGCTCTGTCATATTTTTTTCCAGTACCTTATTAAATGTTTCAAAGCAACCACTAATTTTTTCAGTTAAGACTTCAGATGTTCTAATTTTTTTAGTGGGGATTGAATGTCGAGGAGTCTCATTTTCTTTGTCTCTTTTCCAAATTGGCCGTTTAGTTGGAGTTTTCTTAGGTTGTGTGACAATAGTTTTAGAACCACAGCTTTTTATATCATCAGATTTTTCTGTGAATGATGAAACACCACTCTGACTATCAGTTTCTGGGTACTCATTTTCTGGATTTTCACTTTCGCTAAGAATTTGATAAAGGTCTTCTGCAATTTCTTCATTCTGCTGGTCATGCTCCACTACAATTTGTGTAACAGAATTCCACTCCGTGCTTTCTGACCTGTTTTCAATTCCAATGTTGGAGTATGACCTGAAAATTCATTGAATTATTGTTAATGGTTCTATTTAGAATGAAACAGTCACTCACCTTCTTGTTTGCAGGTATTTGTCTAAAAACCCCATCATCCTGAAATATGGCCAAGTTATCTGGGAAGCCCCGGAACCTGATGGCTTATTTTTTATTTCCATTCTAAGACCCATGTATTTATTCCTTAAGAGTTTCCACCTGTGTTCACAAGCTTGAGCTACAGAAAAAGTGATTTGTAAGAACGTTGATTTAACCAGCGCATTTCATAGCACTTACGTGTTTCATCCAATATTTGAGAAATTGTGAGCCAAGCATTTTCTTTCAATCTATTGTTTTTATACCTTCCATCCGTTTTTGCATATAACTGGGGAAAGGTCGATACCTGTTCTATCAACAAACAAATTAAAATAAAATAAGAAACAAATTAAGATAAAATAAGAATAAGGGCCACAAAGATTGGTTTATACAGATGACTAAAATAAAATGGGAAATAAGAATGAACCAATCAAATCGCAGCTTTTTTGACAATGACTTTTGTGTTTAACAAGTTCTGTGAATTTCACTTTTACACTTTACCACAGAACAGAGACGTACAACCCAAGCCGACAGTGGCTACAGTACGTAACCTCCAAATAGTTCAGAGTTATTTTATTTTTCATTTTATGTTTTTACAAATATTATTAATAATTACAGTTAATATGTATGATGGGTTGTTGATAGAACAGGTATCGACCTTTCCCCAGTTATATGCAAAAACGGATGGAAGGTATAAAAACAATAGATTGAAAGAAAATGCTTGGCTCACAATTTCTCAAATATTGGATGAAACACGTAAGTGCTATGAAATGCGCTGGTTAAATCAACGTTCTTACAAATCACTTTTACTGTAGCTCAAGCTTGTGAACACAGGTGGAAACTCTTAAGGAATAAATACATGGGTCTTAGAATGGAAATAAAAAATAAGCCATCAGGTTCCGGGGCTTCCCAGATAACTTGGCCATATTTCAGGATGATGGGGTTTTTAGACAAATACCTGCAAACAAGAAGGTGAGTGACTGTTTCATTCTAAATAGAACCATTAACAATAATTCAATGAATTTTCAGGTCATACTCCAACATTGGAATTGAAAACAGGTCAGAAAGCACGGAGTGGAATTCTGTTACACAAATTGTAGTGGAGCATGACCAGCAGAATGAAGAAATTGCAGAAGACCTTTATCAAATTCTTAGCGAAAGTGAAAATCCAGAAAATGAGTACCCAGAAACTGATAGTCAGAGTGGTGTTTCATCATTCACAGAAAAATCTGATGATATAAAAAGCTGTGGTTCTAAAACTATTGTCACACAACCTAAGAAAACTCCAACTAAACGGCCAATTTGGAAAAGAGACAAAGAAAATGAGACTCCTCGACATTCAATCCCCACTAAAAAAATTAGAACATCTGAAGTCTTAACTGAAAAAATTAGTGGTTGCTTTGAAACATTTAATAAGGTACTGGAAAAAAATATGACAGAGCACCAACCAACTCCTAATGAAGACGAATATTTTGTCAGGAGCTTAGCAGCCGACATGAGCATGTTTTCTGCAAAAGATAAGATCATCTTGAAAAAAAAATATATCAGGTCATTAGCAATCATTCAGAATTTGTAGAAGATGACAGTATTTAGTTTTTTGTGAACTTATATAATACATTTTTGTTTTGTTAATTTTTGTAGGTACATTTTGTTTTTGTTTGGTGTGATAATATGATAGGTTTGTTTTTGAAGAATATTTATGTATTTTGTTGATTTTTATAGTTATAGTTTGATTTTATGTTATGTTAGCAGCAATAAGTGTTTTGTCTTTTTGAAGAATATATATTTATTTTGTTCATTTTCGTAGATGGAAATAATAATCTCCAGATTTATATATTTTGACTGATTTTGATACCTGAATAAAAAACTTTTTGTTTTTATAAAAGTTTTATTGATGTGGAAAATAAAAAGTAAAATGAATATATCTGTTGTTATGTGATATTTTCAACTCGAAATCATATCTACAAAAAATATTTCATAAAATAACTACTGACTTGATAATTTATCAGATTTATACATTGAAATTGTCAGGATGACCTCCTTGGTGCACTAGATTCCATTGATAAGATAATGCTCCCTGCTTAGACACAAAATAATCAGCAAGAGTATCTCTCAAGTCTTCAGTGGTATTCGAAGAGTTATTTGCACCCAGGCGTCCTACAGATGTCAAATTATTGTCTACGTCAATCAATGAATCCATAAATCCTGTGGGGCAGTACTTCCTTTCTGTGAGTGGAATGTCTTGTTCCCCTTTCTGAATGTAATTATGCAGTACAATGCACGCCATTACAATTTTGTTATATAACTCCTCATTGGCAATAATGGGTGTTCTTAATCTACGCCACCACTGCACAAGAATGCCAAATGTGTTCTCAATCATCCGCCTAGCTCTAGACAATCGATAATTGAAAATATTCCTCCTTTCCGTTAAATATTTTCCTGGGTAGGGACGCATAATATTAGTGTGTAGTGGAAATGCTTCGTCTGCCACAAAATAATAACGGAAAGGTTCTTTGGTTTTTGGTAATGATTCAGGTTCTGGTATATTAAGAGTACCATTAAGCACTGCCCTTCCAAATGCACTATTCTGGAAAACATTACCATCATGGTTCGACCCTTCTCTCCCAATGTCCACATAAGTGAATTTATAAAATGCATCGCATGCAGCCATAAGAATAATGCTGGAAATGAAAATTCAACAATTATTCGGTTAGAAAATTAGTATCAAACAGTACCTACCTAAAAGATTTCTTATATGAAAAATATAAGCTGCCTGAATTTTTTGGGCACTGGATTATGATGTGCTTTCCATCCACTGCACCAATACAATTAGGAATGTTCCATCTTTTGTAAAAGCCTTCAGATATTTCAACCAATTCCTCTGTGCTTGGTTTTGGCAATACAATTGGTGCTAAGACCTTCCATAAAACCTCACAAGTTTCTTCCAGTATACAATGCACCGTTGTCTTTCCAATAAAATTATTTCAAGCAATTTCTTGCATAGAGCACCCTCCTGACAAATAGCTAAAATACAAACATTTGTACTTGTTGAGGTTGATGTGAGATTATGTACTTACTGCAAGGTAATAGCCAGCCGTTGTCCTCGCTCGATAGGAAGCTTAGTTGGGTCTCTTCTTATGTATGGTTCTATACAATTCAATAGATGGTTGAACATCTCTGGAGACATCCTAGTGTATTCGAAAAATTGCTCCCTATCATGCGTTTTCGCATATTCCAACAAATTCTTGTATACACTAAACTAATTATTCCTATTCAACGGTCGAACTTTAAAACGCCTGTTTCGTTTCAAGTGTAGTAAAGCTGCAGCCGCAGTACCTGCCATCAATAACATCATCGCCCCCAACTTAATATTTCTATCCATCTCCAAATCAAATTCACACAAACACCGTCAGAAACTTCCAAATTTCAAACACAAATAATAAGGTTAGGTGTTAGGTTAGAATTTCTCAGTATAATAATCACAAACTCGGAACATTCAGAACAGAAAATATTTCGGTCATGCGCATTATCAGTTTCCAAACAAAATAAAATAAAATAAGAGATAAAGATGAAAGTTGGCCATCTTTGTTCTTATTCTTATTTATTATTTCAGCTTATTTCATGTATAAACGCTCTCATATAAATGTGCATGTTCAACTTTCTTATTTTATTTCAATTTGTTTCTTAATTTATTTTAATTTGTTTTATTTGCTGTTTAAACTCACCTTTATTGAATACCAATATGAAAACATCAATCTTCAAATACATCTTAGACCATAATAATACAGGGTAGTGAAATTTCCTTTAGATTGTCAGGGTACTCTTTCAAACCTAAATAATAAATCTACCATTCGAAACTGTTTTCACATTTACTAATTACTTATTTCTATTCAGATGAAACCATGAATTGCCAAAACCAGGACATCTTTCCACCCTAAGCCTACTATACTGATAAAGAATCAAGCAGCTTAGTCCTGGTGAGTACTTTAACAACTTCATTATTGTTTCATACTAATGTGTTTTGATATTTTCAGGTAAACGACTACTTTACACTCTAGACCATTGGAGGAAGAATGTTTTAAATATATAAGTGCCATGTACTTTTAAACATTAATAAAAGCATTACATACAGTGTGAGTGTCTCTTTAGTTGTTAAAACTGAAAGCTATCATCAAAACACCTGATACACAATGAACTTCACTTCAATCAAGGAGCCTCACTTCTTCACCCATGTTTATAAAGGAGAAAAAAAATGGTAGCTGAATACATTGTCTAAGAGAATGATTGTGAAGTAGGTGATACCAATCAAATAAGTACAAAGCTATTCCCAAATTTTTCAGTTAATACCATACATTTACTACATGAACTTTCTAGTACATTTCCCGGGAGCTTCCTTTTCTGGCACCAACTGAGAAGACGATATACCTAGTAGCAAACCAGAAAAAGGTACATACATTGTGTGGTTAAGAGTAATCAGTTATTGATTTGTTCAATGAAGAACTTACATATAAAACAAAAATTATGGTGACCATGTTTAAAATAATTTTTTTTCAGATTCAGTCGTACATAGTCTGATATTATCATTGAAAGAACAAAATAAAGAAATTCTAAGTATTTTGAAAACAATACAAGGAAAAGTATTTGCAACTGAGGATAATAGTAACCACTTTTTCAACCTCTCACTAACTAGTCTCGAAGACCTCGAATCATTTGAGAATAGTTTGGATGAAGGAAAGGTCAAAAAACTGGTAAGCGCTCTTAGGGAAAATAATTCATCGAGTAATTACTTTATTAAATATCTTGATGATTATAAATGATCATATGAAGCATTTTTCATTATTTTCTAGACATGTTGCAAAAAATTTGGAGGAGATGGAGCTACCAATAGAACAAATAGAATTCTGAAGGAATTGATTACAGATAATGTCGCAAGTTACTAGAGTTTTATGGGAAAAGAGCTGACAAAAAATCATTTTGCAACCTAAAACTGCGAAGAGTGATAGTAGGTAAGTAGCACACTGCATGTGGAATGAGTTTGATTTATAGATGGTTTATTAACAAAAAAGTTGCACATTCTACAATGTCAATTTCCGTTGAATTTTTCTTCTGAAAAGATGGCCACCCGGTAAACATTTTTCCCTCGGACACATTCATGAAACATCAATATTATGTCTTATAAATGATGGTCAACATCATCAATACGTATCTGAAATACGTATTTTCTGAGGCGATAAGTCCCAACTTTCAGCGTTGTATCAACGTCAATTCATATTCGTTTTATTTGCATCTTCAGAATGATATATCATACCGAATGCAAAATGAACGTATTATAATTCACGTATCTTCTGAGGCGATAAGTCCCAACTTCCAGCGTCGTATGAACGTCAATTTATATTCGTATTATTTGAATCTTCAGAATGATATATTATATTGAATGGAAAACGAACGTATCAACTTTCAGCGTTGTATGAACGTCAATTTATATTTGTCTTATATGCATCTTCAGGATGATGTATTATACCGAATGTCGAACGGATGTATCCGAAAGACCTAACTTTCAGCGTTTTATAAACCTCAATTTATATTTGTCTCATATGCATCTTCAGGACGATGTATTATACCGAATGGCAAACGGATGCATCCGAAAGACCTAACTTTCAGCGTTGTATAAACGTCAATTTATATTTGTCTTATATGCATCTTCAGAATGATGTATTTTACCGAATGGCGAACGGATGTATCCAAAAGTCCTAACTTTCAACGTTGTATAAACGTCAATTTATATTTGTCTTATATGCATCTTCAGAATGATGTATTATACCGAATGGCAAACGGATATATCCGAATGACCTAACTTTCAACGTTGTATAAACGTCAATTTATTTTCGTCTCATATGCATCTTCAAAATAACATACTGAATTTATGAAAAAAAATATATAATATACGTCAAGTATTAGATTGAACATTTATGTTCGGAAGAGAAATGGTTTACCTGAGCCCAATTTCTGCGTTGTATAAACGTGAATATACAGTGAGCATGTAGAGGTTGGAACAAATTCGTTAAAAGCTTGATATGTCCATTGGGAAAAAAAGCTCAGACACGTCAATTTTCTTTTTTAGTTGCGCATGTCTTGGTCTACTCATATTTTTGATAACGTCATCACTGTCCGAGTTATGACATCATTATCATTTTTTTCGAATGTCAATACAATATTTTGATAATACCTTCAAAGAGAAGAAAAAATATAACATCCTTACACGGAAAATTCGTTCTTTTTGAAGGTATTATCAAAAGATGGTATTACGATTTGAAAAAAATGATAATGACGTCATAACTCGAACAGTGATCAAAAATATGAATATCAAGCTTTTAACGAATTTGTTCCAACCTTTACGCGCGCACTGTATATAGTCGTATTTGCATCTCCAGGAAAATATCATGCCGAATGATCAACAGACACACTACATACATTGAATAAGATGGTCTTATCGGAGGTGAAACTTTCAGCGTTATTCAAACGTTTTTCAATAGTTGTCTTTTTCTATCCTGAAAATATCATCTCATATCAAATTTATCACAAACATATAATATATTTCACGTAGGCATTTGATGGAATATTTATGTTTTTAATGAGATGGGTTTTCCTGTGTCCAACTTTCAGCATTGTATATTATTGGATAACCACTGGAATCTTGATGATGGGAGTAACTGAATATAATCTACTTTTCTAAAATATTTTGAGGAGCAATGTTGTCAATTGTACTTCTAACATGAAGAAGACAAGTCATTTTCGAATATTTCCCAATTTAATGAATGATGAAAATAGGATGTTTCATCTGAAAAAACTGTTGAGACATCCTATATGGTCTTCTGCTGCGGAGAATATGTGGAAGAATGAATGATCATTCTATTTCAGATATACCATACAGTACAGCTGGTTACGCTATTCGTATGAAATTTTTCAGAACGACAGATCACATTCAATAATTATGTTCACCATCGTGAAACACCCGCGCTGTGAAAACGTCATCATTTCAAAGGTCATTGTTCAATTTCATTTCCTAGTTCTGAAGTCAGTACCAAATTCATGATCGTCCAAGACTGGAAAAAATATTTCTATTGAAACTAAAATGGATATACAACAGTGATAAAAAAATGAATTTATTTTTAAAGATTTCAAGGCAAAAAATATAACAGAACATAACATATAACTATTATTTATGAAAAGAAATTGAAATGAAATAGGTAACAGGAACAAGGTATCTAGAACAAAGTAACAAGAACAAGGTGAAAAGAACATAGAAACAAGACCAAGGTAACTAGAACAAGTCAACAATATTATATCAACTCAAATATTTGATGCGTTAGCATCAGGTAAATTTTCATCTTCCATGACGATATCTGAAGTAACATCATGGAGTAGTTCGTCATAGTTTTCTTCAGTCCTTTCGTACACATCCGTATCGGATGCGCCCACCTGTAAAATATATGAATTTGATATTCAATATTATTTACTTTTCCATTATGAATATACACTATACACATACACTATAGAGGTTCATTGAGTTCTAAAGTAGACCAGTTAAGCTCATTTCTTACTGTCCCAAAATTTCTCAGCGTTTCAATTAAATGTTGAATTTGGAACTCGACCCTCAGACGCAATTTTTCTGGTTGACAAAAGGCAAGTTTCTGAACTGGACATCAATGCAAACGTTTTTTCAGAAGAAAAAACTATCAAGCATTTAGAAAATTCAAAGGAGTGGGTTGCTCCGGAATAGGGGTGGGAAAATGTATCGATATATCGATATATCGATACATATCGATATATCAATACATATCGATACATATCGATATATCGATACATATCGATATATCGATACATATCGATATATCGATATATATAGATATATCGATATTTTTTTCCCAATGATATCGTTATTCGATATATCGATATTTCTGCACACCCCTACTTTCGTCTACCTCAGAAGCGTTTGCCAACAGTCACAAATGGGTAACAGGCGCAGTGTTCAAAACAAGGCTACATTTTTTAAAATTTTCAAAAGGATTAAAATATCCAAGGAACATTGAAAATACGAATAGAGAAGCCTGATGGAACTCATCATGAAATTTTGTCAGGAATCCAAAAGAAAGAATAATATACTGGGTGTTCCATTTAAAATAAGGACATTGATTTATGATATTATGATTGATATATGACATTATTTCATACTGAAAGAGAATTTTCTAAGTTTTTTCTAACCATAAAAACTTCTAACGAACAGCTACCATGAGAAACCCTGTATAGTATTCAGTAACCTTTGATACGTATATTCGATGCATGTTCGGCTGGCAGAACCAAACGTTACAAAATGCAAGTAATTTAGGGGCGCATCTAACCTGATGTATTGAAAGAAGTAGTGGCATGATGATCGTTGAATAAAAATTTTTATTTCATGAAATAATTCAGTTTTTTCCCAAATAATCTGGTATGGCCCAGCCGACCCTGCCGTCACTGTGGTGACAAAGAATGCTGAATTTAGGAATTCTTCCATCAAGTTTACTGAATTACCAAGTCCCTAAACTGCGATCTTGATTATCCTTTAGTTTTTACCAATGATTTTGAAATCATTCGGTTTTCTGAATGTATTATGCGAGGTATTATGATTCCACCTCGGATTTCACACTTCTATGAATCTATTATATTCTATTTGTTTCAATACAGGGTGTGATATGGAATAGAAAAGTTGTATAACTTCTAAATATCAATTACCTATACCCTCGCCTATACCCAACTCATTGATAAAATTCAAACGATTTTCTCCGTCTCGAAAATTTCATACTATCGATATACCTACCTAACGAGCAGAAATATGTTCTCCATCATTTACAAAGCCTAGTTTGGTGAAATATCTGTAAAATCCATAAAAAAAGTGTTATGTTGCTCATCGAAAATATTCATTTCTGACGATATCAATCGAACGAATTCAGTTTGAATGAGATTATGCAAGAGAAGATACAGGTTGTCTTTTGAAAAACGTAAGTTGATATTTACTTCTGGTTCACTGGAAGAAAAATTGATCATTCAAAGATATCAAGAAGTGATTTAACATACCCAATAGGTAGACAAATTTTGGTTATTCAATTCCTTGAAATGAGAAAGTTACAGGGTGATACCTATTTCCTGGGTCTCCTGGTATACCTATACAGTATAGGAAAATCTTATTTAGAAATCACCGATAATTGAAGAAGTGTACTGAACTAAATTGACGTGACTAAAAATAAGCTTTTTATAGGTACAATGCACTAACGAGGAAAGAATTCTTAAATTGTTTGATCTTGAGGTTATTCAAAAGCTTGCCGGTCAAAATTACCATATATTTTCCCGAGTATTTTCCATTTTAGTCCTTTTTTTTCAAATGTATTTTTTATATATCTATATACAATTTTCATTTTCAACTTCATAGGTAGTTATTTTTTAACAAGTAATGAAAGTTTGTATTCGATTTTTTTTTCAAATTGAACTTGCTCGACCTGATCACAGACAGACAGACACCGTGATATGTAGGTGCGAGTGTAGGTGGAACTAAAAAAAATCTCCGACTCAAAAAACACCCACATAGGTACATACCTATTAATTTAGAATATAATCGGACCATAATCACGGATAATAGACTACACGGTCGTCCAATGCAACGTCATTGATGGAATTTTACTGCACAACATGTTGTTCCTACTTTTTGGAAATACTAAAAATGAAATTTATCAGTTAACAACAGTTCGACCATTTGGAATACTCAACTTGGAAAGTTTTGAATCGGACAAAATGTCCAACCGCGGAAGCCCATAACAAAACACGAAACACGTTAGGTTAAGTACCTTATACCTTATTATAACGTAACATCACATCAGCTACGACGTATTGTTTTCTGATTGGTTACTCAATGAGACAAAATGAAAAATTCTAATTGTGAAACTTACATAAAAAAAATCCATCAATAATGACGTTGCATTGGACGACAGTGTAGTCTATTTCATCCGTGGACCATAATCACGAAACTGGTCCGTCATATTATGGAGCCGCCATTTGGATTCTGATAAAATAATCAATTTCTAAACCCAAAAACCTCCAGATAGGTATCAATTTTGAATGAAATCGGACCATAATCACAAAACTGGTCCGCCATATTGGCCAGTAATATTTTTTCCTAACCAAAATTTCTTTACCATTGTAAAACGCCATTATATAAAATTTCATGAGACTTCCAATTCCGATAGTCTTCCAATCATTTCTCGATCCTGAAGAAGCTACCCAATTTTGCAAATAACGTCGATCTCAACATGTGACCAACGATACCTATGACTGACTGGCATTATCTTATCGCTTTACCGGCGCTTTAGACGCCGAAGTTTTTGGCTGTTTCGAAATTCGAATGAACATCGAGCTTGACATTGAAGATAGCAACTTTCTAATTTATATGTTCGGCAGGACATCTTTCGCAAGTCAAACTGTACCTTATCTGCCTCCGGAATATGCTACTTTGATCCTTATTATCTGCATGGTCTAATAAGCGTCGCCTGAGCGATCCAACCACGTGGTTGGTGGTTACTTACATCACCGAATATAAACTAGTTCATTGATGCCTACATTTCGTGCACTTTGCCTACATACTTCACAAATACAAACTAGGTACTCACCGGTAATTTCACAATAAGCTATTAACAACGTCAACTAACACAAATCTTTCACCGTCAATCCACTATGTTTACACGTGCAACTTAAGAGCTGTGGAACAACAATAAAACTAAAATATCGCGTATAGCCCTCGCTATACGCGAGAGAGACAATCAAAGACTAACATATCGAATGGTATCTTCTAATTCCCTGACGAATATTCACGAAATAGATGTGAGGGTACGTCGTATCAATCTTCGCGTTTCCCTTTCCTCCCCATCACCAGTATACCGTACACCAACTCTCCGCACAGTGACGGAGGTCATTGTTTTATGTATGTGCTAATAATCATTATTTATATTATAGGTAATATTAATCTGCCATATCTCATCTCAAGTAGGAATAATATACCTATGCTTTCAGTAGATATACTCATAAAATAGGTGTATGGTACCAATAGTGAGAATATGAAAAATGTGCTATTGTTTGTGAATAGTTGAATTAGCTGCAAAATTGGTAGCTTTTACCTACCTAATAGGTATTCCAACTCATTGACTTATTATAGGTAGGTATACCATTTTGTCTAAAGTTAACTATAATCAACATTCTCGTTCACAATTGTAACTGCATAACATCAGGATAAAGCGAGGGATAAAGTTTGCTATCTTCTTCCAAACATCTAGATTCTTCCGAACTCAGAGGTGTGAGGGTGAGGGTGAGAGTGGGTGCGGGTGTGAGTGTGTTTGTGTTTTAGACTAGATATTCATGTACTTACCCATATAGAACTCTCATATGCACTTTCTCAGTGGGTTGTATTTTTTTCGACTATTTTCTAATGGTATATATTTTCTTATGAGGATCTCGGAAACCGACGTTATCATATGATCGGAACACGAATCTAATATATTGAATATACCTAATTCCAGTATTTTCACCAAAAATATTATTACTAAACGAACTGGACGTAGGTATATTTCATTCTCGTGGCGAATTGCGGATTTTCGTTTTCCTCGATCTCTCAGTTCTGGCAAAAAGAGTTATTATACCTACAATATATCTACCGACATATCTAGGTACCTAATGGGGGTGTACACACCTATCGAATTTCCACCAACTGAAACCACCTTTGTTATGAAGTTCTCATATGAAATCATCATGTAACGGCATCATTCATTCTGAAATTCAATATAAACCACTATCCAAAAACTAATTCATATTGGTGACGTGAGCATCCGCCTGATGTTGTCGTTCCTTTTCATGTGTTAACCCATCATGGTTACCGCTAGACGCTCGACTCTTGTCAAAGCTTCGTGAGGTTTCTAGCCAGCTGTGTTCATAAAAAAGTATTCTTATCTCTGTCAGAAACTATGAGAATGACATGCGAATATAGTCGGAACGTATGTCAGTTCATCTATGTTCGGGGATGGCAGCCGAATGGCTGCTTATATGAAAATCTAGAATTTCAATAATTATTCAAAAAACGTAAGAAGTACTTAGAGAAAAACGGATTGTGCCAGGAAGCTAGTTTGGGTGAGTACTATCAAATGATGAAATATTCTAGAAAAAAATGCCCAATGACTTTTTCACACAGTGTGAGTACAGGATATGAAACAGAATCAAAATTCTACTATGATTGAATCGATCATTATTGTGAGCAAAGAAAATATGGATGAAAATCATTTTTTTGCCGTTTCTATCACATGAGTACGTTCTTCTGCTCACTTGCTTCCATGAGATGTAGGTAGTTGCGATGCAGTTTTTGGGTACTTCACCGCGACAATGGCCCCTCGTTATTAAAACTTCAGAAATCGAATTCATCAGTGAACATTCTGGAAGGTACAACCTTATGAAAAAATAAATCCGTACGTTCTTCGACCGCCAGCTGGTTGACCGTCGTTTGCCTTTGCAATGGGACGGCGAGAATTCGTGAAATAGCGACACAGTTGCCCTAAAAATATCTAGGGATTTCACATTCCAAAAGTTTTTTTCTGCATCGGAAGTTACGTCTGGGATAGTATGCATAAATACGTATTCATTCAATCATACAATGGATCATATCCATGAAGATGTAAATATTGAACTTAGAGAACTGCAACCTTCCTATATTTCGCTTTATATAAAAGAAACGAGAGATATATTTCATCTATGTGAACATACAAAATATATGTTTCATCCTGAAAAAAAACATCACCATGAAGATACATTCATGTTTATGATCATCATTATATATTATTTTGATCAATAAGACAACGTATTTTCATCTGCCTTGGAAGTAAGATCTGGGAAAGTATGCATAAATACGTATTCATTCAGTCATGGAATGGATTATATCCATAAAGATGTATTCAAGATTATACAGGGTGGACCAATAGTGTGGCAAAGTGAGATAACTGCTTCGTTGTTTGAGATAGATGAACAAGAATTCTTGAGATGGTCTAGGCTCATGAAAAGCACATTTCTAAAATATTTTTCGCTATACAGGTTGACTCAAAAATGCGTGGCGTATCAAAGTTCTACTTTTCCTTATGGGACATCATGTATTTCATTACATTTTCAGATTCGCTCTTGTGAGCTGATTTCATCGATCTATCTTACTTGGGGTCTAGCGGTAATGATTACAGAGATATAGGGTGTTGAAAATCGAGATTTTTCAACGTTATGAATTGTTTGTGTCGAAGCTATGCATTATTGGTCGAAACGACTTTCATGTCCCTATCTTAACATTCGATTTACTATCTACTGACATTTAATTGGAACATATACAGCGTGGTTCAAAATTCAGAATTGATAATCAATTCTCAACCAGCCTGTATCTGTTCCAATTAAATGTCAGTAGATAGTTAAACAAAACTTAAGATGTGGACATGAGAGCCGTTTTGACCAATAATGCATAGTTTCGACACAAAAAATTCATAAAGCTAAAAAATCTCAATTTTTAACACACTATATCTCTGTATTCAATCCCGCTAGACCCCAATTGTCATAGATCGATGAAATCCGCTCACAAGGGAGAATCTGAAAATGCAATATGATGCAGGGTGTCCCATGAGCCTAAGACATCTCAAGAATTTTGTTCATCTATCTCAAACAACGAAGCAGTTATATCTCACTTTTCCACACTATTGGTGCACCCTGCAACCTTTCTATATTTCGCTTGATATGAAGGAAAGGTGAGATATTTTATATCTGTGAACATACAAAAGAATTATGTATATGTTTCATCCTGAAAAAAAACATCGTCATGACGATCCATTCATGTTCAGAATTATTATTATGTATTATTTCGATCAATAATTAAACGTATTTTTTTTCTGCATTGGAAGTAACTTCTGCGATAGTATGCATAAATACATATTCATTCAATCATGGAATGGATGATATCTATAGAGATGTATTCGAGATCATATTGAGAGGACTACAACGTTTTTATCTTAAGCTTGATATTAAGGAAGCGTCAGATATTTTATGTATGTGAAAATACAGAAGGAAAATGTATACATTCCATCTTGAAAAAAACCATCATCATGAAGATCCATTCATGTTCAGAATTATTATTATGTATTATTTCGATCAATAATAAAACGTATTTTTTTCTTCATCGAAAGTAACTTCTGCGATAGTATGCATAAATACATATTCATTCAATCATGGAATGGATGATATCTATAGAGATGTATTCGAGATTATATCGAGAGGACTGCAACGTTTGTATCTTTTGCTTGATACTAAGGAAGCGTGAGATATTTTATGTATGTGAAAATACGAAAGGAAAATGTATAAGTATGATCTTGAAAAAAACCATCATCATGAAGATCCATTCATGTTCAGAATTATTATTATGTATTATTTCGATCAATAATTGAACTTATTTTTTCCTGCATTGGAAGTAACGTCTGCGATAGTATGCATAAATACATATTCATTCAATCATGGAATGGATGATATCTATAGAGATGTATTCGAGATTATATCGAGAGGACTGCAACGTTTGTATCTTTTGCTTGATACTAAGGAAGCGTGAGATATTTTATGTATGTGAAAATACGAAAGGAAAATGTATAAGTATGATCTTGAAAAAAACCATCATCATGAAGATCCATTCATGTTCAGAATTATTATTATGTATTATTTCGATCAATAATTGAACTTATTTTTTCCTGCATTGGAAGTAACGTCTGCGATAGTATGCATAAATACATATTCATTCAATCATGGAATGGATGATATCTATAGAGATGTATTCGAGATTATATCGAGAGGACTGCAACGTTTGTATCTTTAGCTTGATATTAAGGAAGCGTGAGATATTTTATGTATGTGAAAATACGAAAGGAAAATGTATACGTTCGATCTTGAAAAAAACCATCATCATGAAGATCCATTCATGTTCAGAATTATTATTATGTATTATTTCGATCAATAATTGAACTTATTTTTTCCTGCATTGGAAGTAACGTCTGCGATAGTATGCATAAATACATATTCATTCAATCATAGAATGGATGATATCTATAGAGATGTATTCGAGATCATATTGAGAGGACTGCAACGTTTGTATCTTTTGCTTGATACTAAGGAAGCGTGAGATATTTTATGTATGTGAAAATACGAAAGGAAAATGTATACGTTCGATCTTGAAAAAAACCATCATCATGAAGATCCATTCATGTTCAGAATTATTATTATGTATTATTTCGATCAATAATTGAACTTATTTTTTCCTGTATTGGAAGTAACGTCTGCGATAGTATGCATAAATACATATTCATTCAATCATGGAATGGATGATATCTATAGAGATGTATTCGAGATCATATTGAGAGGACTACAACGTTTGTATCTTTTGCTTGATACTAAGGAAGCGTGAGATATTTCATGTATGTGAAAATACGAAAGGAAACTGTATACATTCTATCTTGAAAAAAACCATCATTATGAAGATCCATTCATGTTCAGAATTATTATTATGTATTATTTCGATCAATAATAAAACGTATTTTTTTCTGCATCGGAAGTAACGTCTGCGATAGTATGCATAAATACATATTCATTCAATCATGGAATCGATCATATTCATGAAGATGTATTGAAAATGATTCAATGAAGAATGTTCATTTTATATATTTCACCTAATTGAAAAAACACGTCTCAGTTAAAATATTCGAAAACATATGAAAGGAAAATGCATTCTTTCAGTCTTCGAAATGATCGTCATTCATATGATATATTCATGATTAATAAATTTGTATTCTTCATTTCAATCTATAATCGAACATTATTATTATGTCGTCAGGCGTACGTTCGGCTTGAGATGGTTCGTTTTTCATAAATCTTCAATCATGTAATTGATCGACTTTGAATTTACGTATAAGTTTGGTGAATTTTACATCAACAATAAGACGTCTCGTGAAAACCATTATATGACTCATATCCATGATAATGGATGTTTACCGGGCAGTGTGCCTATGAAAAACTACAAGTCTATATAAACATATGATCAAAAATTATATTCCAATAAGAGCTTTGAAAAATTTACATAGAAAAAGTTAGTTTTGTCAACCACTGGTCATCATTATAACAAAAGTCGTATCGCCTTTTAGTGCAATAAAGGTTTACTTAATGTCACAAATTATATTGTTTTATCTTCTAATGTTTCGAAACTACTCAGGAAAACAAAGCATGTTTGGACATAATTGTTATATAGAAACTGTTATTTTTGATAGTTGAACTAAAGTTTGTCTTATAAACTTTTGACTACCCTGTTTATACATATATTTTTGAATAGGTAGGTACCTAATATTAATTTACATAAAGTCCGTATTCCCACTGCTCCAAAAAAATCTCAGTCAAGAATATTTTTATCAACTTTGCAGATGCTGTTAAAGAAATGTGCCCGCTAGTTACAGGTTTTGAAGTTGAGGGATGCATTAAAGTTTGGTTGAAACATGCTCCTCAGCGCCTCAAAACAAAAATGGGGAAGGAAAATAACAACAACAACATTCCAATGGATAAATAATAAGATTATATTTTGTTCTTTTTTGTTTTTATCTGGAATATAGGAAACTGATGTGTGGATAAAGCAGTAGATGTATGAGTGTTTCTGAAGTATTTACTTACTTTATTTATTCCACTGAGTATAGGAAGTAATATTTTTCAATTTTTATTTATTCCAGCCTAAATTATCGAAATAATGTGAGTTATTCCTGCCTGAAATATATTAATAATGTGCCGCATAACCATAACTATAATGAAAAACATGTTTTTTTCCAATTCACAACAATATCTCATTACTAATATAAGCAACAACACGATAATTACATTTATATTTTTTCTCTGCATTCTTTATATATTTCAGAACTACAGATCTGCAATATTCTGTTTTTTCCATATTTCAATTGATTAAAAAAATCAGATTTCAGCCTATTTTCTCTCAATCATGTATTTTATAATAGTTCTGAAGATTCTTGGGTATAATAAAATGTTTCGAATATATTATGTTCGCCTTATTTTCATGAGTAAAATATATAATGAAAATTCATTATATTTGTTCAATTATCATGAATATTTTCTTCAATACTAATACCCTTTGTATAATATACTAACGTATGACGTATTATGACGTCCCAGAACGTCAAATAAATGCCTCAATTTAACGTCATTAATTAACGCCGTGAGGACGTCACCAGATGACGTCAAAATCATGTGACTTTTTCACGTCGTGAGGACGTCATAGAGACGTCATTGGATGACGTGATTTACGTCTGAATTATGACGTCGTAAATACGTCTTTTGGTTACCTGGGAAGTCTCACACCAGTTTGTGAACTCATATATTGGGCAATATAAGGGGGGTAACTTTGATAACCGATAGTGTTTTAGGCACCCTGGTGTAAAGGCAAGTATATCAACTTTCACAACTGCCAACAAAAGGTTCAATTAAGAAATAACTGAAGCAATACTTGGTTGTGTCCAAGTATATCTCTTTTATATGAATCAGTTGTGTCATAGTGTTTCTCTTCTTTCATATAAAGAGCTACTGATGAGTTTATTAAATAAATGTAGTCCAATTGAGACCTTTTATTTTCAACTGTTCTCTTTTCTCATATTGCTAAAATAAATTTGGTGGCGCCTGACAATGAAAATAGGACCCCTATTGATAACCGAACCCATACCTTGCTCCCTAACACAGAGCTACCACAACTATAACGAATATTGGTGGACATCAAACAAGGTAACTTTCTACACTTACCAGAGCTAAAGAAAAAAAACGTTATGGAAGAAAAGCATGGACAAATGCTTTGTTGATCGGAAAACCTGTGACTCACTTCATTCGAGTTTGTTTCCTTCATTTTGTTCATTTTATTAGACATTGCAAAGCGTTACATTACCTCACAATATAAAAGTTCTTCAACATACTATCAACAATTGTCCAAAACACACACGAAAATCCAAGATATCACTTGTTCAACGTTTCGAAAACAACTAAAACATACACACAATAACCACGCCGAACAGAGAGATTACTCATTATCCACCATATTTGTTTACTTCCCGTAGCGCCCTGTTCGGTAGTTGAAACCGCCAATACTAATCTTTTCGTTGTCCTAATCTATTGTTTTATCATAATCCATGGGTTTATCGTCACCGCCGCACTCAACTATATATATATATATATATATAAATATTTCATCAACTTATTATATATTTCATCAAAATTAAATGGATATCAACATTTTCGACATATTTCAAGTTGAAAAGCTGTTTATACAGTTTTCAAAGTCAGTGAAGAAAGAGTTCTTGCTTCATATTCTTATTAGAAAATAACACCAATGGGTTATAAGTATAAACAATGTATTCAATAGAGATGAACATATAATTCATATTCACCAGGTACCTACATACCTCTATGTGTATTGTCAAATATATTATTTAAAGGCGGGTTTAGCCAGCTCATAATTCATAATGGATAACCCATTGTGCTTAGTGGATAATACATAATTCATAATGCCTGATGCATAATAAAAAAGAGTGTTAATACAATGCTTAATTTTTATACGACAAGTGACAGATTCGGCAAGGTGACATTTGACTCATTTGTCATTGGAATGAGTTGAGCCCAAAGATTTGAGCCTCACTATCGTGTCCGTGTTTCAAGTTCTAGTTTTTCGAATAATAACGCTTTTGCTTTACCATGAAAGTAAAGAGAGAGACATTGGAGGTGATAAAAGTTGCAAATCTTGCTTTTTTATTCATGAACCTCGCTGCAACTACAGTCTACATAGCTACGAATCATCAGAAAAGGTTTAGGCGCTGGGGTGTTAGGCCTATCAATGAGGAAATAAAAAGTGATGGACTGTTTTTCACACTATTCAGAGATATGGCTCAGGATCAATGTAATGTAATGTAATGTAAGAAAGTGGGCGGTCTGAGACCTAACGCACTTAGGCCACCTCTTCGGACCCGTTGTGCACCCACAACTCCTGGGATCGTAAGTCAGCCATGGAGAAGGCCAATTTCGCGGGCGAAAGATACCATTTTCCTCGGCCGAATCTTTTTCACATCCTCTGGGTTCAGGATGCTGCCCCCAAGATGTATTTCCCTTGCTGCTACCACCGCCGGGCATTCAGTGAGGATGTGAGTAGAAGTCTCTTCGTCCTCAAGGCACCATCTACATTCAGGATCTACAATTCCGATCGTGTTGAGATGTTTGTTCAAGGGACAGTGCCCTGTCAGGAGCCCCACCACCAATTTCAGCTCTCTCCTGTTCAGATCCAGGAGTGCATTTGTCTGCCTTCGTGACGGATTTCCTATGTGGAGTCTGGACTGCCTCATTCCTGGAGCCTCCGCCCAGCTATTCTGAAATCTCTTCATCTGGATTCCCGCCATTCTAGAATTGCTCCAGGATCGAGTGACCCCCAGTATTGGCTCTGGGCCAATCACTGAGCCCTCCGCACCCTTCCTGGCCAGACTGTCGGCTATTTCATTACCAGGTACCCCTGAGTGACCAGGGACCCACAGAAGACAGACTTCATTCGTCGCTGACAGCCTTTGTAGGCTGTCTATGCATTCTGACACCAGGGAGGAGGTCACTCTGTACGAAATCAGTGCCTTGATTGCTGCCTGGCTGTCAGTGCATATAGTAATTTGCCGGCCATAATAGCCCCTTTCTATTTTCTCTTGAACACATGCGAGTATTGCGAATACTTCCGCCTGAAAAATTGTGGCATATTTCCCAAGGGTAAAGTTATGGTCTGCCCTTGGGGATTGCCCATAGACCCCAGCACCTGCGCTTTCTCCCATCCTAGAGCCATCTGTATACCAGATGATACCCTTGGTGGGTACCATGCAGTGCTTATTCTGCTCCCAGTCCCTCCTTGTTGGAATTTTGACCTGGGGCATTTTCCTGAATCGAATAATAGGTGTTATATTGTCCCCTTTCATGCTGAGTGAGGGGCAATCATCAGTCATTTGATTACAGAGGTGAGAATGGCCGTACGTTCTCTCGCTCCTCCACTGGTTGGAACTTTGCAAGCGAGCGGCGGCCTTCATCGCCTCATGCTTTACACATAGGTTCAGAGGTGGCAGTCCTATTAGAGTCTCCAGTGCCCTTGACGGCGCCGTCCTCATTGCTCCTGTTATCGAGATGCTGGCCAGTCGTTGGATTTTATCGAGCTGAATCCTCGACTTGCCTGTCAGTGTTCCCGGCCACCATACAATGGCCCCGTAAGTTATCATTGGCCGTATGAGGGCTGTATACATCCAATGGAGGATGCTGGGCTTGAGCCCCCACGTTCCCCCAAACGTCCTCCTGCACGCCCAGAATGCCGCAGTTGCTTTCTGGACCTTCCTCTCGATGTGCTCGTTCCAATTAAGCTTGGAGTCAATAATGACTCCTAGATATTTGGTAGAGCCTTTATACCGCAGGGTTTTTTCCGATAAACGTATATCGGGCAGATCCTCTACCTTGCGTTTCCTGGTAAAAAGTACAATTTCCACCTTATCAGGGTTAGCACTTAGTCCCGTGCTGCGACACCATCGGTCCACCCCATCCAGGGCCCGTTGTGCCAATCTCCGACTAGGAGTTGATACTCGGCTGTCTATCAGGATGACGATGTCATCTGCATAGGCCTGGGTATAGTAGCCCATGGTCTGTATCTCTAATAGGAGGTCATCCACGATGAGGTACCACAGAAGAGGAGATAGCACCCCCCCCCCCCCTGCGGACAACCCCTCGATACAACGGCCTCTTCCGAGCTGTTCTGGAGAGTCGCTCTCACTATCCTCTGAGAGAGGAGTGCGTGTATCCATTTTATCAAAATTGGACTAACGCCCCGCTTTTCCACTGCACGACATATAGAGTCAAATGACGTGTTGTCGAATGCACCCTCAATGTCTATGAATATCCCTAAGGCAGAGTCCTTACGGTCTAGCACTTCCTCGATTCTATGGAGTCGATGAAGAGCTGCATCGGTGCCCCTGCCACTTTGGTATGCAAATTGTTGGCCACTGAGTGGGAAGATGTTTAGTGGCTCCTCTCTGATGTGGCGGTCTACCAGTTTCTCTAGCGCTTTCAGGAGAAACGATGTGAGACTGATGGGCCGAAACGATTTTGCCTGCGTGAAATCTGATTTCCCAGGCTTTGGTATGAATATAATTCTAGCTGTTCTCAAAGCCTTATGGACATACCCGTGAGCTAAACAACTTCGAAAGATCTTCAGGAGATGAAGAATGAGTATGTCCATCCCTTGTTGTAAAAGGGCCGGACACACTCCATCCTCACCTGGTGATTCATAGGGTGAAAAAGACTCAATGGCCCATTTCACTCTGTCGTATGTTACAATTTTTGAGGCTATCGTGTAATCCACCATAGCGTCTATTGGGGTGACAGTCTCAAGCTCAGGCTGAACACTGGTGCTGCCAGGAAAGTGCGTTGCAAGTATATGTTGCAACGTCCCAGCATCCGATGAGGTAAAGCTTCCATCAGGAAGGGTTACCGCTCCCAACTTTGAGAGAACTTTGTTGAGCCTTGCTGCCTCAGGAACAGTATTTATTCCCTGGCAGTATGCTCTCCACGAGTCCCTCCTTGCCACGCGGATAGCTTTCTTATAGTCCCTCTGGAACGATTTGTACTCTTCCCAGTGGGCCCGTGATTCTGTCCGTTTGGCTTTGTTCAATAGCTTGCGAACTTCTTTACGATGGAGTTCAATTTCTGAATTCCACCATGGTGTTTTGCCCAGGCGGTCTGCTCTTTTGAGTGGACAGCTGGCTTCGTAGGATTCGAGTATGGCAGAATTGAGACAGAGACAGAATTGAGACAGTCTCCCGTCAAGTTCCTCACGATAGAGGTTCCATCTGGTCGTTCTGGGATTTCTAAACCATCGAGTCTCTTCTTGGCTATTGCCTGCTACTGAGAACAGTATATGTCGGTGATCAGACAAACTTTCCTCTGTCGAGACATGCCAGTTACTGATTCTACTTGTTAGCTCTGTCGAGCATAACGTTAAGTCAACAATCGTTCGTGCCGAAGGCGTGACATATGTTGGCACGGATCCTTTGTTAAGGATCTCTAGATTACTGGAGCTCAGGAATTCCAGAAGTGCCCTGCCTCTCGGATTGACGTCGCGATTCCCCCACAGTGTATGGTGCGAATTTGCGTCGCATCCAATCAGCAAGGGCATTCCCATCTCCTCGCAGTACCGCACAAGGCGTCCTGTCTCAGGTGGAGGGTTCTCCGTTTCATAAGGAAAATAGGCTGAGCAAATTACAATATCGCTCAAGCTTTCGTCAGTTGTACTGCTGACTTTGATTCTAACGGCTACGAGGTCTCTGTGGCAGAATCCTGGTAGAAGAATCGTGTCAACACCTCTTGCAAATATGCATGCTCTTGGCTTCGGGCTGAAAGAGCTGTAATACAGTGTCCCTTCCGCTAGTCCCATGCCCCTCACTCTGTCTTGGTGTACCCAAGGTTCCTGAATAAGGGCCACATTTATTTTAAGCTCCCTTAATCTTCCGCATAGGAGAGCCGTGGAGGCTCTCCCAAGTTGTAAGTTAGCCTGCAGGAAGTTCAAGGAAGAAGTATGACAGGCCGCCATTCGGTAGCCTAGTCTCCCTTCCCCTTTGATGGGGCATGGCTATTACCACGTCCCTCATCCTCTGAACCATTCCCCTCAAGAGGACGACCAGGGTCGTCCACTGTCAGGGTTGTGTCCTCTGCTGTCTCAGAGGCATTCATTGCTTCGGACGCCTCTGGTTTCTTGCCGGCATGGTCTCCCCAGCTCACCAGTGCCCACGAGGCACTGAAAAACAGGGAACCCCCGGCATGTCTTATTGCTGATATGGACTTACTGTCCATCCCAACTATAAGTGTGACGCCGCGGTTCTCTTCCTTCCTGTTCCAAATTCTCCATTGAGTAGTGGACAGGTTGGGATTTTGCCTTTCCAGGACATTCAGAACGTCCTGGTTGGACAACCTCCCCGGAATACGAACCACGGTCCGTTGGAGCCTGAATTGCTCTGGGTCTATAGCCACCAGGGTCACGCCTTCCCAGGGTTTAATCTCAATCAGACTCCTGAGGAGCCAATCCCTGGAGGCCTCGTTGGCTGCGGTTACGAGCAGTTGTCTGCGCCATAGCCGCGTTGAAGTGAACTGTGGGGGAGGATCATTGGACGCCGCTGGCGTCCTCATGATCACCCCCCCAACGGCATCTAGGAACTCCAACATCTGGTCCTCAGTGAACTCCGCTTCAGGTTGCCCATCGCGGCTGATGACCAGTTGTAAAGCCCTGTCTGCGGCTGCCACCTGCGAGTAGCTGGGCTACCCCGTAATAGTCTGCATTGCGTTAGCAGTACCAGACCGGGGTCGCTTTGCCCCTCGCGAGGTGTCAGTTGGTGTGGAGCCTGGTGTGCGGCCTGGTTGGGACCTTGACAGACTTAGGGCGCACAGCAGATTTTCCGTCCACGGTGGTTCTCCTTCGAGACCCTCCGCATCCAGTTCTCCCATGCACTCCTCCGAGGTCATCACTAGGTCGTCCTCTGGCACTTGTTTTTGCGCCTGAGGATTCCTAGGAAGTTTTTTGGGGATCAATGGGACAGTGTTCGCCCTTTTTTCCCTCTCTTTCTTCCTCCTCTTCCTTTCAGCCCCACTGGGCCTCTTCACTTTGACCTTGGACAAGTCCGAGGCCAGATCAGACACATCCGAGTCTCGCGAGAGATGTTCGGGTGTGTCAGGTTTTGACGAGGGGTCGGATGAGGGAGTAACAGGCGTCAGTGCGCCCGTCAGGGTTAGGGAATTGGAGGTCGCCTTTGTGGCACCCTCCAGGGTTGAATTAGGAGGAGTGGTCGCCTGTATGGCTCCCACCTGGGTGTCGGGAGCGGAGGTCATCAATGTGACGTCCTCCTGTGCTAGGGTATGGGAGGTCTCCACATTGGATCCCTCCCGGAGTGAAGATTCGGAAGGCCCCGAAAAGTCTTCCGAGGACGAGATTTGACCGCTTAGTCGACGGGATTCTATATTATTTTTTTGGTGGTCCATATTGTTCCCACGAGTAAGGGGGACATGAAGGTAACCACACGCGGTGCCCCCTGCACGTGTGGAAGGCTGTATAAAACTGGGTGCGCCTGTTTCCCAGAGTTTTGTCGCTAGTGGTCGACGAGTTCCCCTCGACCATTCATCCCTTTAGCGCGCACAATACCTTAGGATTAAGGATGGCTTTTAAAGTGACCTCACCACGCGGCCCAGGCGGTTAAGCCAAGACCCCCGTGCCCCTCGTGGCGCATACCACCGGACACCATGGCGTCCTGTGGGTCGTTGCAGTCACGAACGGTTTACGGTTTGTGCCGTAGGCTGGTCCACGGTGGTAACTTTTGGCAAAGGATTCAGGAGGTTTTTAGGCCTCCGCACCCTACGTATGGTTACCACTAACCAAGGCCGTGAGGCCCTGGCTGTCCTCCTATCCGCCACCCTGGAGACGCGCCTTAAGGTTAGCCCAAACCCAAGGTCAATTCAGGATCAATTCAAGGAACTTTTGGAATTGATTGCCAAGGATATTCAGAAAAACAAGAAACGAAGGCATATCTCTCCTAAAAAACGTCTACTTATTATTTTACAGTATGTTTTTCTTCTCCCTCCATTATAAAAACTGATGATTTGTATTTTTCAGCTATCTATCAGAAGGCTGCTCAATGCAAGAAATGGCTTGGAACTTCAGAATTGGAAAGGCCACTGTTCATACCATCATCAAAGAAACTTGTGAAGTTCTCTGGAAAAGGCTACAACTAATTGTTTTACCCCACCCAACAGAAGATGACTATAAAGATATAGAAACTCGATTTTCAAATAGGAGGAATCTTCCAAATTGCATTGGCGCTGTGGATGGGAAACATAATAATATTATGGCACCAAAGAAATCTGGCAGTATTTTTTTTTATTACAAAAAAAAATTCAGTATCGTACTCATGGCAACTTTTTTTTATGGTCGACATAGGTGGGGCAGGAGCCAATCATGATTCAGCTGTTTTTAGAGCAAGTGGATTTGGTCAAGGCCTTCTTAAGGGGACCTTAGAAATTCCAGAACCAAAAAATTTGCCAAAAACAAATATCAAATTACCCTATTTTCTTGTAGCAGAGGCAGCCTTTCCACTGCATGAAAATATTTTGCGACCCTACCCTGGCACCTCCTTGAGTGAAAAACATATTTTCAATCATAGGTAGGCAACAAATAATTTTCAAAGTAACTATTTTATATATGGTATCTTCATTCTAGGCTCAGTCGAGGCAGAAGATGCATTGAAAATACATTTGGTATCTTGAGTCAAAGATGGCGTATTCTTAGAAAACCAATCTGTGCCAGTCTGGAAATTTGTGAGCTAATCACTAAGGCTACAGTGGTACTTCACAATTATCTGCAAGCTAGTGAACGTGACTTGCCTCATAATGAGAGAAAGTACTGCCCAACAGGATTTGCAGATTATTTTGATGCAAATAGAATCCTTCATGATGGTTCATGGAGAATGGAAGGTGCACATTTGAAATCTGTTAATAGATTGGCTTCGAATAACTATTCTAATAATGCAAGAAAATATAGAGATGTTTTGACAAATTTTTTTGCATCCAAAGAAGGTTGGGTGCCTTGGCAAGAAGATAATGTTAATAGATGGGGGCACCCACAAAATTTCAAATAAATTCAATTAATTTCACCGATGTTACGTAGTCTTGATAATAATAAATATTTTTAATAACGCTTCAATGTTTCTAATTTTTTTTATTCAATCTAATTCTTCTGCAACCAACAATAGCAATTTTGAATTTGATATCAGTTTTTTCTTATTGTTCTGAATCTTTGATAAATTTTCAACTGGACTGAGAGCAAAATAGTAGTCCTCATTCTGGATTGTTTTTCGGGTGTCATCTGAGCTCTGCCTCAAGAATTGATTCAGACTTTCTCCTACCTCCGAACAACTCTTTGCCAGGCTGTCTACTATGGTGGATGATGCAGCTGGCAATTTTCTTTTCTTGCCTAATTGCGATTGCATCAATCCCTTCCTACTAGTGGTTGGTAGTAAACCTGTAGTTGATGACCCTGATGACATGTCTGTGTCTCTAAGGGTCTCTCTTTCCTCCTCGTGGTTTGATAATTGTGAACATGGCCCCAAAGTTTCATCCTGTTCTTCAACCTGGCTAAGTTCAACTTCAGTCTCAGTGAAAGATTGGTCGATTTCCGGAAAGATAATACTGGTACTCCACACTTGTGATGGTTGTTGAGTTGTTGCTGTGTTTTTTGATACATTGCCACTAGTTCTAAAATAGAAATTCGCTTTAAACTACTCATAAAATTGAATTGAAGACTTTTACCGTCTGGTCTGAATCACAGGTGCTAAGAAACTCAATGGTTTAAACAGTGGCCAATTACCAGTATAAGCTGCAGAGCCTGATGACCTGGTCAGAATAAGTTTCCTTTCCCTGATGTATTTAGCCCTCAAACTTTTCCATGTTTCTTTGCAGTTTTCAACTAAAGAATCATTATAAGGTTTATATATTTAGTAAAACAATAATTTCAAAAAATACATACCACTGTCTTGCATAATATTTGCCACTGATCTCCATGCATTTTCCACCACCAATAGGTTCTTGTGGTCTTTAGGCTTTGTGTCCCAATTGCATGAAAATGATTCCACAGTTTCAATGAGAGTTCCTTCCTCCAAACTCATCATGAAAAATGAAAAAAAAAACAACACTAACCAACAAAACAGTATTGACTCCTGTAGTTTATGCTCCGCTGCTCCGGTGATTTTTATGTCAAATGACGAGTCGAAATTATTGACAGGCAAACGCACACGCGCACAAGTGCAATTTGCATAGTGAATAACTGAATAATCGATAAAAGTTAAAAGTTGAACAACTAAATGAATTGTGCATTATGCATCAAATTACGAGTTGTGCACTCTGCGTTTATAAACGGGTACACATGAACCTTAGGGTTCAAAATTATACATTACGCACTATGAGTTATCCATTATGAATTATGAGCTGGCTGAACCCGCCTTTATTTCTTCATTTTTTTTCTTGCATAGCAGGTATGCCATGTTTTAATTTCATTATCAATAATAATCGTAGAAGCTTGAATATCAATATAGGTAAGTAAGTGAATAATTGATGTTATAATACTTATTTTTCTTTTTTTTTCATATATATACCATTGGAGAATCACATGTTTCTTTGTTATCTTTACCACTTCTCAGTGATTTATATACTAAGATCTTCCTGAAGTCAAAGTCTATGATTCACCTATCGAATCTGTATGATATTTCTACTGCTACAATTTCTTTGACCAAAAGTATCTACCTACCTCTATGTGTAGATATACTATCTATAAAATGGTACTATGGTCATATTGTTTCTTTCATATTCATATTGTTTTCCTTTGTGAATAGAAACATGAAATAGTTTTTCGATTTCAGCAAAACATAGAAGTTTTTTGATGATAGATTCTTGAATAGATATTTCAAATAATTTTATGATAACTAGCTGTATTCTTAGCAATAATACAATCCCATCATCAATGATACAATAGGTACCTAATTGAATATCATGATGATATACTTATATATAATCCATGAAATACTGTCTGTAAGTTCTTCCAGGAGGTGGTACATTCATTTTTCAGCTTTTCATGGGATTTTCTCTCCTCGTTTCTAAAAAATAGAGTAGAAGTTATTGAAAATTATTTCAATATATTTTTAGTAAGGACAGATTTGGGATCTGCCCCAAAATGTCACTGCGCTTGAAATTAAACCCTTAGATACCTAGAAGAGAAATTCTCTATTGGTCAGTGACACCTTGTTTTTGAAAAAATTTGGAAATACAAATATATTTAATAAGAATAAAACCTCTACTTATCTTGGTGGACGTTTCGGGAACGAAACTGCTCCCGTTCTCAAAACGATTAAAATATTTTTCTCTTCGCAAAATTTTTCAATGTTTTCGGTTTTGACACTAAAAAGTGACAATTTGGTAGACGGAGGAATTCTGGTTACAAGGTGTTTTCATTAATTGATATCGAATTTTCCATTTTCATATTCAAGTTTCAGAAGTGGATGCCAAGTTTTATCTATATCAACTGAACAAGAAGCAATATTATTGTCTCCGTTCAGGAGAATGCAAGCAGACTCTTTGATTTTCCGTTTTTGGTTGTTGTCTTCTTTTCCTATGATCTTAATATTACCCCAATCGGCCATATGTTGTCCATCTTCAGTAAGGATATGTTCAGCTAATTTCGATTTGTCAGTATATCTTTTCTTTATATTGTTCTTATCCTCTTTCATCCTTACTGATAGAGGCCTGCTGGTTTCACCGGTATAATATTTTCCACAAACACATGGTATACTGTAAATACAATTTTTTGATGATTGTTCTTCATTTTTCGGTTTTGTATGACTCAAAATCGATCTCATTGTATTTTCTGTCTTGAACACTGTTTCCACTCGAAACTTGTCACCAACACGTTTAATTTTTTCAGATATTCCGGGAATAAATGGGATTACATTTGTTATCAGTGTTGGTTGTCTTTGTGTTTGTTGTATATTCTGTCTGTTCTCAATTTGGTGTATTGTTTTATCAATGAAATGTTTCGAATAAGTGTTGAGTTGTAGAACATCTTTTATTTGGTTCATTTCGGCATTGAAAATTTGGTGGTTCGATGATATGGATTTGGCTCTATCATGAAGTGATTTGATTATTTTCTTCTTCATACTTGTATGATGATTTGATTGAAAATTGAGGTATCTGTCGGTGTGTGTATTTTTACGATATACACCTGTTATCAAAATGTCATCTGATTTTTTAATGAGGACATCTAAAAATGGTAATTGATTATTAGATTCGATTTCTAAAGTGAATTTGATTGTGGGTTCGATATTGTTCATATAATTTAGAAAATCATCTAGTTCAAATAATGAAAATATCATCCACATACCTCCACCAAGTCTTTGGTTGTTTACTGATATTCTCACAATATTTTCTTCAAAATCTTCCATGAATATATTACTTAGAATAGGAGATGATGGTGAACCCATGGCCATACCAAAATTTTGTTGATAAAAGTCATCATCTAATTGAAAGTAAGTTGTTTTGAGACATAGTTCCAAAAATTCTAAAATGCTTTCTACACTCAGCTTAGTTCTTTCAATGAGTTTTTCATCATCTCCCAGTTTCTTTGTCACTATTTGTAAAGTTTTTTCTATAGGAACATTAGTAAATAAACTCACTACATCGAAACTTACTGAAATATCGTCTGTATCGAGATGGATGTTATTTAGTTTCTCCAATAAATGAGGAGTTTTTCTAATGAAACTTTCACCATTTCCTGATGAAGGATTTATTATATCTGAAAGAAATTGCGATAAATTTCGACAAGGAGATCCTGATGAACTCACGATTGGTCCTAATGGATTGTTTGGTTCATGTATTTTTGGAGGAAGTCCATAAAAATGTGGGGGTTTGCTATGGTATCTGGATATATGTTTCCTATCTGTTAGTGTAAGTTCATTTTCGTGTTTTTTCATTATGTTTCGTATCTTTCTCTCTATGTTTGCTGTTGGATCTCTATTCAATTTTGTGTGATTGCCTTCATTTATAATTTGTATTATTTTATCATTATATTCATTTTTGTTCATAATGACTGTAGCGTTGCCTTTATCAGCTGGAAGTATTTTGATTGTATCATCATGTTTAAGATTATTAAGTGTGTTTTTCTCTTCTCTTGTGATGTTTGGTGTTATTTCATGTTTTTTCCCAATAATTATTTTATTTCTGATTCTTATTCATTAGAAAATTCATCAGGAAGTCTTTGTGCAGTTTGTTCAATAGCTGTTATCAAATCTGATTTTGGAATATCATTCGGAGTGATTGAAAAATTCATACCTTTTGACATTATTAATTGTTCAGAATCTGTTAATGTTCTTGAGGATAGGTTTATAACAGTTCTATTCATGAAATTTTGTTGACGATGTTCTAATCTCAATTTTTTTATTTTTGTTTCTTCAATGAGTTTATTGAATTTTCCTATGTGTATCAATTTATTCTTGTCATTCTCTTTTTTGTATGAGTTGTTCACAGAAATGAATATATGTGTTGAATCATCTTCGTGTAAAACGGTGTATGAAACTTGTTCTAACTGTAAGATGATATTTCTTGTTCTTACCTTGTTGTATTTGTGGAAATTTATTCTTTCTCTTACCAATGCCTTACTTGCTTTTAGAACCATCCATTCACATTTCTTACTATAGAATGGTGCTTTCGAACGTAACCCTCTTGGTATCACTCCATTGTCACGACATTTACAAAGAAAAGTTGAACTGTTTTCGGTGTGAGACAGTTTTATGTATAAATTTTCAAGTTTCCGAAACTGATGATTGATGTTAGGCCCATACCTATTTGTTACCGAAACGTGCACCAAGATAAGTAGAGGTTTTATTCTTATTGAATATATTTGTATTTCCAAATTTTTTCAAAAACAAGGTGTCACTGACCAATAGAGAATTTCTCTTTTAGGTATTCAAAGGTTTTATTTCAAGCGCAGTGACATTTTGGGGCAGATCCCAAATCTGTCCTTACTTCAAATATATTGAAATAATTTTTAATTACTTATACTCTATTTTTTAGAAACGAGGAGAGAAAATCCCATGAAAAGCTGAAAAATGAATGTACCACCTCCTCGAAGAACTTACAGACACTATAATGAAATGAAATTCGACAACTATGAATGTTTCGCTAATATTGACAAAGATAATTGATTCGTCTATTTCGATTAAATTGATTAAATATGAATTTTGACATGAGAATACGATCTCTTGGCATTGAATACATTCCATTCATTGTGAACGAATGCGGACTTTTCATTTAATGTGGACCAATTTATATGATTTCATCACACAAAAAATCCGAAATGATTTAAATCTCAAATTTGAATGATATGCTCTCTTGAGCTCAAGTAGTGAACCTGTATAGTAACAAACATCACTGTAACTGCTTCTGTATGATTAGATTTGTTTTGTGCTATAACCAATAGTCCGAGAGCTGGCGACGAATTTTGGGAATGATGATAATATAATGATAATAATAATAATAACTTTATTATTGATTCTCGAACAATTTTACATCAATGAGTGTATGAGAGAGAGTTATAATGATAATGAAAAATGAATAAAATGGTTTTGAAGAGTTATGGCACCTAGAAATGAAATACAATATTACGAATTATTACAATTATTCGTTCAAAATGAATGATCGTGACCTAAGTATATTCCAAATGTATAGAGCAATGATTCTGGCATTAGTGATTTTTATCTTTTTTGAAGCATCTATGGATGATTCAGAATTCCTCAGGCATGAATCAGCTTGCTTCATGACAGCATTGATCGACAGTCAAAAATTAAATGAAATAGCATTTCATTTTCATTTTTGTTGCATACTGTACATTTCTGATCAGGGTCAATACAGTATGAAATTCCGTTCAGGGTGAATTTGATTTTAAAATGATTAGTCATACGTAGTTGGGCAATAGTGCGGGTGACCTGGGTGGGTAGTTTTAATAATAAATATGTGCTTGGGTCTTTGGAAGTATCAAATGAATTGTAAATATACATAAAGGGATAACGGGATGTTATTGAATAGTCTGAATTATGCAAGAATGTATAATATTCAGCAAATGAGGATTTTTATGTTTGAATAGGCTATGGTAATTCAGATCATTCCATGATGGTAGGAAATTAGTATCAGTAGAAGGTCTTTGCCATTTCTGGGTCCCCCCCCCAAGGTCAGAGGGGTGTGACCTTGGGGGGAGTGGCCTTGAGGAGCGCTATGACCTTGGGGGGAGTGACCTTGAGAAGCGCTCGGGGGTTTTGTCTTTGAGGAGTGGTGTGGGCCATGTATATGACCTTGGGGCGAGTGACCTTGAGCGTGTTCCGTGATCTCGAGAGGAAGTTGGCCTGGAAGGTTATTATTGCGTTAGAGAGCGTCCTTGGAGATGCACGCCTCACCTCAAGGCCGTTATGTAGTAGACTACTACCGACCACTACTACTAGTAGTGGGGTGGGGCTCCCTCTCTAAATAAATAACTGTCGAACGAATGAGAGCGCACTTTTGTCGTTACGTTAGCTCTCAAGTCAATCCTATTGTTACTATTGATTACTGGTGAAAATGTTATCCTGCAACAATTGTCTCCAGACTTTCACACGCACGGACAATTTACGTCAACACCAAATGACAGGAGCATGTGTGGGACATGTAGGTCAACCCGTTGCGAAGAAGTCGCGCCTAAGCGATATCACTTCTCACACATCCACGTCTAGGGGTGTCTCAACATGCGTTGTCTGCAATAAAGACGTCCCAATGGATAGAATGAGGTCGCATGAAAGGACGTTAGAACACCGTACGAATGCTTGCATCAAATATAGAGATGGTGTATACGTGATTGAAAGTGCATTCAAATGTCGCATCATCAGCTATAGACTGGAATGTACAACAGGGGTATTGGATTATAATACGTTCTTCGCTGAAAATAAGGCGACGATATTATCCTTGTTGGAGAATATACTATCCATTCATCATGCTCTCAAGGTCAACATGGAAATATTTGGTAGATATGTCCTACAAGCTCAAGATCTTCACGATGTTAAATCTTTCATGACACCAAATCACATCATAGATTCATCTCTCAATTTAGAAGCCGTCGTCGACACATCCAAGGAAATTAGGATAAATAATAATAAAAATGATAATAATAATATGTCTTTATTTATACCAATGGTACAAAAGGGCGGAATTCAGTCACACACATTCGAAGAATGTAGGAGGCTGCTCTTCCATTCAACCCTACAAAAGAAATAGAAATTATGCTCAGATTGAATTACAAAATAAATAGTACCTTAATAGTTAATATTCCTAAACGACCTATATCTCTCAGCATCGAAAAGCTAATTGAAATACCGTTGAATATCAATGATAAATAAGAAATAAAGGAAAATCATAAAATATTGTAATGTTATTATAAAATAACATGACAATGCAATGAATAAATAAATACTACAGCACTAAAGAATGAAATGAAATGGGTGAGAACTAGGTGACGACAACGCAAAAGAAATCAGTTGCAATTTAATTCTGATCGTGGTGTGATATATTTTGTTCTTAAATTGAAGCTGTACCTTCTCGAATATTTTTCCTGAGTGCAGATTTGAATTTGCCGACATTCAGAGTTTTCAGCGAATCTGGGAGAGCGTTATAAATTTTGGCTATGTTGAACGAAAAAGATCGTTGAAACAGCAGTATTGTGTTTTGGGGCTGAAATGTGGGATCGATATCTTGTTGTTATCGAGTGAACGTCCTCACGAAATAAGATTTTTTTATATAAATATTTTGGAGTTTTCTCTGAAATCAGCTCATGAAAATAGCAACAAGCATGCAAATACCATCTTTGATGCATAGTCAACCAATTGGATTCGATTATTCTGTGTGAAATAGAATTACGCATCCGTACTCCATAAATATACCTAGCACAAGAGTTCTGGACATACTGAATCCGATTTCGATCACGCATAGTTAAGCAAGGGTAATATACTATAGACGAAAAGTTGAAATGGCTCAAAACTAAGGAGTCGCACAATATTTTCTTCGTCTTTCTATCAAGAATTCTTGAAAAACTGTACATTAATCTTAGATTGCCGTAAGCTATCCTAATACATGTTGTTACATGCTCTGTAAACCTCAAATCTGAATCTATAGTGAGTCCCAAGTTTCTAGTCGATTCAACTGATTCTATTGATTTCGATTGGATTGAGAGGGTTAAATAATCTTTGCATTGATTTCTTCGACTTTTGTTCCCAAATAGCAGCATTTTAGATTTGGAGGGATTTATAGTTAAGCAATGTTCAACAGATGCTTGGGCTAATGAGTTGAGGTCATCATTAATAATTTCACATGCCTCAAGGGACTGTGTACTATTGAAAGAGTGATATATTTGAGTATCATCCGCATAATAATGTGCTTTACAGTTGGAAAGGAAAGATGATAAATTGGATGGATAAATAGTAAATAGTAACGGACCCAATATTGATCCTTGAGGTACTCCATTAGTAATGCTCACCGGCTCAGACAGTTTTCCATCATATTTAACAACTTGAAAACGGTTCTCAAGATAATTTTTGAGCATAGTACATGCACTATTAGTGAAGCCGTTAAAATGAAGTATTGCTCTAAGCAGTTGATGGTTAATACGATCGAATGCTTTAGAATAATCTAGCAATACAAGTACTGCTAGATTACCCTTATCAAGTGCAGATAATAGATCATCTGTAACATGCAGTAATGCAGATGCACAACTATGGTGAGGTCGAAAACCAGATTGATTTTCTGGAAGAAGTTTAAAATGATTGAGATATTCTCTCATTTGACAATTCAAAATTTTCTCAAGCAGTTTCGAGAGTACGGGTAAAATACTTATAGGTCTCAAATCTTTCCAATCTTTTGGATTCTTGATCTTAGGTAGTGGGAGACCATGAGCCACTTTCCAGCTATCGGGGAACGTTGAATTTTCAATGCAATAGTTGATAATATGTGTGAGATGCATAATTATGTTAGGACAGCATAATAATATCATCTTCAAATTGATGTTATCTGCACCACTAGCATTAGATTTGATGTTGGAAAGTTGTTCCTCAATGATTACTGGTTCCACCGTTCGAAAGAAAAAAGTGCCAGAGCCGTGTTTGATATTATTGTCATAAAAATTTAAAGCTCTTTCATCAGGAACATTACTATCTCCAGTGGAACATACAAAATTATCATTCATTTTATTCAAATCGCGTAACTCTATTGGCAGCTCACTATTATTTGTATGAGGATTGATGTTCATATTTTTCAAAGTTCTCCACATTGACTTAGAGTCATTTTGACTAGCAATATTCTGAAAATAGGCTTTTTTTCACGCTCAATTACTGAGTTACTGAAATTCCTCGAATCTTTGTAAGCCGCCCAATCAGCATATCTTCTTGTTTTTTTGAATTTAGCTAATGCTTCATCTTTTAAGTTGATTATTTCATTCAGGTTGTATGTCAACCAAGGAGCTCGCTTTTTTGTAATTCTTGCACTTCTAATTGGTGCATGTAGATCGAAAAGATACAACAATAATTCATTTAAGACTTTAACCTTTTCATTAACATCATCAATGTAGAAAATATGATCAGAATAGAGTTAATTGAAATCTGTTAAAAGTGCAGTTTTATCAATTTTATCGATATCTCTGTATGAACAGAATGATGGCCTACTCGATGCTACTTTCATGCCTATTGAACAACTAACCAAACTGTGATCAGATAGATTCAGGATATCGAAAGTTTTACATTCATTTATATCTATATATGTTCAGAACAAAAGAACAAATCAAGAAGAGATGCATGATTTGAACCGACTCTAGTAGACCGAAACTTTCTATAATAGTATTCAAACCGGTATAGCTGGAAGATGTGGGATTCTGAAAATCTATGTTGAAATCACCCCCACAGAAAACATTATCAAATTTAGGTGAAACTAGGCTCAGTACTTCCTCAAATGATTCTAAGAAATCGGACACCGATGTATGTGGTGGCCTGTAAACTACACCAATGCAATTACTCATTTTGTTACAGGAAAAAGAAATCCATAATTGTTCTGAAGCGATATTAATTTCCAACAAATTGAGAATATCAGTATCAAAAGATAACTTGATGTAAATAATAACACCACCACCCCTACCTTGCAACCTGTCTGAACGAAACATTTTATATCCTTCTAACACGACCATATCATCATCAATTCCTCCATGTAACCAGCTCTCTGTTATCAAAATTATGTCAAACTGGCTGCTCTTTACATATTCGCTGAAACTAATAAATATTCAATTTATCCATGTAATATAACAAGAGAAAGAAAAATATAGTTCACAAGAGGAAGGTAAATATATATCACACCAACGTGTATTGAATATATGATCAAATATCATTTAAATTATTTTCACTATTGATTGCAATCGCTCTTGTGCCATCGGATTTCCGCATATAAATTGTTCCATATTTCACCCATAGATACTTAACATTATTATTTTTTTTATAATCTTTACATTTCATCAATAATTTTTTCTTCACAAGAGTTAAATACTCATTGACATATATGATGTTCGGTTCCCTAACTAAGTTTTCAAGTGAATTCTCCAATTCAAGTGATTGAGAAGTCATTTTTAATCTTGCGACATTTCAAAAACTCATCTCTGTAACACAACTTGCTAAAAGTAATATTCAGCACAGATCCACTCTTTTTATCAATGCGATAGCAGTTGGAGATATGTGATTCCAATATTTTAATTCCTAGCGCCGATCCAACCAACTGTACAGTTAAAAAAATATTCTCATTAGCAGGTTTTGGTACACCAGTGACTTCCAAACAGTTCATCCGACTACTCTGTTGAAAATTGTCCATTTTAGTTCTCAGTGAGTTATTTGTATCTTCCAAAGTTTTCATCGCATTTTCTAGCATTTTGATTCTTCCATCATGGCCAGAAATGTCTGCCTCGAATGTGATGGCATCTTTGGCTTTCAGATTTTTAATATCCTGATCGTATCTTTCCATCTTGAGTAAGAACTGATTTTGCTGTTCCATGATTACCTTAAGGCTATTCTGATTTCTGAAATAGCTGTTGAGTCTGTTACTATTGTCTGCTTATTACTACCAATTACTTTCGTATTGCAATCAGTACATAACCAGATTACGTCCCCGGCAATGGAGGATTGTAACTGATGTTCAGTAACGTCAACACAATTGAGTGTATGAGTGCGGTAGAAGAAAGACGTGTGTTTGTGAGAGCTCCATCAAAGTTGCTTAAAAACCACTGTGAACAGTAAAATCTAAAGTTAATTTTACACTCGAAGTTCTGGAACGTGACAAGGACACCTCCAAATAAGTTTTCAAACGGTGAAATTATCTAACTCAACATATATTTGATAATAAACCACAACGAAAATGTCACTAGAAAATATTCGTTCACTCTCCTTGGAGCAAAAAGTAGACGTTATCTTAAATACTGTCGTAAAAACTGCGAACGATATGGATAATTTATCAGCAGAAGTAAAATACTTAAGAGAAGAAAATAAACTGCTCAACAATAAAGTAGACACCCTCGAAAAACGACTGGATATTTTGGAATCACAGTCCAAACAAAACTGGCTAGTTTTTTATGGAGTTTCAGAAGACACTGAAGAAAATCCCAATGAATTAGAACAACATATTTTGAATATATTGGCAAATAAATTAGATCTTGTTATTCCACCAGAATCAGTCGAGAGAGTTTTCAGATTAGGAAATACTACCAATCGGCCGGTGGTTATAAAATTCACGAATGTCAAACATAGAGAGATAATAATGAAAAAAGCAGTTCATTTCAAAAATACAGGTTTCTCTGTATCACCATACTATAATAGGAAAGAGGTGCAACAACGTGCAGGATTTAAAAAATTTTTGAAGCAAGCGAAGGAAGTTGGTAATAAAGTGCAAATCAAGCACAACAAACTCTATGTTGACAAAAAAGCGTACACAATGGAAGAATGTGAACTATTTTTTGGGACAGATAAGGTGAAAGAGAACAAGGAATCGAAATCTAAAACTGATGCAAACAAGCAAGATCAACAACAACAATCTGAACAAAATGCATCCCGTTTTCTAAGAAGTCAGAAGAGTAAATAGCTAGGGCAAGCAGAGGACAACTTAACCATAATGCACCAAAATATACAATGTATTAGGAATAAAACTGATTACATCAACGCCTTCATAGATGATTGTGACTATAATAAAAAAAATATTGATGTTTTGTGCATTACGGAGAGCTGGGCTAATGGAAATGAAGTGTCTAGTTTAAATGTGAATAATTTTAAGTTAGTTTCAAATTACTGTAGAAGAATAGGAATTCATGGTGGAGTTATGATATACAGCAGAACAACATTAGACTTTGTTGAAGTTGAAAACTTGAAGGTAGGAAATATTGAAAAAGAATTTGAATATTGTACAGCGAAGAGCAAATCGAAAAAAATCATTGTTATTTGTACCTATAGATCTCCAACAGGTAAAGTAGATAGTTTTCTCAACTCTCTTTATGAATTACTCGTTGAATTAACCCAAATGAACAAAGGCTACAACATAATTTTATGTGGGGATGTAAACATTCATTTAGAGCAACAAAACAACATTAAAGACAATCTGAGCAACTTACTGAACATTTTCAACATGTATCCCACAATAAATACTCCCACCAGAGTTACTCAAGACAGTGCATCAATTCTAGATAACGTTTTTACAGATATCGATTCAAAGTACATCTCAAGCATTGAAAATGAATATTTTGGATTTGGAGATCATAATGGACAAATAGTATCCTTCATTCAACACTCTAGTCGGACCCAACAGTCAGTTTATGAAAGTAAAAGAATAATCAATGAAAAAAGTACCGAACATTTTAAAACTTTGCTTTCACAAGCTTATTGGATCCCATGTTTAATGGAATCGAATACAGAGAGCGCTTTTGATAAATTCCACGAAATATTCAATGATTGTTTCGAAAAATCATTTCCGTTGAAAACAATTAAATTGAAAAATAACACCAACAATACCGGATGGCTCTCTGCAGCTATAAAAAACTCTTGCAGAAATAAGCGTAGTCTTTTGTATATCAAGAGGTTCACTAAAAATGGAAATATCTTGAAATATATCTCAGGTTATTGTAGAACATTGACGAATGTTATAAAAAAATCTAAAGAAATGCACTATATGAGTCTGATGAATAAATCCGATAATAAAATAAAAACAACATGGAATATTATAAATAACAATCTCAAACCAAAAAATGATATAAAAATTCCAGACCCACTATCACTAAAGATGAATGAACAAATAATCGATCAACCCTACGAGGTTGCCAATCACTTCAATTCTTTTTTTCTCAATGCGGCAAGTGAAATGAACCAAAATCGAAACTGTATTTATACTCCATCCCACTATATGAAAAATATACGCGTCCCCCATAATAGTTCCCTTTTTTTGAAACCTGTTTGTGAATCAGACGTGGCAGTCGTAGTTAAGAGATTGAAAAATAAGAAATCTTCGGGATATGATGAAATTCCGATCACATTGTTTAAAAGATGTATCGAAATACTAAAAACTGTCCTCACCCACCTGGTTAATTTGTCTTTGGCAAGCGGTATCTTTCCAGATAGTCTAAAAATAGGTATTATAAAACCATTATTCAAAAAAGGAAGTAAAAATGAAATTACCAATTATAGACCTATAACTCTATTACCAGTATTATCGAAAATTCTTGAATCCATAATGAAAGATCAATTAACAACATTTCTAGACTTACACAACATAATAGAGAGAAAACAGTACGGTTTTCGAACAGATAAAAGCACTGGCGACGCTGCATTCGATCTACTCAACAACATAAATATAATCATTGAAGAAAAATCATTACCACTTGTCATTTTCTGCGATTTATCGAAAGCGTTCGATTGTGTAGATCATGCAATTCTTTTGGACAAATTACTTCATTATGGTATTCGGGGCATACCATACCAGTGGATTAAATCCTATCTGGAAAATCGCAAAGTGTACGTAGAAATGCAAACGCTGAATCATACTTCTCTTTCAAATATTCTATCTGATTCCGGAATTTTGAAATACGGTGTACCTCAGGGGTCAATATTGGGACCTACCCTATTTTTGATATATATAAATGACCTGGTACAGAGCTTTTCATCAGTATCTTTCTTTCTATTTGCTGATGATACGAGCATTCTCAATTCAAACAAAAATATTGATGAATTGGTATCAAACTCAGAAAATACAATGAATGACATTCTAGACTGGTTCTCAGCAAATAAACTCCTAATCAATTCCAATAAAACATATAGTATGATCATTCACCCAAATAAGTCTTGCGATCAATCTGAAATTGTTACAAAAGATGGAATATTGAAGCCAACTACGGAAACCAAATTCTTAGGATATATTCTTGATGAGAAGTTGGACTGGAGGGTGCATATATCAGCTATGAATAAAAAGATATCCAGTGCCATATATGCAATAAAAACTATTAAGAACAACGTGAGTTTCAACGTAGCGAAGACTGTATATTACAGTTATTTCCAGAGCACAATTTCTTATGGTATCGAATTCTGGGGAAATTCAGTCGAAAGCAACTCGTCACTTATTTTACAGAAAAGAGCTATTCGTGCTCTGTTGGGACTACGAAGGTCACAGTCATGTAAAGAACATTTTCTTAATTTGAAAATATTTACACTAACTAACATGTACATATTCAAAGTTGCCATAGCGGCATTCAAAAGAAAAAGAAATTTTACAAAATTATCTGACATTCACAATTACAATACCCGTAACAAAGAAAATTTCATGATACCATCATTCAATTACGAAGTGAATCGAAAAGGACCATTATACATGGGAATAAGAATACTAAACAAATTGCCTAACACTTTCGAAAATATAACTTCAGCGAAAAAATTCAAAAAACAATTGAGAAAACTTCTACAAACTAAAGTTTACTATACTCTCAACGAATTTTTCGACGACTCACTCCAATAATTTCTGCCTTCAAGTAAAATAACTAATATTGTTGCATATTTATGTTAATATCACGTTCATTTTTAATTTTTAATTTTTAATAGTATGTTCTTGCAAACAATCGTATCATAAAAAAAGCAAACCTTTCTTTCTCTCATGCTCTATGAGCGAAACTTGTAAAATTTTCTTCAATTAAAATGTGTATTTTGATAAATGTATGTAGTTTCTTGGGAAATAAAATTTTCCTGTCTGTCTGTCTGTCTGTCAATTGATATGGAAGACTTTCCTACAGCACTTACAGTCTAGCTTGTGTTCCGCTTGCGGTCGTCCTCCACAAATATCACAGTTCGACATTTTGGTAGTCCCTGGTTCAACAAATTTGTTTCTGTTTATTTTCTCCAATTGGTGTTGTTGAATTTTCTGTTATTCTTATTATCTTCTTACGTAGGTAGTATAAAGTATTTTGTTAACGTTCACTAGTTAGATAATTCACTCACGGTGACTTAGATAATACTTTCAGACTTGAAGATGCAGTTCTATTGTCTAGAAATATGGTTTTATCAGAGCATCTGAACACACGACTGGACTGAAATCTACTCAAGATATACCTCCAATCAAACAACAGAATTCGAGGAACGTGATTCCGGTGAGTTGAAGACTTAGAATTGATTCAAAATCTGAGGAATACGAGGTGTCTATATTACGGTAAATATACATCGTTTTCATTGTTGCAGGTTGGGCTCTAGAAGAAATATTATTCCTTGAAGTCAATATCAATAAATACAGCCCGCTACGATGATGTTCCTATATGAAACTACCAAGTTTCATCGAAAATAAGAAGGCTGTAGTGAACGTAGTGAATCAGGACCAGCATTGTTTTGCTTGGGCTGTGATATCTGCCCTATATCCAGCAACACGATGTTCCTCGAACATCATAGGTTTCCCTTTCGTGTTGTCCACAGATAAAAAAAAAAGCAGCAAACCCTGTGAAATGTCTTCATACCCACACTTTTCTACAGTTTTGAATTTGAGTGGTATAGAGTTCCCGATGAGAGTGAGTAATATTCCAAAGTTTGAAATCCTCAATGATTGTTCCATTAACGTTTACGGATTAGAAGATGTGATTGAGAACCGTCAAGCAAAATGTCAGGTAGTCGGTCCGCTTCATTATTCCCGAAAGAAAAAAATGAGTAAACATATCAATCTCCTACTCATCACAGATGATTCCGGTAATAGCCACTCTTGTTGGATAAAGAATTTATCTACACTGGTGTCTAGTCAAATTTCTGCAAATGAACATAAACGTTTTTTTTTGCGATGGTTGTTTGATACATTTTGCAGATGAAACTAAACTGTTACGCCACCAGCTTAATGATTGTAATCACACATTCACTACAACACTATCTACGTCAATGAAAGTTGATAAATTTGGGAGATCGGTACCTGAAAATATTTTGAAAAATGAGAATTTTGAGAGACAGTTGGAGGTACCGTTTGTTGTGTACGCAGATTTTGAATCAGTTCTGAAACCGATACATACTAGTGAGCCAGATCCAGGAAGTTCATATACTAATAGAACATTCATACATGAACCTTACTCATTCGCATACATCATCAAATGCTCTTTCGATGATTCAATCACAAAATTTGTTACATTCCGTTTGATTAGTGATTCGAAAGAAATATATAACAGATACTTGAAAAATGTAATTCCAATGAAAAAATTAACCGAAGTAGAAGAGGCTGCATTTGATAATACCACAGAGTGCGGTATTTGCGGCAAACCTTTCGTTTGCGGGGATGTGAAAGTGAGAGATCATCGCCATTTAACTGGAAAAATCAGATACGGGGCTGCACACTCGGTATGCAACTTAAATTATAAAGTACCAAATTTCATACCAGTCTTTTTCCACAATATGAGTGGTTATGATAGTCATCTGTTCATAAAAGAATTATTCAACAGTGAAGAGAGGGTGGACTGTGTCGCTCAAACTAGTGAAAAATATATTTCGTTCACGAAACATATTTCAGTCGGGGAATATTTAGGAAAAAATGGCGATCACCAAGACATTTTTCTGAAACTCCGATTCTTAGATAGCTTCAGATTCCTCGCGGAAGCACTTCAATCGCTAGCTGAAAATTTGAATGATAATCAGTTCACAGAAACTGCCAGATATTATCCCGATGGTGAGAAATTCGAATATATGACGCAGGAAGGTGTCTTTCCATACAACTTCATAACATCCATGAGTCAACTGGATCATAAGGATTTACCATCAAAAAATGATTTCTATGATAATTTATCAAATAAACATATTTCAGATGAGGATTATCAAAGAGCTGAACGTGTATGGAAGTTATTCGAATGTAAATCACTGGGTGACTATTCGGATGTTTATTTAAAATCAGATGTCCTTTTACTATGCGACGTTTTCGAGAACTTTCGAAAGGTTTGTTTGGAAACGTACAAATTAGATCCATGTCAATATTACACAGCACCCGGTTTATCCTAGGATGCTATGCTGAAGTTTACGGGAATCAGATTGGAGTTATTAACAGATATTGACATGATTAATTTTTTCAAAAAAGGTATCAGGGATCAGGGGTGGGATAAGTCAATGCAGCTTGAGAAGTCATGTGGCGAACAATAAGTTCTTACCGAATTTCAATCCAACTGAGCCCTCTTCATACATAATGTATTTGGATGCGACTAACTTATAAGGCCATAGCATGTCACAACCGTTCCCACACATGATTTCAGGTGGCTCACTAGTGATGAAATAGCGACTTTGGATATAATGAGTGTGGCGGATGATAGTTCATAGATATCGCACCGCCTGGTTCGAAATCTAAGCAGAAGAAACTGATTCCTAATCTATCGAATAAAATGAAATATATTGTACACTATAGAAACCTACAACAAGCGATAAGGAATGGTTTAGTTTTGATCAAAGTCCATAGAGTATTGACATTCAGTCAGTCTAAGTGGTTGAAGAAATATGTAGATTTGAATACAGAAATGCGCAATAAGAGCAAAAGTAAAGCGGATAAGTTTTCATATAAGAATATGGTCAATTCAGTTTACGGTCGAACTATGGAAAATGTTGACAAAAGGAGCGATATCAAACTGGTTACTCATTGGGAGAGTATCAAATCGAAGAAAGGTGCCAATGCATTGATAGCTCTCCCCAATTACAAATCCTGCAAAGTATTTCACGAGAATTTTGTCGCGATCCGTATGAGAAGAGTCAAGGTGCATTATGATAAACCGCTGTATTTAGGCTTTAGTATATTAGATGTATCGAAAGTCGTTATATATAATTTCTTATATGATTGCATCAAGAAGAAATATGGTGATCAATCGCAACTAATGTATACTGATACAGATTCATTGATATTGAAAATAGAAACAGATAACTTTTATAATTTTATGAAGGAGAATATAAGTTATTTCGATACATCTAATTATCCAGCCGATAACGATTTTGATATTCCAATAACAAAATCGGTAGTGGGCAATATGAAAGATGAATTCCCAAACGACCCTATTGTTAGTTTTTACGGAACTGGGGCCAAAGCATATTATGTTCAATCATTGGGTAGAGAACTGAAGAAAGCAAATGGTGTTTCTGAAGCAGTCGTTAGGGACCAATTAACGGTCTGCGATTATGAAAATATCGTGGAAAAGGGTGGTTTGATATTTAGAAAAATGAATTGTTTTCGCAGCGATCGCCACGATATTTATACTGAAATGAAAAATGAAGTCGCCCTTTCCTATCATGACGATAAACGATTCATTATACTGAATACTGTCAAAACTCTACCGTGGGGACACAGCGATATCGAATCCTATCAAACGAGCCCTGAACGTAATATGCTTTGGTTACAGCGGGCAATAATTTCTAATACGGAAACAAGGCGAATAGTAGATCCGGATGATAAGTTAGACGAGTTGATAAAAATGTTGATGGAACAGTCACCTACTTCACCGCGAACTCTATACTCTCCAAAGTAGGTTTACCGCATCTATGCACATGTATATATTTTGCACCTACCGATGAATACCTTTTTACTATGCATTGCTTTGTGAACGTGAAATTATTATGAATATGAATGAGAGAGAAAATAAATATCACCCAAACAGATTTCTGCGTTTCATTTGCTATATATGTATATGTATGAAAGACCTTCAGAAATAGGGTCTACCATTTCCCAACAATATCGTGGACTGCATTAACCTTGAAGAAAGGGAGGGGTGTCACGATATTTGCCCTTGAAATGGACACGCTGTTTGTACAAGTGGTGGGAATATTGGTGGGAACTTTTGTATAAAACCAGACCCATACACATCGACTCCTCATTCTGTTAGCAGATATTGCTCGCTCACTCACTCACCGCTGTACGATCTTCCTTTAATATATAGTTTGCACCAGCTCTCGTTGAACCAGCTCTTTTTCTCTTCGACTACAGTTCCCGAGGAAAATATTCCGCAAAAGTAAGTACACATTCATTCGATTTCTGATTACATCACAGAAAAACTATTCAGAAAAGATTTTTGCGTTTATATGAGTGCACAATGTGAAATGTTGATGTTACAGATATGGATGGAGTCAACGGTTTTCGTGGGATGTTATCTGCCACCGAAGCTAATATTGTTGAAGAAGCTGACCCTACACAAACATCGAGTAGACCTGATCTACCATGCGGGTCCCAATTTTGTAAGGACTCGCAGAGGGAGGGGTACAGCCAAGCGGTTCGCGAATGTCTGCAGTGCGATGGAGCATGGGGCAGTGGTGACATTGGTGAATTTGATTCATTAGTGCGGTCTCAAGTAACGGGTATTTCAGATAGTCCCCCATTACCAATCAATACACCAATAGGTGGTGATGATGGTGCAGATATTATTGGGGAGTATTCGAAAACTGGGAAAATATCTAATATACCGAAAATATCTTCACTGTCATCGCCATCGACCTCCTTACCTCAGTTAGGTATCATCTCTTATGACTTCGCTGATTATGATGATGATGATTTCGCACCACCACCTCCTAAGAAGGCGGAAGGGAAATGGTTGGGAAAGAAATCATCATCATCGTCGCAATCATCATCATCATCATATAAGGTGAAATCTAAATCCATTTGGCGAGAAACTTCTTCATGCGAGAAGAATAATAACGGAATATCGGTAACATCAACACCTCCGAGTATTTTGAAGAAGTTTCTCTCTAATCGTGGCAAGATTAACCCGTACCAGCGAGGTGAGAAAAGACCTAGCTTGTACAAAGCCCTGAAATCCGAATCCCCGCCAACTGAATCGAAACAGCATTCGAAGCGCTCTGAAGGAAGGGTTAAACTCATTCGTGTAGATATAGTGCACCCGACCAACAAGGGTGTCGGAGATGATGCGAATGCTGTTAACGATGATGTTGGCGAAGACCTTTTGACGAATGTTGATGAAGATGTCGGTGACGAAGAATGTGTGAGAGATAAGCATGATGCGAGCATCACTATGCGCATTCCAGTGCCTCCATCAGCACCATTAGCTGCCATTAGGGAATATGATGATGAGTTGAAGCGGTGGAATGCGAATATTGATACACTCATCGCTGCTAGTGAAGGCAAATCTCGTCAAATTTCATTCAGAAGAGATGCGTTGCTTTCACAGCTAGACGAGTATTATCGACAGCTGGTAGAGGGTGAAAATTTTCGACGAGAATGTCGAGAAAATAAAACTCACCATCAGCGTTATGATGATCTCAATAGTGAGTACTTGAGAGCGCACTAATTTAATGACTCGGTGAATTTTATGAAGTAGGATATGTATTCATTGTGTTTATAGTTTCCATTCATTCATATATTGTATATATATATATATATATTCATACATTCATATTTGCCTGAATAAAATTCATTGAAACATCACAGTTCCTTATTTTCTCAAAAAATATATTTCGAGCAATTCGTTAAATCTTCTATTGTAACTGCAAACAACGATTGATTTCTTCAAATGAAATAAGCCGTTGGCATTAGGTTTTATGATTTTATGGATGTATAATCCGATATTCATCTCAGATCTGCTCAGTTACACTCCAACTACCACAATTGCAAGATGTCTCATAAAACTATCGATAAATCTGGGCGTGAAAGGAGCAAGTCTTCGAGTTTTCTTCAAGGTCGTCAAGGTATTGGTTTCAAACTCGATGAAAATGGGAACTATGATATGCAGGGTAAGCGTTTGACAAACGTTGGAAAACGATTGAGAGATGGTGATTGCGCTGTATTGGAATTGTTCAATGAACTTTCTGTAAGAATTGAAGAAGTCGTTACAAACTTTGAGCAGAAATTGAAGAATCGTGTGCTAGCAGAACATGTGGCTGAAGCTATGGAGAACAGCAATGTTTTCACGCATTAGAAAGATGTGGAGCAGTTGGAGGCTGTAAAATGAGACGCAAATCCGAGCAGTCAGAGAAGATGGAGTGTTGATTCGAATATTCATGATGTAATCATATCATTTCGTCTCATTGAAATCATTTGCATACATCAAATTATGAATTATGAATAAAAATAATAAATTGGAAAATTCATTGAGAAAAAATTTTTAGAAAAAAATTTTGAAAAAAATTTTCGAAAAATTTTTGAACAAAATTTCGAAAAAGTCCAATCTGTGACCTCAAGTTTCACCTCTGCATGAAAATTTCAAAATTTGGAGAATTTTGAACTCGTGAAAATAGGTGCAAAATTTTTTTCAGACTTTTCTCTATCGATCCCGCATAGTCCATAAAACACCTATTTTCCTTCATTTCCCTAGGAAATATGGCATTTTTTTAAAAAAAAATTTTTTCAAAATCAAATATCAAATATCAAATTCGTATTCAATCACCTCGTTTCATTCTAGATTCGTTAAAAAAAAATGGAAATTCGATGTTTTAAGGTACCGGTATTCTTCCATAATGTGAGCGGCTATGGTACACACACCTTCCATAATGTGAATGGTTATGATAATCCCCCATTTCTCCCTAAAACCTCGAATCGATGTCAAATTCAAGTTCAATGACCTCGTTATACCATAGATTCGCAAAAAAATTCGGAAATTTCCATAAAACCAAATTTACTTCTATATTATATATATATATACTGTTACAGGATCGAATAATTTATTTACTAATTATGTGCTACATATCAGTTTCTCTTGAAATATCTGGAAAAGAATGATTGTTATGAAGATGATTCAGACAAGAACTTGAGTATCGTTATATGTACTTCATTCACTGAACATCTCATACAGCTCCCCCCCTTCCTACAAATAAATCAGGCATAACATCAAGATGCTTTTGGGGTCTTATTTTCAAGATTTTCTGTGCCAAATTTGGTCGAGCAGAGCCTTTCTGAAAATAAAAACAAATAGTTATCAAGAGACCCTACCTAAGATATCTTGTATCATTACCTTCATTATTTTGCAGACAATTTCAACGAAGTCAAGCCCTTGTTTACATTTAATTCTGATTTGGTTGCTAGCCAACCTGAATTATTGCCTCATATTTGGAACTTCTGTCAGTTTAGGGGATCATCCAGGGTACCCCAAATGAATCTAAGGAATTTACTATAGTTAAATATCTGAGGAATCCAGGAAATGATGTTCAAAACATAACCTGTTCTTGTCCATTGTCATTAACTTTATCATTTGACAAATGGCCATCACCAATGTCATCTTCTGATGTTTGGCAGCTGTCGTTTCTGGTTGTTATCAGGGCAATCACTTCTGGTGGTTATAAAAAAAAAGGAATACAGAAAAATATCTTTTCTTGAGTATCCATGTGGATCTAGAGAAGGACTTCGTGATTTAACGGAATTTAATATTTATTCTTGGAAATTTCTGGAAGATGGTTAGCAATTGAGTTGTTCTAAACAATTGCTCACTGCAGTGGATAAAATCTTGCACTAATTTTCCAAGTTTGATCTTCACCACTAACCACTACGAGGCCACCCAGCATCTTCAGGTATGTCTCTTGATTTCCCTAAATGACTTCCAGGACTTCAGCAGGTCTTCCAATGATATGGTTTTCTTTCTTTTTTTTTCCACAACATCTTCAGGCCTCTTCTCCTTCGGTTACCACCTGGTAGTTGTGTTACCAAGTACGACCTACCCTGTACATTATTTTGGAGGGAACACCGAGGACCTGTCATTGCATTTGGGCATATCGAATCCCTGATGAGGCTGAACTACACCTGCTCGCTGTGGCTGTATGGTAGCCAACCAACCAGATAAGCATACCTATTTCAGTACTGCCTACTTTTTTTTGGTGACTAATAATCTGAATACTGGACATTGATTTCTATTATGGGGATACTTAGCTCCATACTTTGACTAAGGTTGTAACTACTATATGTGATCTGTTACTACTTTCACTGTTAATACTCTTCAGACTCATACTTGCACTAAAAACCACTATCGGTAAGTTAGGACTTGGTCTCTGTAGTCAAATTATATCCACAAAGGTATGTTGTATGATATCTCCTACAAATCCATGTGAACTCTAAGTATATATACTGAAGGGGCATTGAGAATACTTACTGTCGGAAAAGTGGAATATTTGGATAACTGGGTCGTAGAAGTACCGTTGTTCAGTGTAATTGAGGAATTCAGAGATAAAAATCATTATTATAAGTTCCCAATAGGTAGTCATTCCTGTTATATAACCAATTCACAATTTGACAGTTGGTAGCGAAGTCAGGTTAGCTCGACCCATAACTGAGACCGTCCACAATTCGCCTTCTTCTGTTTCATCTGTATATCTTCATTCCTTCTTCTTCTCTTTTCACCGTGCCAATAAACACTTTGTCAACTGCAACACTTCTCTTCTTCACTTTAAGGTACCACTTATCACCACCCACACCTTCTTCACTGGGCCAGGGCCTGATAATTGAAAATAGTCCGCCTATTCATCCTTTGGGAATAGATAAGGTGGCAATACATATATATACGTATTGATAGCTGCGAGTCCTATATCTATTATTATCACTACTGAAATTTATCACAAATATAGATCTTAAACTAACACTTTGTCCTCACTACAATTACATAATGGACATACTTCCACCATATGGATTTGATGAAGGGAGTCGTCGCATACATCGCAGGAATGTCTTGGAATGTCTGAGAACTCCGATGTGGTATGCGCCGAGGACTGTGCATAAAAATCGATGACAGCGGGCAGCATCGCATATCGTCTAAAGCAGGTGTGACAGAGATATTTGTCACCCTCACTGGTTTCCACCGACCACATCGACACTGTCGTGCAGTACATTCTGTCCATGTGGTTCCTCTTGTATACTTCGGCGTCGAAATATTCTGTGCGGAGTCTAACAAATCTTCCAGCCTCACTGCCAACATCGCCGAATCCCTCATCCTCATCAGAGTTCTCCTGCTCCGCGACATCCTCTTTCTCCACTCCACCGACCTCATTTTCTCCATCTCCGTGCTGAAAGGAATTAGAGTGTGATGAATTGATCGATATGTTTGAAGAATAGTGATGACAGTAGATGAAATAGCGAACGAATATATCAATACTTACAGAAACAGAATTATCTATCAGCAACAGCTATTCTAACTTCTCGATTGTGTGATTCAGTTCAGCATCCATCTCGATTGGTAGATCAGTCGTGTTATCTTAGTCGTATCAGCAGAGGAGAGTACTGACGTTCTGAAGCCTGTCGCGCGGTTTTTACCATATTTTTTTCGAAAGAGGGGGTAGGCGGTTTTCTGACGATTAACGGCGGGTAGTGGTAGTGGGTAGTCCTAAGATGGCAAGCTCTCATTGGCGGAAGCGGAGGCGACCTTGGAGATTAGCTCTCATCGGCGGAAGTGAAGGCAACCTTGGAGATTAGTGGTTCTATGGTAGAAAGTCCTTGGATAGTGAGGGACTCATTGGTGGAGGCGGAGTTGTTCCTACCACTCCAGGTCTGCGCAATAATAATAGCAGTCATCTGGAGTGGGACCAACTCGAGTGTATAAAAGTGAGAATTTTGAGTATCTCACATCATTCACAAATCTCCTTGAATCTTCATCGTGTGCATATCAGTCAGACAAAAAAAGTTTGAGAAAAATGACGTATCCGCAATCATGGGACGCCAAACCAGTAGTGCCAGTTTACCCGTTTAGGGTGGATCAATACGTGAGCTGCCACAACTGCGATGTGTGCTGGCCAGCCGTCGAGATGAACGTTTGTACAGGGGTTTGCCGAATATGTGCGGAGAGAAATCATGCGATATCGCCAGATCCACCTCGTTTGAACAACCGTTTAGAGCGAGGAGTTGGCCCAAGGTGCAAGAAATGTGCAAAGCTACTGCGGAACACGAATATGGGAATATGCAGAGGTACTTGCAGAGAGTGTAGCATGACGAAAAGATTGCTGCTCCAAAGGTGTCATAGCTGCACGCAATACCGAAATGATTGCTGGAACGGAGTGTGTTCCGGATGTTCGAGGACCGGCTAATTCTGTGAAGTTGTGGGACACCTGTTCACAAACGCCGACCACCATTTCAAAGCATGTTGGTGTCTTCCATACGAGAGGCGTGTGTTCAGAAAGAGTCTGAAGATGCCGGCATCACCTCTGTACTTCGTGCGGGAAGTTGCCAGTTCGGAGGAAGATGATGCCTGATTTTCCAGTCATGAACATTTTTATTCTGAATTTCCCTGTTTCGGTATTTATGCTAACACCAAATTCTGTATCATAATTGCGATTATCAGATTTCAAATTATGCAAATGTTGCGACAATTGCTGTTCTAAATCACTCTCGATTGTGCCATCGGCAATATCATCAGCGGAAATGTATGATAGTGACGATGTTGGCGGCGTATTCATTGTAGCTATATAATCAGGGTTCGCTTGCAGTGATGATGGTGGTGATGATGATGATGATGCTGGTGATGGAGAAGAATTTATGAAAAAACTGTTGAGTTCACTGATTTTTCTAGGGGTTTTCATAACATTCGATTCATCTTCATGCAACGGTGTGGAGTGATATGTAGGTTTAGCCACCATTGTCTCTAGTGCTGCTGGATTGTTGATGTTTTTTTTTGTGAATGTGGTGATTGAGGTATTATTGCCAACAGCTGCTGCTGCTGCTGCTGTCGCTGCTGACATGGCCTTCAACGGTTTTGTCAATGGTTCATATATATTTTCAATCGCCGTTTGATTACCCATACGATCACTCCTGATACTTGTGAATTTTCTTCTTACTGCATTAGTTGCTTCAACAAGCTCGCGTTTGAGGCGGATTTGAGAGGCTATTTCTCCCATTTTCTCGTTAGATGTGCTCATTGCGGTATCTGGGGATCGAATGAATCATATATCAACATTAAATCAAGGATATATGAAATTGTCGAATCCTTTCCTATATCGACCTTCATGTATTTCACTATCCTTATCGATAACGACAAATCCATATTTATCTGTCCAACACTGTGCACACATATCTTGGAATTGTTTGAAACTCACATCAGGGGATACATGATCGGAAAAAATATGATGTAGATTGGTGTCATCCTGTTTGAACATTACTATTAAAATTGGAGTTGTCACGAATCAATTGTTTGGGGACTCTGGAATACGTCTGAGCTAGATAGAAACAATCCACATTTTTATGACGCCCCATAGAGAAATAAGATCTGATCACATCCTGTTTTTCGCATATAACATCGTCAAATATGAAGATGCTATCTGGTTTCGCCTCCGCTGGTTCCACTATATCGACATTATTATCATACGTATGAAATCCTAATCCTTTTATTGGTTCCAACACATTTCGCAGATATTCATACTTCGGTTGATATAATGATTTTGAGTATAGGTAAATATTAGCGAAACGTAAACCATTCTCGTTGGTGAGGATCGATATCGTTACGTTCGTTTTTCCACAATTAGAGGGTCCTATTATGAGACCGCGAATGGTGTTTGGAAATAGAGCTCCATGACGGCGATCTGCAGCAGTTTGTTTCCCTAAACCCACTTTCTCATCGAAATTGTGTACATCGAATGTTTCTTTCTGCTGAACAATCCGCATTGTATGATGGTTGGATGATATATAATGAACAATGAGAAAGGTTCTGCTCATTTATATTATGGAAGTGAAATGTTACACATCGAAAAATAAAAGGGACAAGAGCGCTCGAAGAAATAAAAGTGGTGAAGGAATCGTTAACACTTCGATCAATAAATTACCTGTTGAATTACTGTTGCGGTCCTGGCTTTTTTAATAATGGTGACAACAAAAGCTACCTAAATAATGATTGTTCTGATCATTTCAATCCTATGATGATAAAAAAAAAAATATCCATAACGAGTTCTCTTAATTTCTTTAGCCAGGGTTGCCAGTTAGCTCAATCGCGAATCGTGGGTTCAACTGAATGCAAAACGTTCATGAGATAATTAAAAGGTAATTTATATAAAGGCGCCACCCGCTTGCCCTCACCCTGTGATGCTAAAGAGTATCTAAACGGGAAGATAAACGAAAGAACTAGAGAAAATAGCTAGACAGCCGAAATATATTGATTGTGGATGGATCACAACAATAAAAGAAAAATCAAATAGGTATAGAGGTATTGTTACAGATTTCTGGATTTTTTTTTTTAGATTCGAAATGACGCACCAAGTATAGCTATATATGGCTCACAGAATCAACATCCAAAATTATACCTTATTTTCATACGTATAGATGAGATATTTTGCCAAAATGGTAATAATTGTGATGGATGAAAGCTTCGGTTGAGTTGGTTCACGATTTCAGTTTGATATAAAAAAAAAAAGGAAAGATCTTATCTTATGTTCCCAGCTAACAAACTCTTGAGGTTGCTTGAGAATTCACTTCTTCCAATGAAAGTACTTTGGGTCGAATAGGTAATCTCTATAATAGGTGTCCTGGATTCCCGGAATGCCGGCTTCTACTGACAGGACTCAATTAGCATAAGAAATGCCGTCGGAGGAACCCTGTTCGAAGATAGGCGGTTCTCTGAGTCTTTCTTGATGGAACGATCCAAGATATTCTAAAATTAATGGAAGTCCATGTACAAAATGTGACTTCAGCAGTTCAAATTAAACTTACGTGTTTTCGACGAAAATCCACAAATGTGATATTTGTAAGGGTGGTCAAAACCAAGAATCTCACAGCGATAAACGATAATGGCAATATTTTCCTTAGACTAGGAATTAGATGCCCACAGATCCTCAAAATAACGAACACCAATATGGCACACCCTTTACAAAACGAAATGTCGAAGCACAATATGTCTACCTGAATCTGCTCTGGTTGAAGTAGCTAATCGGGACACAAAATTGCAAATCGAAGAAGAAAGACTCGAGAATCTCCATATCAAAAAAACATCTTTCACCACGGATATTGCTCTGACACAACTTGGCAACAATGTGAAACTTGTGGAATCCCCGAAAATGATGATTTACTATTCTCACCCGTACGGTATATTACCTCTCACCGTACCCCTCGCACTTTATAATGAATTGAAGAGAGAGAATTAGATGCAGAAATATTAGGATACACTGTATGTTTATAAAATTTTGAATAAATTGATATTTCAGTAAGAATCGAAATCGCTTGACAATGGATTGGATCTCAGATGTACCAGATCATTGAGCATGATTATTACCTTCGATCATTGTGGGTTTGTTGTTCGGAGATTATTACCCATAGCAGTGTAGTCCTAATGGGATTCATGGGCGAATTATCGTTTCTGGTCCTATACAGGGCGACGTTTCAATATTTGCCCGTAACAACTCCCCCCTCACTCAGAAGAAAATTATCCCCCGATAATTTTCAAGAATATCAAGAAAAAAATCGGTGATAACGGTTCGGCCCACGACCACATTGGTAAATCCATGGTGATCGCGCTCTTGACTAGACAGGTATTCCCGCTTTTCAACAAAACATCTGAATCCGTCTAGGTAGGTTTAAAAAAATGTCTATTCACAACTATAACTTGTTCTGAAAGTACAAGTAAATTTTACTAATATACTAACCTATACCCTATATCTATACTAATTATGCGTTTCACGTTCCCTCCTACACCTCATCGATAACATCCCTATTACCATCTATATCAGCTTTGAGATCATTGCAATGCCATACACCACAGTCTTTATTACCGGAATCTCTCAAGACGTAAGTCCAGGGACTAACTTTCCTGTGAATCGTGAAAGGACCAATAAAATGCGGTGCTAATTTCGCTGTGAAATAATTCCCAGCGTTAGATTGTACGTAATTCCTTCTCCAACCCTTCTGACCAATTTCATAGGTTACGTTACGCCTACGTAAATCGTATGTTCGTTTGCTTCTTTCAAATGCTTGATTTAATCGAGACCTAATATCTTTGAAAAGCTTGGAGAATTCTATAGACCTGCTCTCGGTAGAGATTCCTTCTGATGATGGAACAGCGTCCGCATGGTCACCACCTGATGAAATCATTTCTCGCCCAAAATTCGCAAAGTAAGGAGTAACATAAGTCGCTTCACTTTTTGCAGTGCGAATTGCGCATGCGACTTTCTGTAAATACGAATCCCAGTTTCTGTGATTATCTTTCACGTATGAAGATAACATTGTTTTCAGGACTCGATGCTGTCTTTCACAAAAATTAGCTTGTGGATGGTATCGAGCAACATGAACTAATTGGATGCCGTAGTTTTTAGTAAGATTTTTGAACTCGCGACTAACAAATGGTTTTCCATTGTCAGTTATCAAAGTACGTGGAACACCGAATAGGAGAAGAACGTTATCTTCTAATAACTTACTTATGGTTTTGGCATTGGCTTGACGCATTGGTAAAAAGATACAAAATTTACTGACATAATCTCGTATGCTCAATATATACATATGACCGTTAGTTGATTTTGGTAGCGGTCCTACAACGTCCACAGAAATCAATTCCCAAGGGTATTTAGCTCCCGGTCTTTCGCCTAATAAACCTGATGGTGGTTTTTGCTCTACTTTAGTACTCAAACAAATTCCACAAGAATTCACATATTTCGATACATCAGCTTTCATCTTCGGCCAGTAGTATTTAGAACATATTCTATGGAAGGTCTTGAATATTCCAGCGTGACCCGCAGTCGGAACGTCGTGATTTTCTCGTAAGACTGAAAGTCGCCTACCTTTCGGAATAACTTCTTTCCAATCGAATTCAGAACCCGATAGTTTCGAATATACGTTAGTAATATACTTATAAAGTTTGCCATTTTCTACTCTCCAATTTGGATATTTTAATGGGAATTTACCGATGTTAACGCACTGCTTATTAAACCATCTGTCTTGAATTACTGGTTTGTTATTATCTACATCGATATTCAGCGCAGTTATCTCCGGTACACTCCTAGAAAGCATATCGGGGACTACATTATCGCGGCCTTTTCTATGGGAAATAGTGAAATCAAATTGTTGGAGGCGCAATATCCATCTGGCTAGCCTGCCGCTAGGTTGAGGTAGCTTGTACAACCACGTTAAGGAATGGTGGTCTGTGATAACAGAAAAGGTGTATCCCTCTAGATAAGCCCTGAGTTTCTCGATTGCCCATACAATTGCTAAACATTCACGCTCTACCGTGCTGTAATTTTTCTCAACACGAGTGAGGGACCGGCTAATATACGTGATAACGCGCTCTTCCCCGTCTTCGTCGTTTTGAGATAGAACAGCCCCGATTCCATAAGCAGATGCGTCGGTTTGCAACTGAAAAGGGAGACAAAAATTGGGACAACTCAGAATTGGTGCAGAAATCAGATAGTTTTTTATTTTGTTTAGAGATTCTTCACAATCGGGAGACCATACGAATTTTCGATTTTTGCGGAGTAGATCAGTCATCGGTGCGATAACTGTCGAAAAATTTGGTATAAATCTTCTATACCAGGAGGCAGTGCCCAAGATTCGACGAATCTCAGTGATATTCCTAGGAGACGGTATTTCCAGAATGGCTTTGACCTTATCTGAATCGACATGTAGGCCATGCTGATCCACAACATAACCAAGATACTTCAACTCTGGTCGGCAGAATCTACATTTTTCTTTCGAAAGAGTCAGTCCGGCCTGCAAAAATCTCTCGAAAACATCACTGAGGATTTTACGATGTAACTCGAAGGTTTCAGTAACGATTATTACGTCATCCAAATAAACGAAAACGTAAGGTTCAAGTTCTGGTCCTAGTATTTGATCCATTAATCTCTGAAAAGTTGCTGGAGAGTTCGACAACCCAAATGGCATTCTTTTGAAATGGTATAAGCCCCTACCTGGGACTGTGAAGGCAGTGTACTCCCGAGATTCTTTCCAAATAGGTACTTGGAAGAAAGCCGATTTCACATCAACGGAACTAAGATACTTAGCGTTCCTTAGTCGATCTAGAATAGTTGAAATGAACGGAATAGGATACGCATCTTTTTTTGTATTTTTATTCAGCTGTCGGTAATCGACGCAGAATCGGTAAGATCCCTTTTCTTTTTTCGGAACCATGACAACAGGAAATGAATAAGGTGATTTTGATGGCTCTATAATATCATTTTCGAGCATATATTTGACTTCTTTGTCAATTAGCTCTTGTTTAGCAGGCGATACTCGGTAAGATCGTAATTTTATTGGTTCGGGATTGGTGAGAACGATTTTGTGCTCCACTACAGAAGTCTTACCCAAATCATTACCCATTCTCAGGAAATAAGACTCAGTTAGTTGAAGGAGTTGTTTTGATTGCTCCTCCATAAGTGAATCTTGTGTCTGAATTGCATTCACAGTACAGCCTGATTCTAAAGATTCTGAATCAAATGACCAACAATCGTTTCTAAAATCTGGTATAATGCCCATGGCTAACCAAAAGTCCATACCAAGAATCAATGCGTTCGTTAGCTCTGGTACGACTAGAACTGACAAAGTTTTAATTGTGTTTTCTAAGTTGAAGGGAATATTGACCATCCCAATAACTTTACATGACATGTTATTTGCAACGGAGCAAGAAAAAATGTTTGGTGGAAGGAGTTTCAACCCACAGCCACGAATTATATCCCATCCTTTTCTCCCTAAAACGGTGCGGTTCGCCCCGGAGTCTAGGAGACCCATAATCTTGATTCCAAGTATGTCTACAGTGAGGTGAGGACGATTGTCCTTCTTGCAGCTTGTGAAGATATATGTTAGGATTGGACGAATTTGATTGAGGAGTTCGTTATCTTTATTATTTGAAGATTTGGTCATAATTGAGCAGCCCGAGTACACTGTATGACCTTCTAGTGTCTCGGTGTGGAGTTTCCCGAGCAATTACTACAAGTACGAACTGTGACATCAGGTTTTCCACAGCGAAAGCAAACGCGACGAGCTAGTTGCATACAAACTGCTCGTAAATGTCCAGTCTGATTACAATTCCAACATTTCACAGTATCAGATGCAACTCTAGTGTTGCTGGAGCTACTTCCATTAACTGCTGTAGCAAATACATTAGGCGAATTCGAATCGCTACGTGAATTAGAAACGAAGGGTACATGATTCGTATTAGAACCATCAGCAGAAAGCTGTGATATCAAGACATTGGTCGATCGATAATTTGGTCGACGGTACTCTAAGCCGGGTTCAACCGAATTTCGCGGATTTATAGGCGGAGACTGATACTCTTGCGCACTAGCATGCGCTTCTTCCACGTCACGGCCAACGTGAATTAAATCCATAATATTCTCTATGAGTTTACCAGCTAAAGATACTTGCAAATGTGGCAAACATTTTATTCCGAATGAAGTTTACCCGCTCAAGCTCAGATGGTTTTTTGGCTAATTTATTGAATAGACCTTCAATATGGGCTACATATATAACAACTGACTCAGTAGGTCCTTGAGTGCGATGTCTCAGTATTTCTTTAATTCTATCCTCATAATTTCTCGGCAAAAATGTTGAACGGAATAGGTTACAAAATTCTTGATAGGAAGTGATTTTATTCCTAGCAAAGCGGTACCATACAGACACATCACCTTCAAGTAACTCAGAGATCGAATTAAACATTTGAACTTCTGAAACTCCGCGAGAAACGCGCATTTCTTCTAAGCTCTCGAGAAAATCGGTCACACTTGTCGAGCCATTAAATCTCAAGCGCCATCTACTAACGTCAATGAATTTGTCTGAAGTAAACATTTTGTTCTGAAGTCCGCTAGGAGTTGAACTACTTGCAACTGCACTCTGTTGAATGTCAGGTATGAAATTTATTTGCGTAGCACCTACATTCGTGATTGTATCATTTTTACTATGATGTAGGTGGGTAGTATCGAGGGAACGTAAGTTACTCAAATTAATTTGTTTGAATTTTTCCGATAGCCTATTGATCGAGAGAGTTACATCACCCAGTATAATGCCATTAGCATTTCCAACCTTCGCAGCGTTATCATCACTTGGCTGCATATTCTGGCCAATATCTATCAGATCTGAGGACCGAAACGCAAAATTGGTGTTTTGGTTTCCTACGAAAGGATTGTCAAACTGTTCCCAATTAGAATTATTTTGACTTACGTTTTTCGAACGATTTATTACCTCTGGTAAGAGCTCAAGGGGTTGATCTATTATTGATGTTTCGAGATTAGCAGCCTGATTTCTAGTAGAAGAAATATGGAGTGCCTCAAGTGATTTCAATAGTTCCTGTACAGACGTTGTTAAGTCGTTTTTTTCCTTTTGTGATTCTTCATCTGTAGGAGTTATTTTCCCTAAACGTCCCTGAACATGAAGTAATCTGGTTTTGATCCGACGATATTCATTAATTTCGTTACTAGCGTCAAAATCCTGGAGAGCGCCTAAAAGTTCTTCTAATTTAGCAGAACATATGCTCAATTCTTTAGAAACCAAGAATGTCATAGACCTCTCATTGATTATGCCTAGCCGTTCATTTCTAATAGCCTGCCGGAGTAAACTTCTTTTGCAGTCGACGGTGCCGTTACCTAATTCCGAACCTCTAATTAATAATTCCCAAGTCAACTCGTCACTAAGTAAGCGGTTGATATCCATCGTGAATAGTAAATAATTTCTTTCCTATATAATAAATATAATATATATAATATAAAAAAAACAAAAATAGAACAGTATCCAAATATATACCGATATTTCGTGAATGAATGAATGAATCACCCCCTCCCCAAGATAAAAAAGAAGCAGAAGCCGGCAGTTGGGAAATACAAGAACCTGAAAACTTATCAGAATGTGAAGGAAAATATCGCAACTACATATATGTGGAAAATAAATAACTATAAGTATACTTGTCCTGAATTGGTATATCAGTAAAACTCGATGATAGGAAAAAAAAATCAACAGCGATAGTTTTATTACCTTGTCGTTCAAGGTCTGCAAACGAATATTTTCTCCCGCAGATAGCTTCACCTAATACACAAGTACGTGTTAACGCTAAATATGCTATTTCAAACACACCCTGTGTGAATGAATTAAACCAAATGTGTACTGACGAATTTCGCCCTGAAACCATAAATACCGAAGTACAGATAGTCTAATCGAACCAAATCAAATCGAAACCAAAAGAAGCATTCATCAGCGATGACAATATTATCCAAAAAACTAGCATAGATAAA